>JBBGZY010000004.1:4295000-4717500 GCA_037952925.1 Lithobates clamitans | reverse complement strand
ACAAGAAGCAGATTAGTTCCTGTACTTGACAAGAAGCATGTTCAGATAAGGAAAATAACTCATCTCTGTGCTGCTTTTCTTTTCACTGTCCAGTCATAGGCTGGGGTGATGCAGGACAACCTGGGATCAGAGAAAGTGGGTTGAATGATGTTGACCATCTGACTGAGAACATCTTGTGGCAGAAGAAAAGTACTGAGGGGAAAATCTCAGGGCTTTTTTCAGCCCAGGGTCCGGTGCGTTTCTATTTACTGATTAAGGTCCGATTTTTATTTATTTTTTTCTTCCCTGAATTTGTATCTGAACCGGACCCAAAAATGCACAGGACCCTTTTGGAAACCTCACCGCAGCCACCCTGGACATGTGTGAACTGGCTCCATTTAGAGCTGGCCACACTCACATGTTTATGTGAAGCCGCACATATGTGAACCGAACCTGAAAGTGAATATTGTAGCATAATCTGCTTTTAATTTTTCCTAATGGTTTTACTTCTTTTTATCATATTTCTGGCCAGTGTTCTTCTTTAAGAAGTGTAGATAAACCTGTAACGTTTTCTCTGTCCCCGAGTCCACTGGTCTAAGGCCATTTCCACATGGACATAATAATTTACTGATGTGTACTCATGGTCTTACTGACAGATTCTGAGTAAAATGTTCGGTAAAGGCACGTATGCATGTACCCAGATTAAATTCTTCGTTGCAATATATGCTTGTGAACATGCGTAGAGCTGGGCGATTTTCTCCAAAAAAAAAACTCGATTCACGATTTGAATCGAGTTTTTTTTTTTTTGGACACCGTGTCGGTCCTGAGGAGCTGTGGACAGGAGTTTTTAGGCGAGGCCACGGCTTCGGCCTAGTCCGTGGTGTCCGGCCTCGCGGACTAGGCCGAAGCCGCGGCTTTACCTAAAAACTACTGTCCGCTGCTCCTCAGGACTGGTGCGGTGTCAATCCTGATGAAAAAAGAAATCTAAAAAAATCGATTTGGTGAAATTTTGAATCGATTTGACCTCTTAACTTGATTCAAGATTTAAATACATTTTTTCCCCCAGCCCTACATATATTACTGCACTCGAATGTAACTTTTTCTAACTGATCTGTACGTAGCTGTGTGCATTGTTCCATAGACAAAAATGCATCTATATCAGTTAAAAAAAAAAAAAAAATAGGGGTTCATCAACTAAAACTGGAGTGTGCAAATTATGGTGCAGCTCCGCATAGAAACCAATCGGCTTCCAGGTTTTGTTGTCAAAGCTTAATTGAAGAAGCTGAAGTTAGAAGCTGATTGGCTATCATGCACAGCAATCTCCAGTTTCAGTAAATCAACCACTGCTGTGTGCAATAGGCCCGTGTCTGTCCCAAAATCCCAGAAGAGGTTTTGCAGTAACTGCTTATTTTTTATTTTGCTAGTTATCCATAGAAACAGGAACTATTGGCTTCTAGTCACAAACCCTTATCAATGTGTCCGGAAACTTGTGTGCAGTAAAGAGAATTTCTGATGCTTGGAAGCGCTCATTGCCCTCCAGTTATCACCAACAAGGTTCAACAGTCATCACCGGAGAAGCTTTAATCTGTCACATCATTGGCAACTGTCAGGCTGTGAAAGGCCATTCCAAGGTGTTGTAATACAAAGTAACCAATTGGCCTAAGAGTATTAGAACAGGCGATAGAATTCTTCTTGGTGACAGGAGGCTGGTGCTGAGAAAACTTTGCAGCTCCCCTCTAAATGAAGGGGGGGGGGGGGAGATAAGATCTGCACCCCCGACATCCCTACCTACATAACAACAGCCCAATGTCCCATCAGTGTATTCGCCATAGGTATTAGCTTGTTCACAATTATCAGATAGTCCTGTTCATCAGATCTACCATCTTTAACGTGTTTAGAATATTCTCCATTTATTAATAGTTTATTAATAGTGTGGGGCATGTATGAAGCAAACGTGGCAAAATTAGATGCAGATTGGGTGGCTTTTCCATTTAGCAAAATGTATGTGTGGGCAGAAAACCAAGGGCTGGTTCACACCACAAAAACGTGTTCCGGATGCATTTCTGCATGTGCACTTATGACAGGTTCTGGTGCATTTTTAGATGCATTTCTGGATGCATTCCAGATGCTTTTTTTCCTGTTTTTTGTTTTATATATTTTTTCACTGTATTGGGGTCCAGTACATTTTTACCATGTTTCAGTACAGTCAAGTGCAGAAAAAAATGCAGCTTGTTCTAGGTTTTTTTTTTTTTGTCAGCTCCAATTACCGGAATTCTTTAACACAGGGGAGACCCACTGACAGCTCAAAGAGCCGAGCCTGAAAGTATCGGTTTCAGGTATTGGTGCATTTGCATGAGTACCGATACTTGTGCAAATACTCTGTATCTGTACCAATACTATTATCGGTGCAACCCTATTTTTTTGTTGCAGGAAAAAACGCACTGGACTGCATGTGGTGGGAACTGGCCCTGTAACAGATTTGCACAGGTCTGAGACAATTCATCACTGGAGATGAAAGTGATGGTCACTGAAAACAAACACAGATGAGATGTGGGCTGGGCCCGGTTTTAGGGCTAATTCACACTGCTTTGTAAAATGTCTGTCATTGCAGGGACACACAGGAAACAACTGGTTCTATCTGCTCCATTCACACTGCAGACATGCTGTGGTACACTGGCATGAAGGAAGTGTACATTTTGGAAAAATCAAATAAAGTTTATACAAAAAAAAGGGAGCTGAATCGTGCACCACACACCACACTGCTCCCTACCACAGCCGGCAGCACAGACCTGCCAGAGCGGTGACTTGATTTGGCAGGTCCACGTTGTGGTGTGAATTCACCCTTATTCTGTTGCAGTGCTACTTTAAGGCTCATTCATACTGGTTTGATCCGAACATTGATTGCTCTTAAGAGAGCATTTGACAGGCAGTGGGGTGTTGGTATATCACCTCCTCACTGCCTACTTTACCATCTTGAACCCCACACTAGTGTGGCTCCACTGCGTGCATTTAATGCAGTTGCTAGGTGCTTGCAGAGCAGTCCCAATCGCTTGAATGGGTCGCGCTCGATAGGCACAATGCCCACTGAAAGCAACAGCGGGTATAATTGCTGCTCAAAGCATCGTGGTGGTGTTGTGTTTCTGCCTCTCTAGCTAGTGAAAGAGGTAGAAAACTCTGTACTACCACTTGTACTTACAGGTAAGGCTATAATAAAACTTTACTGTAAATATCTCCTAAACATGCGCGGTTTAGGAGATATTCAGAGTGCATGCAGCCGATGACATCACGGCGCATGCGCTCTGAAGGTCCGGCATACAGTGCCAAACCTTCAGAGTCCGTGCCGGAAACGGTGGCTCCCGCGCACATGCTCAGGAGTGACATCATCGTGCCTCCAGCCAGTCATGTTGCCGGAGGCAGCAAACCCGGAAGGAAAACTGGGGAAGGTGTCACCCGTCTCAATGGTGACATTGCGGCACTGGAGGGTTCCGTTCTCAGGTAAGTCTATCATAATGTGCTAGTAGTATGCAATGCATGCTAGCACATTATGACATTGCCTTTAAGGAGCAGTAAAGACTTAAACCATGAAGTTTTACTGCCCCTCTACTGCTAGTGTAAATGAGCCCTTAGAGCAGTTGAGTGAAAAATGTATGAATGAAGCTACATAATTATAATCAGCCGGTCTCCTAGCTTCTGTGTAGCATTGCCTTGCTGTGTGTCAGAATTGATAAATCTCCCCCAGTTAATGTTACAATTGCTGGTTCTGCATTGTCATTTGACATTCACTTCTTAGGGGGCTAGTTTATACTTGCAGTATAGTGGTGAAAATAGGCGGATGAGGTGTGATAAGTCTTTCCCCCCCCCCCCCACCCCCCAGGTTTAACGGATTGTACACATGCAATGGCTGCGATATTTTGCTTCACGGCCGCAGCAAATTTTTTGCAATCTTCAGGCAGTACCATAAGTGAATAGGGCCGCACTGCATGTGCGTGCACGGTGGTGTTGGACATCTTCATTTTATGTCTTCTCTCCACCTGCTATTGAGGGGGGGGGGGTTATATCTTTCCTGAATGTGTGGGCTGATTGCCTCATAGAAAATAAATCGCGTGTCTGTCTTTTGGCCAATCTTGAGTAGCTGGAACTGTATATCAACAATAAAAAAAAAAAAGATGCAGTACATCTGTGCGATATATGCGCATTCCCCCGTGCTTTAATCCCTGGACTACAGAAAAATACCTGTTTATCTGCTTGAAATGCACTCAGCTCTTAAAGATCCCCCCTTAATACCACCTATGATATTTGCTCCTGTTTTCACGCATGTGCAGTACAATCTACTAATGAAGCGTATAGGATACTTTTGTGCAGCAGTTCATATGGTGCATGTGCCATTTCCTGGCCTATTGAAACTAATAGGGCACGCATGCTTTCGCACTGCTTGTAATGCGTATGGTCTGCCTCTTGGCCTATTAAAATTTTAGGACATGTTTGTGGTTCACACTGATGTGGGTTTGAAATTGTGCGAGGTAAGCTGAAGTCGCACGATTTCAAACCGGCAATGCAGTCCGACTTTGGGGGCGATTTGACAGACCTGTGTGGGTTCATGCACAGATGTCTATTCAAATTGCCCCCGAAGTCACCGGAAGTAGTACAGGAACTACTTTTGGGAATCCGTGCGGCGCCCCACCGATTCAGACGTTGCCATTGCCGGCAATATCAGTTGATTTGGCATGCGAAAATGACAAATCAAATGTCAAACCGCTTGCCAAATCAGCCCAATGGGAACATGGGCTTAGCGCTGTTCAAAAGACAATCATGCCTATAGGCTTCATAGAACCAAGAACCCTCGCATGTGCAGTGCAAAACAAAGTGCTCTAATAGTTTCAATACACCTAGAATTGGTGCATGCACAAGACCAGGCAAGATCTCTTTTGAAGGCAGTGCTGATGTTGCCTTCCCAGGGGGCATCTGTGAGGTCCTGGCAATGTCCCACGTGTCTCTACAGACCAGAAAATGGTCAGACATAAAATGTAAGTAACATCATAATGTTTTATTTACCAAAGCACTGTAAGATGATTTGATGTCAGCATGCAGAGATGCATGCATGAGTAATTTTTGGTGAAGAGGAGGAAGTCCTATTTAAAGTGTATGTAATCCCTAACAGTCAACTGCTCCTATTTGCTCCCTCTTGGACTGTTTAACTAGTAAGCCCCAGTAGCCTGTATTCTGTTTTCTACCTTGAGTTGCATTTGCCGATATGCTTGTGTGAAATGCTTTTCACATGAGCGTAGATATTTGGTGAACCTTGATGAGACCCTGTTTCCATACGATTCATTGCAACAACTTCCTTCCCATAGATGATTTGTGCATTAATTGTATTTTATGCATGTTATTTACTAGTAAAAGCCCCCCTCGTGTGATCATTCAAAAGCCCTAAGACTGCTGCTGAGTACCACCATTATGGATGTGATGTCAGCAGACCAAGACCTGTCATTTAATTGACACTCTATATCCAAACTCTCTAAGCAAAGGGCCAATTTACTGTCCTTCAGGCTTTAGGGGGGCAGACTGTGGCCAGTCTGCCCCCCTAACCTCAGTTCCCCATCATTTGGTTTTAAAGGGAGGAATAGCGCCCCAATGTTGTCAATGAGAAGACTAGTGCCCCATTGATGGTGTCGGTAGGGGGAGTGGTGCTCCATCATTGGTGTCAATTGGTGGAATAATGTCCCAAGGGCCAGATAAAGGGAAGCAAAGGGCTACAATTTGAAGACTACTGCTCTATATAATTTCCCTTTGCTCCTTCCTTGGCAGCTACATAAAAAGGTTATGTAAGGAGAATACACGGAGCTGTGCCAGCACATAGAGCAATTGCATTCCCAGAACCACCTATAGCCATAGGGGCTATGATTTTCAAGGAGATAGGGTGCTGTTATAGGGAATTGACTAGTCAAATTTTCTAGTAGGGCCAAAAGCACATTGCAAGTGAATACAAAATAATGTATGGAATGGAAAAACATTGCAGGTAAGCATTTAAAGGGCTTGATTTTTCTGTGCTTTAAGTTTATGACAGGGTCTCTTTTTACTTTTTAAAATAAGCCTTAGGCTTCTATGGGGCTGTGTTTTGAGGCCGGAGATCAGTGGGGTTTTTTGCACTTACTGAACAAATAAAACAAGACACTTTCAGGGTACATGCACACAGCATGAAGATAAGGGCCACTAGTATGCATGATCTTGCTGGCAGAGAGATTTAGCAAAAAACTGCTGTGTATGCATTTTAGCAAAAATCACATGCATACAGTGTAAATTGCCCTGTTGCTAGGATGCGGGTGGCTTCTCAAGGAAGCCAGCTAGCATTCTTCTGTTGCTATGATACGGGCTGCTTTTCAAGGAAGTCATCTCGCATCCTCTGTTGCTAGGACGCAGACAGCTATTGCTGCCTAGCATCTTCTGTTACTAAGATGCAGGTGGCTTCTCAAGGAATCTGCCTAGCATCCTCTGTTGCTAGGGCACAGGTGGCTTTTGCTGCCTAGCATCCTCTGTTGCTAGGGTGCAGGTGGCTCCTGCTGCCTAGCATCCTCTGTTGCTAGGGTGCAGGTGGCTCCTGCTGCCTAGCATCCTCTGTTGCTAGGGTGCAGGTGACTATTGCTGCCTAGCATACTCTGTTGCTTGGGCGCAGGTGGCTATTGCTGCCTAGCATCCTCTGTTGCTAGGACATTATTATTATACAGGATTTATATAGCGCCAACAGTTTGCGCAGCACTTTACAACATGAGACATACATGGCTATGGCCACCTAGTGTCCTCCATTGCTAGGATACAGGCAGCCTCTAAATAAATTCATCTAGCATCATTGAGTTGGTAGAATGCAGGCAGCCCTGTTTCTATTTTTTTTTTTTTACAGATCTGACTGCAGCACAAGTCTTTATGCAGCTGTGTGCATGGGCCCATAGAAAACTATACACCTGCGTTCAGATCTTTTAACAAAAAAGCTGAACTACTGATAAAAAAACCTCAGTATTTTTTGCGCCCATGTGCATGAGCCCTCGATTGTTATTTGAAGAGGACCTTCGCTCAAAAGTGAAAGCGCCACGTAACTCCCTACCCTGGGAAACTGGTCACTTTTTATGACAGGTGCCCACTCCCACTTCCTTAAAGCCAGCCATACATGCCTGCTGAACTGGCTGAATTTTGATCAATGTGTGGGGTACTGGGTTTGTACAGAATTTGATCGGCAGATTGGCGCCCTGTCAGACTGAAGTTCCTCTTTACCAGGCCAAAAGGAGGTTAATAAAAATAGTTGATTGTTAGGGTTTACATACACTTCAATTTGTAGAATTAGCCCTGTTGATTTCCGTAATAAATTTATTTGAACTTTTATCCAAAGACCAAGTATTGTAAAAGTGCAATGTGTGCATTTTGTATCCAGAGTACAGTTATAGTCAGTTCACACCAGAATGCTATGCGGGAAAGGCGGGTTCACCACACCGCATTAAAAACGCACTGTCTTTGCGATCTGGAAAAAATACCTTAACTTTTGGGTATTGTGCAATTATGTCACACAGCTCCGCCCCCAACGGTTTTTGTCACACACCTCGTGACCATATGGAGCATTTCAGGCTTTTTTAGTTAATAATTGTGGCAATGCCTGATTTTATTTATTTTTTATTCGGCAGATTTAGGTCTGGATTCACTATGCAGAAGTGTATGCTTTTGTTTTTTCCAAGCACAGATCGCAAATGCAGTGCACTTGCAGGCACCCAACCTCATGGTACTGCAATACCAAGGGATTTCAAAAGTAGTACACACACTACTTTATATGTGATCTGGTGCTAAAAATGGCACTGCAAAGAAACGCACAGAAATGTGCACCGCGTTTCTGTATGATTCTGGGGTGAACCGGACCTTTATCTAGATGTTCGGAGTATACAGAGCATATTTGATATCGTTGATTGGTGTTTACATGAAATAGATGCAGTGCCTGCTATGGAGAATCTGCCTTATACTAATGCTATGTACCAATGTTACATAAAGCCTCTGATACCATTTCAGCGTCTTCTTGCTAACTTGGAAGGCCTTGAATGAACATCTGGAAGTTAGTGGTCGTTCTAACTTCTCTGCATTTTCAGCCCTTTATATGGAAATGAAGTATGCTAAATTGTATAGGAAGTGGAAACTCAAGTCTTTTTTTTTCTCCCCCTTTTAACTGGCTGTAAGGCGCCCATATTAGGAAGGTGAATGTAATAAAATTGGAATGATAGAGCAGTATATGGTCTATATGAGGGTATGGACGTCTTGGAGCGGTAGTCGACAGCATACAGGGTGTTCCTTTGACTTGTTCTGGACATAGTATGAAAATGTCAGTTGAAAAAGAACTGAAAACAAATATGTATGGATGTCTACTTGTTTGGCATGATCTGACTGGTGAAAGACGATGATGTGTTATGTGCAGACACATAACCGTGGGCACTAGCATTGCACTGGTGTTTTTTTGTTTTCTCTGGCAGAGACAGAGGGTGCAAGATGTCAGAGGGCCTGCACAGATGTCAGAGGTCTGTGGCCTTTGGGACTTTTTCCTCTAACCAACCAGGGGGTCTCTCTTCGGGAGAGCTCTCCATTGAGTACTTGGAGGACCAGCCTCCAACGGGTCGTTAAGGAGTGGGGTCCACCTGGTTTCAACCTAGGTAGACCATAGAGTGGCTTGCCCCTGTCAGGGGCCTTGCACCCTGGAGGGGGTTACGGGATTGAAGTCCTTCCGCCTTGGAGGTTAGACCCTCCTGCAATTTTTTGTGTGTTCATGGTTCACTCTTTTTGTTCACAGGGTTTCGACAAGCATCCCACTGCGGAGCTCAACTCCCCCCCCCCAAAAAAAAGCATTATGTTCAGGCTAGGCTAGGGCAATGCCATAGAGAGACTTTCCATCCATACTCCTATAAAAAGTTGTCAGGTGTATGAGTGAGAGGGAGCAATTCATATGGATGGGAATTGCAGCTTGGCCACCCACTGATAGATACAATAGTCATTTAGTGTAGGACAGTGGGGCAAGAAGCTGACACTTTGTTAAGTGACTGTGTGTATAGAGCTACTTGGCACTGTACATTATTCAGCCTGGAGTGCTTGGCACACCTTACAGACATAGGCACAGTGGCTTCATCCTAGCTTTATCCAGGTAGTAAAAATCCCTCATGTTGACTGAGGTCTCATCCCGTAGTCATCTTCTACAGCTAAACTTTTGCACTGCTGGGAAATTGCATGTATTGGATAATGGGGTCCTTATGTGCATGTGCACCTTTTGGGCCTCTTTCACACGGGGGTGTCTAGTCCCTGCGCACCCAGTCCTAGTGTTTTAGTGCACCACCCAACGCACTGCCTGCAGCCTTTCAAAGTCTATGGCAGGCAGATGGGACGGGGCTGAACCCTCTACCGGGTGATACTTGCACTTGGCGCCTTATGCATTCGGTGGCATGTGCCTGGATGAGGATGGACATGCTTTTCAGAGGACAGTTGACAGGCAGTGAGGAGGCATTATGTCACAATGAACGCGGTTGCAGGGTGACTCCATTCACTTAAATGGGTTGCATTCAGCAGGCTATACTGCCTGCCGAATGTGAAAAGGGGCTAATTTTTTTTCTACATATGTGTATACCCCTGTACAGCTGCCTTTTGAAGGAGGGGGGGGCAGTAAAAACGCAGGTAACTGCCCGTTTTTTATTTTCCACCACAATCACAAGTGTTAATAAGCACTTAGGCCTCGTTTACACTTGCATTGCTCTCTGAACCTATTTTGACCCCCTAAATGCTGGACTAATATGCTGCAGCCATGTTGTTCGTGCTTGTGAGGAGGCTGGAGTACAGCCCTATTCAATGGGTTGCAACAGAGGATATAATTGCTGCTGCAGCTGTAAAGCAAAGCATTGCAGCATGTGTACATCCCAGGCCGCTGCAGCTAAAAGGGTAGTAAAAAAGTGGTTTTACAGCCCCCCCCCAACCACTAATGTAAACAAGCCCTAAGAGAGAGATTCACACCTTTGTATTGGTGACGATAGTAATTATGATAGCGAAGTGAAAGGAAAGCCAAAGTCTTTGTGTCCACAGCAGACTGAGAGGTAAGGGGAAATCTTCCAATGGAGAGACCTGAGAGAGGAATTCTGCTCACTTCCTGTTGCATCTCCGGGACGGGAAGAGAAGAGACTGTCCCCCAGGGGGACACAGAGAGCAAAATATAATCTGGCATGGGTTTAATCCTTCCCTATTCTGTCCAAAACCACAAAAAAAAAGTTTGGGATGTACAATTTAAGGCCCCATTTACATCTTCACGTTCCGAGACGCCATGCAGAAATGAGTGTAAAACATACATTGCACTTGCAGTGCAATTGACCGTTGACGGCACCCCCAAATGCAGCTAGGAAACGCGCGTTTTGTTGTGCGATTAAAAAAAAAATAAACTTAAAGGCTGGGGGAGCTTCTTCTGTTGAGTGTAGGGCAGCCCATTGAAGCCCTGTGCTGTTGTGAAAAATTTGCCAAAAAAACGCACAGACACATGGCGCAATGCACAGGTGTGAATAGGGCCTGATGCACAGAGACGCATGAGGCGGAATGGTGTAAATTGTGGGTGTTTATCTGCACCCGGGAGATGGAGCCGCAGCGTACAGCCGCCTGTAGTAATAAATGGCTGTAGCAATATCCTGGTGTACGCAGTGCTTGCATGGGACTAAGTCCCCGGAATGTTTATAATGTACGCAAGCATGGCGTATACCTGGACGCAGCCATTCGCTGCTGTACATTGCAGCTTTCCCAGGGTGCAGAAATGCGCCCGCAATTTACGCCCTCCTGCGTCCGTGTGTATGAGGCCTACACATCCTTTCTTCAGGGTGCTTATGTATGAATTTTCCCCTGTGACACCATTGTTTGTATTGAACATTTTGTTCTAAACTGTGTATGCTGTAGACGGTGAGGAATGGCAGCCAAAGCTTTGAGCCCTTCCTTCACTGTTCTGGTAGAAATACAAATGTTACCACAGAAATGTCTACATTTGTCCAGAATATGTGGGAGGAAGGGGTTAATAGGGGCGGGCAGAGCTGGCTCTCCTCAGCACAGGGAAGTGGCCGTGTGTGTTTACACTCCCCCCTCCTCCGCCATCTTTTCTCGGCTCATCGGCCTTCATTTGCATTCTGCAGCACTCATTCATAAAAAGCCGAGCCGTGTCTATGAGAGAGCGAGAAGCTGCACAGGCGCTCCCCCTCCCCGGCCTGCCATTGTCCCGGGGAGCCCGTCCCCAGTGCACAGTGTGCGGCTGGATGTGTCTGGGTGGGGTCGGATGTTGTGTGTCCTGGGAGGAGGGGGGAGGACATGGTGCAGGCTGTGTCTGGGGAGCGCCGCTCTGTCTCCTCACTAGTTGTGAATAGGACGGGGGCCGGTCATGTGACCGCAGCCATTCATAAATCCGGCCGCCTCTTCCCAGGCTGTGCCAGTGACCGTGACAGGCAGCCGGGGAGAGCCGAGCTAGAGCTGCCCGGCCTCATTGTGTGCCGGGGCCTGGCGTCATCTGTTTTTATTTCATGTATATGGAATATTGCAGCAAAGGCTGCAGTGTACTTTCTAGGCCCCATTCACACCGAGCATCGCCTGAGAGGGCGTTTTTTTTCTCACTGGGCAGTCTGTTGACTCGAATGGGCCGCTCTACGTGTGCTGGAGAGGTGCCAGAACCTTTCAGGTTACCTTCCCACCTGCACGTCAAATGCATAAAAAAAGCGATGCAAATGGGCATTCCTGCTACTCCTAGTTTGGCCTTTAAGGCTCCAGTCACACTTGTGCGACTTATCAGGCAAATTTGGACATCAAAGTTACATGACGGGTCGTTCCCCATCTTTAACAACCATAACAATTCATATATGCGACTTAAAAGTAGTCCATGCACTATTTTGGTCTGACTTTCGTGCAACTTAATGGCCATGAAAAGTTGCATGAAAGTTGTACAGGAATTTTATCCACTTGCTGACTTCCCCATAGCAGTTTTACTGCTACAGGGCGAACACGCTGCACAGGATCATGTGCGTGTATGTATGTATGTATGTATGCATGTGTGTGTGTGTGTGTGTGTATATATATATATATATAATGTGATTCTACATCTCGGGAGCTGATCAGCTGTTCTCATGGACCCCGATGTCCGCCAGCACCCACTGATTGTTCTGTACACAGGCAGAACGGCGATCTGCCTATGTAAACAAGGCAGATCACCGTTCTGTTAGTAAAGACCTCCGTACAACCCGCAGACATTTGCCGGTTCAAAAAAACGTCCAACATTCCTGTGTATGTCTGGTGGACGAGCATGCCGAATCCCGATCAGCACTCTCAGCCAATGGCAGAGAGCACCGATCGGCGTGTTCTCGCAGGGAGGCCGTCCCCCAGCTCAGCGGGGGGGGGGGGGGTCACTGCACTAACTTCGCATAGTGAGTACAGCAGCTCTGACCGGGGACACTGATCTGTGCCTTCCTCCTGTAAAAAGCACACCTCACACAGTAGTAAAACACTGGCTAGGCAGACAGTTAACCCTTTGATCGCCCCTGATATTAACCCCTTCCCAGCCAGTGTCATTAGTACAGCGACGGTGCATATTTTTTAGCACTGATCACTGTAATAATGTCCCTGGTCCCCAAAAAAGTGTCAGTTAGTTTCCAATGTGTCCGCTGCAATATCACAGCCCTGCTGTAAGTCGCTGATCGCCACCATTACTAGTAGAAAAAAAATTCCATAAAAATATCCCATAGTTTGTGGACACTATCATTTTTGCGCAAACCAATCAATATACGCTTATTGGGATTATTTTTTTTTTAACCAAAAAACATGTAGCAGGAAACCAATTGGCCTAAATTGATGAAGAAATTCATTTTTTTTAAATTCTTATATTGGATGTTTTTTAACAGACAGTAAAAAATAATTTTTTGTTTTTTAAATTGTCATTTTTTTGTTTATAGCGCAAAAAATAAACGCAGAGGTGATCAAATACCACCAAAAGAAAGCTCTATTTGTGGGGAAAAAAAGGACATACATTTGTTTGTGTACAGTGTCGCATGACTGCGCAATTGTCAGTTAAAGTAACACCGTTGCCCCTTATCACTGGTCAAAGTTGCACTCCAAAGACAGCGCAACATTGGAGTCATACAAATGTGAATGGCGCCTAGGACTGAACGCACATGGGAGCGGCATTTCTGCGGGGCACCACAAAGGTGCATGGTGCTTGTGCTGTGTTGGGGGCAATTAAAAAGAATTCCACATGCAATATGATGGGCCACTCAACTTATTTTTTCAGAAATATTGCACGAGATAATAAGACAATCAATGTAAAATTATCTAATGTGTGGTAAATAATACCGCCGAAACAAATGAGAGGAATCATTCAAGTCAACACACATTGGTTATTTATCACCTGGCATAGGCGGTCGGTATTCTAGTTATGTACAAAATAACAATGAAGGGAACTCTGCAGTTGCCAGTAAGGTGAAAGTATACAATGTATCAGTTTGGAAACGTTCTGCCCTGAGCTCAGGAATGGAAATAAATTGTAACAACAGAAGGAGATTGTTCTGTGAATGAAAGCATGCTAGAATGTTTTCAGTTTAAAAATATTTGTGTGCATTTATTTACAGAACTGCGTGTCTTCCTCTGGTGCAGTGCTAGCGTATATAATAAAAAAAAAAAAGTGAAAATGACACCAAAAATCACACTAAATTTAGGTGATAAATATCACATAACATAAATATTTATTACATTTGATAAATAATGCGTTTTTTTTTTTTTTTTGTGTGTGTGAATGTACTGCTTTTGAGATAAACACCACAAGTTATTTTAAGGCCCGGTTCACACTGGTGCGACATTCGCTCTGACTTTGAAAGCACATGTCATATCACAAGTTGCATCCCATTAAATCCAAAGGGACTGTTTTAATAGGAGCGATTCAAGTCGCTCTGACTGAGAAAAGGGTTCCTGCACTACTTTTGGCACGACTTGCATTGACTTCTGTTAAAGAAGTCATGTGCAAGTCAACGCTGGCGTCGTGCTGGGATGTCGCCTTCAAAGTCACAGCAGTGTGAACCGTGCCTAACTCGAAAATGTATGTAGTATTTATCATAGCAAATTTAGCTGTGCCAAGAGTGCCCGCCCTGTGCGTTACCAGCGGCTAACTGAAAGCTCCTGATCGCTGCTTGCGTTCATGTGACAGCCAATCACCACACCCCACACAACAATACCACACAACAATACAGGTGTTTGCTAGTCGCGTTGGAGGTGCCATTAACAATTAATAGCACCACAGGTGCATCACACTGTTTTTATGTGTTACAGAAACGCTCACAGCAATGTATGTTTCTGTACGTGTGCCCAAAACACGCAGGTGTGAATAAGGTACTGGGGCCTCGGTTATACAAGAAGTAGGGGAAACGTGGGTTCCCACCTACTTTTTTTTTGCACTACACACATAGGACAACCCATTCATCTAAATGGGCTTCCCTACACATGACAAACGTGGCAAATAAGCTCCCACATCTTTTCAGGTGGTGAGCTTTGTGCGTTTTTTACCACCTGCTTTGGCACATTGGTCATAGGACGAGCACTATATTTTGTGCTTTCTCGTGCATTTGGCAGGCCATTGAAATTGATGGTCTATCAAAACTGGAACTCTTGCAAATTCCATTGTGCACCGAGTCCTAAACCTTTTGGTATGTTTTTGCAGGAAACTGGAGCACTGAGAGGACACCTGCACAAGAACATAAAAATGGGCTTTTTTTTCCTAGAAAACCGCCAGTCTCCACAAGATCACACAGGTAGCAATTTTACTCTGTGTGCGCCATTTACACTGGTACGCAGGAGGCAGATGTGGAACATTGGGGTGCAGAGATCTGCATCTGTATTTTGTCATAGCGCAGCTTTCTGTCACACCTTGTTTTTTTATGCACTGCGGCTACTTTGTAATATTTCAGAAAAGTTAACCATTTGACCTCCGTAAGGGTCCTTTCACATCAGCGGACTGCGCTTTGCTCAGCGGGGGATCGCTCTGCTGATCCCCGCTGAGCAGGTGGATGACAGGTCCATCTCCGCTCACTCTGCAGAGTGTAGACGGACAGAGTCTCTCCCCGATCTTATCCGATCCTCCAGATGGATGGAAAATAGGGTCATCATCCATCTGGATTTGGCGGACAGGGTCAGATCAGATAGCAGCGGATGTCAGCGGACATGTCACTGCTCACATCCACCACTCCATAGGGGTGAATGGAAGGGTCCGATCAGGTCTGCCTGAAGAACTGACAGGTGGACCTGATGGGACCGCCCATGTCAAAAAGCCATAATGTTTTACCCCCGTCATGATCAAGACATTTTTTGCTATTGTGCTACTTTAACTTGCAAATTGTGCGGTCATGCAACACTATACCATAATGAAATTTATATCATTTTTCTCTCAAATAGAGCTTTCTTTTGGTGGTATTTGATCACCACTGGGTTTTTTTATTTTTTGCGATATAAATGAAAAAAAGACAGAAAAGTTTGAAAAAAAAATAAACATTTTTTTTGTTTCTGAAATAAAATGTATCCAATAAATTAAAATTTCTTCATCAATTTAGGCCAAAATGTATTCTACTAAAAAAAAAAATCCCGATTAAGTGTATATTATAAAATGAATCAATCCTGATGTACTTGACAGAGCCCATCTAATTTCTTGTGATCCTTAAAATGGCAGGACAGTACAAATACCCCCAAATGACCACTTTTTGGAAAGTAGACAGTCAGGTTTTTAGTAAAGCCTGGTACAGATGGTAAATTCAGCCCAACGGGTATTTTTACATTCTGACTGGTAAAAGTAAGTAAAAAAAAAAAAAATTGTAAAAAAGAAAAAAGGTCATTATATAATTTTCTTTTAAATTTTACACTCTTTCATCAGAGTAGTTCAGTGTCACTATAATAACACTGTACTAGTCTGAGGGGTTAATCAGGGATTCTTTTCTTTTTTTTTTTTAAACACATTCATAATAGTTGTGTACACAATGTGATTCAACAGCTGGGTACCAGGAACTGTAATCCGCTGTGCCCACCAGGGGTGTGTACGTGCTCATATTTGTACGGTGCTGAGCCTGCCGCCCACCATCACAGTAAAAGTACTGTGGGCGGTGTTAAGGTGGTAAAAAAAAAAAATAATAATAAAAGTAAACATTGCCTTGTATTGTAAAAACTTAGACAAAAATGATACTCCAATGAAATAAAACCATAAATATAGTATAGTCATGTTGGGCCTGTAATATTGTTGCTGGGTCACTTTTTTTTTTTTTCTGTTCTTCAAAAAGACATGTCCATAAAATATATTTACAGATCTAAGAGTGTCCTAAAAAAATATTTATGGAAGATTTCTTAAACCGACTTTTTCTTTTGTTCCGCTCTGTTAAAGCAGGGTCCAGCGTCCTTTAACCTTTGCCATTAAACGCTATTTTACCCAAATAAGTATAAACATATGTTTTGAATTCCACATGTGGCTTACTTTGTCTTCATCTGCTTGCAGCTTTCATACTTCCTGCCTGGAAGGTCTGCCCGAAAAAGTCTGCAATTTCAATTTGAAATCTAGAGGAAAAATCTAACCGTACAAATCAAATTAAGTTTTATATTCTTAATATAGCAATAAAAAAAAAAACCCAACAAACAGATGCAACTTCTATTCTGTATCCACAAGGGAGAAACCAGAGCTGCTTTCAGCCAGTAAAATAATTGTATTCTATGTGGCTCGGCCGACTTGCATTAGCGTGTTGCAAATTATTGCTTAGCTTTTGCTATTTATAGTCGGTAATATCCTTCTGTAATACTGACAGCAGCCCACTGCCCTCGCACAACTATTTTTACTGATAGTTTGGATCTTTCGTAATTATGGGTTTACAACATACAGTAACCTCAATTTCACATAGTTTTACACAATTTATTTTCTCAAATTCAGTTCTTTCCACAATTATTTTCACTTTTTGAAACGTCTCACTTTTTTTTTAGCACTTTTTCATCATGCAAGGAATCTGAATCTGTTTTGGTATATTGCTCAGTAAGAGCATGTGTAATTATATAACAACTTTTCTGAAAACTACATTGGCTGCATATCACATCCTTGAGGGAAAAAAATATCTTGAATCTTTTTATCATTTGCAAGAACTATTTTTCTGAGCTGTAGACAAAGAAAGCACTGTTTAAAAATGCGTATGCGGACTATGAAACCAATTTGCAAGCTGCTCCTATCAATTAAGCAGTCTGCCGATGCAGAAAATTAGGACGTTTTCCTTGCTGACTTGTTTTTGAAGGCACATGCTCTGGGATCGTTAACCTTAAAGAGGAACTTCACCATGGTATACAAAACGAAGTCAGCAGCTACGTTTACTGTAGTTGCTGACTTTTAAGAATACACATACTTACCAAGCTTTTGAAGGCCAGCTCTGCCTGGGGGGAGACTGTCCTGAAGGCTACTGGGGGGGAGACTGTCCTTAAGGCTCCTTGGGGGGGGGGGAGACTGTCCTGAAGGCTACTGGGGGGAGACTGTCCTGAAGGCTACTGGGGGGAGACTGTCCTGAAGGCTCCTTGGGGGGGGGGAGACTGTCCTGAAGGCTCCTTGGGGGGGGAGACTGTCCTGAAGGCACCTTTGGGGGGGGGGAGACTGTCCTGAAGGCTCCTTGGGGGGGGGGAGACTGTCCTGAAGGCTCCTTGGGGGGGGGGAGACTGTCCTGAAGGCTCCTTGGGGGGGAGACTGTCCTGAAGGCTCCTTGGGGGGGGGGGAGACTGTCCTGAATGCTCCTTGGGGGGGGAGACTGTCCTGAAGGCACCCGGGGGAAGGCTCCTAGGGGGGGGAGACTGTCCTGAAGGCACCCGGGGGAAGGCTCCTGGGGGGGAGACTGTTTCGAAGGCTCCTGGGGGGGGGAGACTGTCTTGAAGGCTCCTGGGGGGGGAGACTGTCTTGAAGGCTCCTGGGGGGGAGACTGTCTTGAAGGCTCCTGGGGGGGGAGACTGTCTTGAAGGCTCCTGGGTCGGGGAGACTGTCTTGAAGGCTCCTGGGGGGGAGACTGTCTTGAAGGCTCCTGGGGGGGGGAGACTGTCTTGAAGGCTCCTGGGGGGGGGGGAGACTGTCTTGAAGGCTCCTGGGGGGGGGGAGACTGTCTTGAAGGCTCCTGGGGGGGGGGGAGACTGTCTTAAAGGCTCCTGGGGGGGGGGAGACTGTCTTGAAGGCTCCTGGGGGGGGAGACTGTCTTAAAGGCTCCTGGGGGGGGGGGACTGTCTTGAAGGCTCCTGGGGGGGGAGACTGTCTTGAAGGCTCCTGGGGGGGGGAGACTGTCTTGAAGGCTCCTGGGGGGGGGGGGGGCTGTCTTGAAGGCTCCTGGGGGGGGGGGGAGACTGTCTTGAAGGCTCCTGGGGGAGGGGGGAAGACTGTCTTGAAGGCTCCTGGGGGGGGAAGACTCTTGAAGGCTCCTGGGGGGGGAGACTGTCTTGAAGGCTCCTGGGGGGGGGAAGACTCTTGAAGGCTCCTGGGGGGGGGGGAAGACTCTTGAAGGCTCCTGGGGGGGGGGGGGGACTGTCTTGAAGGCTCCTGGGGGGGGAGAGACTGTCTTGAAGGCTCCTGGGGGGGGGGAGACTGTCTTGAAGGCTCCTGGGGGGGGGAGACTGTCTTGAAGGCTCCTGGGGGGGGGGAGACTGTCTTGAAGGCTCCTGGGGGAGGGGGGAAGACTCTTGAAGGCTCCTGGGGGAGGGGGGAGACTGTCTTGAAGGCTCCTGGGGGGGGGGGGGGGACTGTCTTGAAGGCTCCTGGGGGGGGGACTGTCTTGAAGGCTCCTGGGGGGGGGGAGACTGTCTTGAAGGCTCCGGGGGGGGGGGAGACTGTCTTGAAGGCTCCTGGGGGGGGGGACTGTCTTGAAGGCTCCTGGGGGGGGGGAGACTGTCTTGAAGGCTCCGGGGGGGGGGAGACTGTCTTGAAGGCTCCGGGGGGGGGGAGACTGTCTTGAAGGCTCCTGGGGGGGGGGAGACTGTCTTGAAGGCTCCTGGGGGGGGGGGGGGGAGACTGTCTTGAAGGCTCCTGGGGGGGGGGGGACTGTCCTGAAGGCTCCTCGGGGGGAGACTGACCTGAAGGCTCGTTGTCTCTTAGATGAAGAATGAGAGCATAGAAGCGAATATCTGCAAAAAAAGTGCTTTTGACACCTCTCCTGCTGCTTCATGGGCATTGCCCCGCCATTCGCCAAATCACCAGACAGTGAGCAGATGTGCTTCCTGGTGCCTGCAGAATGTCATGGTGTATTTATAAGCTGAAACACCCGCTAATGCATTATTTTTATATTTTAATTTCTAGTTTTGGATAAGATAAGGGTTAGAACATCTGTCAGATATGTATTGCTGTCCTTTTTTCTCTTTGACAAGCTTTCTTTTACCCTCCTGTCCTATAGTCACAAAAGGAAGTAACGGGAAATCTCACATTTGACAGAACATGATTCCCCATTAGATTTCCCCTCACCTCTTGTTTTGTTACAGCTGTAACATGTTACGTTTACCTTCACTTTGTCTCCATGACAGCTGTCGTCAGGGCACAGTGGACCCATTTACAGCAATGTATTGTGCCAGTGCATGCCACGCCACGTGTAAATGTGCATTCTATTAAGGCAGCCCAATCATTTGAAAATAACTGGCAATGCATCAGAATGCATATAAATACTGACCTTCAGCATTTTTTACAACTCGGTGCACGACTATGCACAACTGCATAGTAGTGCGTTACCTTGTGCTGCAACACAGGCGCATTGCCAGGGTGCATTTGGGTGCCTTTTAAGAATGAATGGCACTGCATCACAAGTTTTAACATTAATTTCATACCTTCCATCACCAGTGTGAATAGGTACACAGTAAATGAATAGTCAAAAAGTAGTATTATCTGCTAATTTAATAGAAACTTACAAGCTGCAGCCTTTGCTGGCTCAAATTAATAAGTGCAGTTTAAAAATATAAATACCGTATATATTTTATGGATGCTGTTGTCCGTATAATGACCTTTTATTATTTATTACAGGCACTTATATAGCACCATCAGTTTACGCAGTGATTAACATATATATATTACAGTGTGTATATAATATTCACATCAGGCCCTGTCCTCAAGGAGCTTACAATCTAAGGTCTGTAACTCGCATTCATAAATACACATACTAGGGCCAATTTAGACAGGAGCCAATTCACCTACCAGCATGTCTTTGGAGTGTGGGAGGAAACCTACGCAGGCACAGGGAGAACATGCAAACTCTGGGCAGGTAGTGCCATGGTTGGGATTCGAACCAAGGATGCTAGTGCTGCTAGGCGTACGTGCTAACCCTTTTGCATCCTCTTTGCGGGCTGTACAGGAAGTCTTGTTGGTTTAATTTTTTTCTTTTTGCTTAAAGCTGTTTGAAGGCACTTGCAACAGTCCCAGGGCTCTGCGTTTAGAGTTAAGTCAATGAAGCATCCCAGGATTCCAGATATGTATGCTTTTGGGAGTCGTTCATGATTGGTTTATAGGAATCTGGGAAATGCATACCTAATGTGATCTTTTCTGCAGCTTTTCTTCACATGTTCCCTTTGGTGCATTTTATTTTTGTATGTCTGTGTTCTTTCTAGAATTTTTTTCAATTCAGTGAAAAGTAGCCGGATGGTAAAAAAAAAAAAGAGAGAGAGGAATCCCTAAGAAATTTAAAACTTGCACATTTATATTCACTCACACACCATAGTCCTAAAATGCACTTACCAAATCTATTTTGGCAAAATGTCTACTTTAAAGCCAACAGTTTAAAGCTGATCTCCAGGTATGCAGTGTATTGCATAGTTACCTATGGTTCAGCTTGGACTTTAGCTTGTGAGGATACACATGTCAGTGGGACCTTTGTAGAGAGTCACTGTAGTAATCGTTGCTACCGGGTGGGCTTCAGAAAGAAGCAAGTAGATCCCTGGGACCACAATGATGGAGCGTTTTGTATAGGGTTATTTTTTTGCTGAGTAGCTTTCAAAAGTAGCCAATCAGAGCGTCTGGCGAGGCCATTGAGGGACCCTTAAGTTAATTTGGGGGTCTTGGAGAACCCTTGCTTACACTTTATTATATCTGCAGGTAATGGTACATTGGCATGATCAGTAAGTTGTAGATATAATTACACCCAGAACAGTTTTTTTACACCCCCATCTCCACACACACACCGACTTTACTTTCAGCAATAATTACTCATGAAATTAAACTAATATAGTGCCTATCATGACATTTATAATATTCAAATGCATGTCCCAAACACTTCGCTGTAACCGAAAAGCTTAAAAAAGCAGCTACCCAGACAACCGTAAGAAGCAATGTTAACAACAACAAGGCAGCGCTCCAAATTAGGATTGTGTGTAACCATGTGCCAAATATCAATAAATATTAATAAACCGTGCAAAACGCTATTGAAAAAGAAACCCAGTTTATATAAGTGTCCAACTCCTGAGTTCTCACATGAAGTGATGAGGTAAGCTGACTGGAAATCACCCGGTGCTTTAACTTACTCCATGACACCACCCATGAGAGCAGCACTAGCCAAAAGTTGTGACCTCCAAATTATAGGTAGGTGACATAAGGAGATAATATAATAATCATCCAACATATGAGAAACAGCTCCATGTTCCTCTTCCTATATGCATGTATACTGTATCTATCTCCAGCAGAGATAATGCTCAATTAAACACAAGCTCAACATCCAGTTTTTATTAAAAAATGTATAGAACACTAGCCAAATCATAGAATTCCTGTGCATTGGGCATTTGTGGAAAAATTCCTTTACATTTGTGGGCAGTAGAAAAATGTCCCCAATTATGTTGGAAATCATAGCAAACGATTTTTGTTTTGCATTGCTGGTCAGTTGTAAAGATGCCCTCTTACATGGGTGGTCATTGGCAGAGATGAACCCTAATATTGGTGTACAGTAGCAGAGATGAACCCTTACATTGGTGGTCAATGGTAGAGGTGCACTCTTACATTGGTGGTCAAGGGTAGAAACAAGCCTTTACATTGATGGGCAGTGGCAGAGACTAATCCTTACATTGGTGGTGGCAGAAACTAACCCTTACATTGGTGTATAGTGGCAGAGATGAACCCTTAAATTGGTGGACAGTGACAGAGTCAACCCTTACATTGTTGGTCAATGGTAGAGGTGCCCTCTTACATTGGTGATCAAGGGTAGAGACAAACCCTTACATTGGTGGACAGTGGCAGAGACAACCCTTACATTGTTGGTCAATGGTAGAGGTTCCCTCTTACATTGGTGATCAAGGGTAAAGACAAACCCTTACATTGGTGGACAGTGGCAGATACAACCCTTACATTGGTAGAGGCAGAGATGATGACCCTACATTAGTGGTCAGTGATAGAGACAAACCCTTATGTTGGTGGATAGTGACGGCAAAACCTTGTTACACTGCTCCTTGCTCAGGGATCAATCTCTGGAGGAGCACCAGGTTTACATTGAACCTTGGTTGACAAAGGGTTCCACAAGTGCTTCGGAATACCCTGCTGAAGGCCTAAGGAGTCAGTTCACACCATTGTGCACCAGTGCATTAGCGTTGTCCCTCATGCTAACACATGCTATGGCAGCCCATTCCTTTGAAAAAAAAAAAACAGCAAAAAACCCCAAAAGTCAGTTAGCAAAATGCATTGAGAAGGCCATCATTGTGAAGCTAAGCATGTAATGTGCCCATTGAATAGGCTGCCCGATGCACTCTGCCTACGTCCTTTGGCAGGGTGCATTGGTTTGCCATTCAGAGTGAATGGCGCTGCTTCGTACCAACGCTTGTCCAGTCACACTATTGCCTCAACAAAATAAAATGTGAATGGACCCTTATTATTATACATAGGTACCTAAAGCTGTAAATTATGTAGTTAATTTCAGTTTGATTTAAACTGTCCAGTTACTGTAAATGGTTTTCTAATGCTTGTATCATGCCATATAAGGTGAGCTGTGGTTGAGTCACTGTTAATATTGTGTGTATTTTCCAAGTACTTGTTCCTTGTACTGTGTAAATAAAATGAGCAGTTCAGAAAAGCAGTCTCCTGTTTCTCTCTTACTTGTTTACATGCAGGCAGAAGTAGATGGAAACAACTGCTGGACATGGAAAGGGCACTTTTCTTTTTTTCATTGTGGACATGACCACCTTGTGTGTGAATTTGGTTCGTAATTATGCATCTTTCATTCACCTTGATACCACTTATATCAATAAAATTAGGAACATAGGTGTATATTAAAGTTGAACTCCAAGCACTCAGTAAAGCACTTCATTCAGAACAGCACATCCGTTCTATTCTTCCGTCTGAAATGCACACAACTTTTCAAATGCAATATTTCCAATGGTGGAGAGCAATGACAGCACCACACTGCTAATTCCTCCAGTTGGGAGACTGCAAGTCATGGTGGTCCTATGTGTTGGGAATGCTAGGTTGTACTCTGTCTCCTAGGATATGGAGTATAGAAGCTTGTCTTTCACTCAGGAGAAACATGCCTGCATAGAAGAAGAGGATGCAATGGTTAGATCCAGGGCTATAAGCATCCCTGCATGGCAGTGTAGCACTGTACTTGGCCCTGTAGTGCAAGGCTTTGCTGATGGGCAGACTTTGCTGATGTGACCCAACATAGATAATTCTCTCGAAAGACAGGACAAGCTGCGCTATTGGCCTTTACTGCTATTTCCCAGCCCTGTGTATTGAAGTGTATACATTTTTTCTATACACTGTTCAAATTTTGGCCAATTCCTGCTAGCTTGTCTGAAATTCGAGCAGTGTATGGCACATCTCTGTTTGATGTCAATAGCCAGTTGTTCTGCTGACCTTCGTTGAAAGACCCTGTTGGAAAATTTTTGGCCAAACAATGACTGCAACCGATTGGCTGCATTTACTGTTACGGTATTGTGACGTGTTGCTGGCTGGAAGGGTTCTTCCATTCGAGTTGTTTAGTGTAGATGGAGGGATCTATTAGGCCCACAGGCTGAGAAACAGAAATCTATTAGGCATCTTTCCCACCATATGTGCATAAAAAATGATGGTGAAAACCATGCAGCTTTGATGTGCATAGAATGCACGTCAAATCTGCGTGTTTCTTCCATCGTTTTTTGTGTGATCGAGGTCTTAGTGCTCCTGCAGGTTGGAGGCAGGGCATAGCCAGTGCCTGATTTTAGATATCCGTTTTAAAGTGGTATTAAAGCTTTGTTTTCTGTTTTAAATAACAAACATGTTATACTTACCTGCTCTGTGCAGTGGTTTTGCACAGAGCAGCTCCGATCCTCTTCTTTTCAGGTGCCCTGCTGGTGCTCCTGGCTCCTCTGCCTCTCGCAGTGCCCCCAGAGAAAGCTGCTTGGCCTGGGGGCACTGCTACGCTTGGGAGCTGCTGCTTTGTCTGTCCATAAGATACTCTCTCCTCAATGGCTCACTGGCTGTGATTGACAGCAGTAGGAGCCAATGGGCTCCCAATGCTGTCTCAGCCAATGAGGAGGGAGAGTCCAAGAACAGCCAGTGCTTTCGTGACTATCGATGGATTGGAGGGAGCTCAGGTAAGGATTGAGGGGGCTTGGAGGGTCGCTGAACCCTAAAGGTTTTTTTCACCTTCATGCATAGAATGCTTGAAGGTAAAAAACCTTCAGCCGGTAGAACCACTTTAATTTGCGATTTAGGAAATTAAAAATGTCACTTTATATTATTGTTATTATTTACTTATTTAATTAAACAGTAAAAGGACTAAAACGAAAAAAAGAAGTGCAAATTTGGGCTTTTTTTCTGTTGATCATGTGACCAAAAGCTAAAGCTTTTTGCCATGTGATCTCCACTGAAGGGAAATATAAGAGTCTAGATCAGAGATTACTTTTGGCTTCGGCCTCATCTAGTCCGTGTAAATTCCCCTACATTGTGGAAATTACCAGCAGAGTTGAATAACGGTTCTGTTGATTATAAATAGTAATTGTATTGTAGACCAGAAATTAAAGCTGATGTCTAGGCTCTACATTATCTCCCCCCCCCCCCCCTCCCCAAACCTCCCTGTATAAGATAGCAATTGCTGAGAATTTTCACTTTTCCTTACTCCTGGACTGAGAAAAAAAAGTTTTATCGTCGATGACCTCATGATTTAAATTCATGAAGTAGTATTGTCCGTGTTTTCCTGCCAATGGCTCAACAAAGACAGCTCTGCTCCTCAGCCCTCTGTTACATTGAGTGCGGCTTTGAAATCGTGCAACATTGAAGACAGATGTCTATGCAAGTTGCACCTGAAATCACCAAAAGTAGTGCAGGAACTACCTTTTCAAATTGATGCTGCACCACAAAATTGCGTCGCACCAATTTGAACAGTGCTATTCCTGACAATAGGGTGCAAAGGGGTCATGTGATTTTACCTGTCAAATCACATGACAAGTCACTTCAATGTGAACGAGAGCTCAGTGTCGCCTCCTCTGCTTGGTTTTCATTTCTCACTTCTGTCACACAAAGCAATTCTATAACGGGGACAATGAGGGAAAATTTTAATAGTGTAAGAGTAAAGATTTTCTTCATTCAAAAATTTCTCCTAAAATAGCAGTGGGGCAGAATAAAACCCACCCTTGACGACTCCTTTTTAATGTGTGTCTGTTTAGAGAAGCCATTCTCAAACAGAGTTCCTCTAGGGGTGGCTAGAGGTTCCTTGAACTGTGCCTAACTGACCCTCTCATCTGTTGGTGCCTGCATTGTTCCAGGTCCAACACCACTTGAAAGCCAGAGGCCTGACTGCAAGGCTGTCATTCTGGCCACTGCTATAAAGGGGGCTTTATTCCCACTTACCACCACCAATGTAAGGGGCATTTTCCTAATCACCCGAATAGACTAATCTTACCAGAGGTTCCCTGAGACCTGAAAACTATTTCAAGGGTTCCTCTAAAAGATTGAGAGAGGCTGGTTTAGAGATTCTGTCTTGCCTTTTTTAGTGACAAATCTGTCTTCTTTCCAGTGGTAATTCTGTCTCTCAGACTTTTGCAAAGCTATCTCAATTGGTTACCCAGATTTCCAGATGCAGGGGTTGCAGATACACAGAAAACTATCACATATACTTTGCTGTACAAAAGAGCAGCCTGGTTTGTGACTAGTTGTGTTGCTAATCTGCATGATGCCCACCAGTCTAACTGCCGTCTTATGTCTGTGGTGGCTTTAGGGTGACATTCATCCATGTAGACAGTTCTTCTGTTTCAATCATCATTTGGATTGATATTGCTGTGTAGGCCTTCCCTAAGGGGTGATAGCGAGTGCAAACTCCCAGAATATAACAATTTACTGGTCATTACTGAGAGACTATGAACTGGCCCTATATCTGGAGATGAGGTCCACTTTTTTGGTAGTGTCCCGACTACTGAGCAGTAAAAGACATTCACTTTAGAGACTCTCTGCTGTCCTGTACTTTACTTTACTTTCACATAGAAGAAGAGGAACTACACATGGGAGAGCAGGCACCAGGCTAATCTAACCAAACATGCATAGAAAAAGAAAAACACAACCAACACACTCAATGGATTGAAATTAGGCCACAACCTGGCTTATTGGTTTTCAAATAATTTTAGTAATATAACTTTCACATCAATTAACTTTATTATCAAAATAATCAGAATTCAACCACACTTCAGCCCAGCCACTAAGACTCAAGTTGACTTAGAATTTAGCTTAATATTCTTCTTACATGTCCCCTTTGATCCACATTACCAAAGGGACCCACCAAATAAACGGGCCAGAGGTTTGGGGGGATTTTGGAGGGGAGCTACTCACGGTGAACCCTCTCTGGTGACTGGCAGAAAGCCCTTGTGACAGGCTCCTTATTCCCATGGCACACGTTCCTGGTATAAGCTCTCAATTTGGGTGCTGCAGCAACAACCAGCTGGATACTGGTTCAAGTCACAACTTAGATATTTGCCAGCACACCAAGGATCGGCACAAAGTGGCGTCCAAACGGGTGATTTATTGCATGATCACATGTTGCCAGCACACCAAGGATTGGCACAAAGTGGCGTCCAGACGGGTGGTTTATTGCATGATCACATGCCTGACGAAGAGGTCCTGCATGACTCTGAAACGTTGCACCTTTCTTGTGTTGTGATCATGCAATAAACCACCCGTTTGGATGCCACTTTGTGCCGATCCTTGGTGTGCTGGCAAATATCTACGTTTAGGCTCCTTAAATGGGTCCCCAAGACTTTCTAGAAGGTTCTGTGGGGATATGACCCTAATTGACCCCTTAACCTACCAGAACCTTCCATGTCCCTAACAGACCTCTCAGAATAAGCCCCATTAAAAACCATTACAATGGGACTTGTACTGCTGACGCTGCAGTCCCATGAGGCAAGGGGGGGCTAAAATGGCTACCCACCTTTTCCCCACATTCTAGTCAGAGGAGTTGACAGTTAAAATTGCTACACAATATGGTACAGTATGTCAGACACTGGGAGAGACCTTAGAAGTCCTGGATTTGTATATCCCCTGTCTTGACTCATCTCCTATCCATTGGAGTGTGCTGCTGTTTCTCCTCTGCCAGCTCTTATGCAACTGAGAACAGATTATGTGCTCATTTATAACAAAAAAAAAGAAAAGGGAAAAATAGGTATTTTTAATGGGAATTGGTTGCTTTGCAAGGTAAGGGTTTACATATACTTTAATGACCCATCATATGATGTATAATGTGTATTTTAGACATAAGGGGAAAAAACCTGATTATGATACTACTATCACAGATCTTTATGGGTAAACTTCTTTTACTTTAGTTTAAAATACCATTAGTTACAGACATCCCTTAAATGTAATATTCTTTCATTCTCTTGCCTTAAGAAGGTTAAATTTAATTATACATAAACCGCTGCTTATGGGATAAGTTATGCTACTTCCAGATTGTGACCATGCAGAACGCAGGGGACTGTAAACAATTACTACATGACATGCCAGCCTGTCTGTCTGTGTGTGTGTAGTAGTAGCGTGTGCATATCATTGCCGCAGGCAATCTCCTTTCTGTACCCCCCTTCATCTCATTCTACTAGTGCAATGTTCTGTTTCAACCTGATTGTTTATTATCACGGAGGAAGCATTCCAGTAGTTACCATTCACAAAATTGTTCAGCTTGAAAGTGGCAAGTTTGACAAAGAGTATTAAGTTCAATGTCACAACATGGTTTCTAGAGTTGGCCATATGAATTAGATCAAAGGATTTTCGACTGGTCATATAAGAAGAGATTACTTTTGGCTCACTCCCAGCAGAAACGTGGTTGAGCATTTTGATGTTTTTACAGGAGCAACTCCATGGACATCAGAAAATCCCATGGTTTCCTAAAAAAAAAATTCTAAAAAATAACCCCTCCATGCAGGGTATGATATGACCCGCACTTTGCCATTAAAGTGATTTTAGGCCCTCAGTTTTTTTAAGCAGTTTCAGCAGCTCATTTAGTCACTTACTGATAATGCAGTTTTTTTTATCTTTGAATTTTTGCCTATGTTCCAGGCTAAACTAAGGCCTTGACAGCTGCCTCAGGTTTCCTGTTTCAAGGTGGCTCTTTTTTCTTACAGTGTCCTATGGAGCCACCCTTGCATGAGTTGTGTCTCCCTACACTGTCTACATTCGGGGTCTTAAACTGGCGGCCCTCCAGCTGTTGCGAAAGTCCCATCATGCCTCTGCCTGTGGGAGTCAAGCTTGTAACTGTCAGCTTTGCAATGCCTCATGGGACTTGTAGTTTCACAACAGCTGGAGAGCCGCTAGTTTTAGACCCCTGGTCTACATCCAATAGAAAAACATAACCCTGGATAGCAAGGCATTCCCTCTTCTTCTCCACGATAACAGACTTACTGCAGACTGCTTTGTTCACTGTTAAAGTGGAACTTTACCCATAATAATTTGATTTAAAAAATGATAAAAAAATTAAAAAAGGAACATACATTCCACATGAATAATTATGCTACCAAAACCAGCGTGTGCCGTAAATTGCCTCCAGCATTGTTACTGATTCTTTTTGATGGAGGGTGCCATTTTGCTGAAGCCCAGAGCCCCTAAGCAGCAGTAAACCTTTAGGCTGTCAGCAGATCTGGCAGTCATATGGGCAGTGCTGAAGCATTGGTCGCTTGACCTATGCAGATGGGGAGGATGATTGGCTTGATTGGCTGATTCTTCCTAGCCCAGGGCAAATTGTGGCCCCAGGGCCACATCTGGAGCTTTGGCTTTCCCTATCCTGCCCTCAATGCCTCCACTGTCAGCATGTCTCCCTGAGCCTGTCTGCTTCCTGACTGAGGAAGCTGACAGGCCTAGAGAGGCACACTGACCGATGTCTGTGTGGAGAACTAGAAGAACATGAAGAAGAGAGCCTGAGGAGATGATGGGTACAGTGGGGAGGCTTGGTTCTGGCAATGGAGCATTCCCTAGGAAACCTCCTCTCCCACCACTCTGCTACCTGGCCAAGATCTCCCTGTGTTAGCACCTACATGCCGCGTACCTCAGGAGCCATGTACCTCCTCTTCACTCCATTTCATGATCTGAAGTTCCTGCAGAACCGTTCTCAGGCTCTCTTCCTGTCACAGTGCTTTCCAGGAGGCATTTGACTGGAGGTAAAGAGGTGCTATCTTACCTTCTCACTGCCTGATTTAACCCTATAATGCCTCACTACCATTCCGCAATTCTGTGAATAGCACGCAGTTGTGGCGCATCCCCATTGAACTCTGTGGGCATGTTTGACAAGTGGTACTGCTTGTCAAACTCTGCACCCCTATTTAAAAATGCCAACAAAGCATCGCACCCGCAGAATATGATCAGCCCCGCCTGGCTGTTATCTTACAGTTCAGGATGGGGAACTGGGGGGAAAGTGGACAATAAAACCGCGGTTCAGCTGCCAATTTGTACCACCTGTCTGAAAGAGACCTATTTCATGAGCAGTTGTACCTATTCCCAGCATCAGGTCTTTTGTTTTCTGTATGTTTTCGTACTTGCAGACTTTCCCAGGTCCAAAATTAATATTGAGAAGAATTAAGTTAATTCCCATTTCCAGTTTCTCATGTAGCTCCTTGGAAAATGAATTGTCCACCCCTGTCCTAACCTGTTTCTTCTCTGGAGACCATGTGATCAATGCCTTGGAATAAACGAATGTTGACAAGTCTTTAGAACAACCTTTCTCAGCCTCTCATCTTTTAAATAAGATCTCAGGGATCCTCTGCTAAAAAATCTATTTATCTGAATTTTACAGTAAAATAACATAAGTAAGCTGTTGAATGAAGAATATACAATACCTAGAATATTTGACAACCAGGGCGGATTACTTTATAACACTAACTTGCTTTATATATCAATAATGATGAAAAATCATTTTCAAAGTCAGGAAAGAAACAAACTGCGAAAATTGCCCTTCACAATTGGCATCATTGAAAAAGTGTCGCCTTTTATTTGAGGAGAAAATCTCCCTTCCATTGGTGGTCAGTGGAGAAAAGCCTTCTTTAATTAGTGGTCAGTGAAGTAATGCCCCTTTCCATTGGTGGTCAATGGAGAAGGGCCCCCTTCCGTTGGTGGTCAATGCAGAAGGGCCCCCTTCCATTGGTGGTCAATGGAGAAGGGCCCCCTTGCTCTAGTGATCGTTGTAGAAGTATAGTGAGTGTCAGTGGGGAATTGTCATTGTTAGTCATCGTAGGGAAGAGACTTCTCTGTTATTACTCATTGTTCATGGATCCCTTGGATTCCCCAGAACCCTGGTTAAGGACTTTTCTAGAGATTTGACACACAGTATATTCTGTAATAGATGACCTTCAGTTCCCTAAGCCATACCTCATTTTTCTAGGGAAAATTGAAATGGAAGTTGTCACCATGTAATCTGCTGACTGAGATGACTGCTTCATCTCACTTAAAGGGTTTGTTAACCCATCTTTACCAGTCTATGCCAGCCCCTCTATTAAAGGCTGGCATAGCACACTGTGTCATTTGTTTTTAAAAACGAGCGCTGTAAATACCTAATATCAGCTGTCTTCAGTCCGGTCATATCACTCGCAGTTGCTTTCCAGCTCTGATACATTGCTTCTGAGGGAGGGGCCGTCATCTCCCTCTGACGTCAGCCAGGGAGATCACATGGCCGCTCGTCGTCTCCGCAGAAGCAATGTATCGTAGCTGTAAAGTGGCCGCGAGTCACATGACCGGCCTGAGGACAGCTGAAATTAGGTATTTACAGATGACATAGTGTGCTATGCCAGCCTCTAATAGAGAGGCTGTCAGTGACGATTTTGCTAATTTATTTTACAGGAATAGCAGCGGGGGGCAGGGCCGGGCCAGAGACAGACACAGAGGGGAATGACAGGTAGGAAGGAGGGGGGAGAGAGGAGAGCAGAGCAGGCAGAGGGGGGCACTTTGACCACGGTGATCAGGGCGAAGCAGCCCTGGTTATCGTGGTCTTTTTAGAGAGGGCATACAGGAAGTGGTAGGTTTAGGTTTTTTTTTTTTTGGTTTTTTTTACAAGCACTGTGCTGTGTAATCTGCTTTGAGGGACCAGAATCTAAATTTTTTTTTTTTTGTGTTAACAAACTCTTTAAAGCGATATTATAGTCTTGTGTTATTTGTTATTTTAGAAAAAAAAAATGTTATACTTACCTGTCCTGTGCAACAGTTTTGCACAGAGCAGCCCGGATCCTCATCTTCTCTGGTCCCACGCTGGTGCTTCTGGCCCCTCCCTCCTGCCGGGTGCACTCACAGCAAGCAGCTTCCTGTGGAGGCCCCCAAGCAGGCGCGCTCCTGATCCACAGCTCTGTGTGTCCATTCACACACGGAGCCACAGTTCGACCCCCGCCCCCTCCGTCTCCTGATTGGCTTACTGGCTGTGATTGACAATAGATCCTGCTGCTGCCCAAAGCAAATCGGGAGTGCGAGGCCAATGCTCGTGTAGACATCTCTGGATCGAGATGGGGCTCAGGTATGTACTAGGGGGGGCTGGGGGAGCTGCTGAACACAAAATGTTTTTTTTTACCTTCATGCAAAGAATGCATAAAGGTAAAAAAAACCTTGTGCCTTTACAACCACTTTAATATGGATTGGATTAGGAATACTTTTGCCCCTTTTAATGATAGATTATTCACAATTAGATTGTAAGCTCTCATGAGCAGCGCCCTCCTAGTCCTATTGTTTTATATTCTAACTGTACTCTCTCTTTTTATAATATAAAGTGCTGTGCAAACTGTTGGCGCTATATAAATCTTGTGTAATAATAATACAGCTAACTCATTGTAGTAAACCTATATAGAGTAAGGATGTTGAAATGTGAAAGTCAAAACAAATGTTACTTGAAGGGGAACTCTGCAATATTAACTCAGAATATGCATTCATTGCAAATGTTGTGTATTTCTTTTATAGTCATCTGAGTAGATTTGAATGGACTTTGACAAAATTATAACAAAATGGCCCCATTTTCAGAGTTTATCACTTCTGTTAGAGGTTAAAATCTGGTCTCACAGACACATTAATCAGGGGGCTACAAGAAAAATACAGGAAATTAATGTACTTAAAATGCCCAGCAATTTGAAATCCCTCCCAGGGATCATGTGTAATTATCTCATTATCAATAGATAAATCCCAACGTGAGACTTTTCTGGTCCTAGGCCTTTTTATTATATTCATGTAATTTAAGAAAATAAAAGTTGGTTTGTGCCAGTTAAAATCTGTTGTGCTCTATTGCTTTGTATTTTATAAACCTCAACTCAACATGTTTTTATTTTAGATAGCCTGGAGTAATTTCAGACGCTCTGTCAGGCATTTATTACTGTCTGTGTCCACCTCTGACCCCTTTTACCAAACAGAAGTGGTTTTGTTGCTATATGGTCCCCTTTTGGAGATTTTTTTCCCCTTCATTTCTGTTCTGATGGCCATATAGGAAGAGATGGGAAATCTTCCCAACAGGGACAAATACAAATAACATTTTGACCATGGATTTTTGGGGTTGGGCTTAAAGCGTTTGTTGCCCAAAAAAAGGATCCTGTTCCTGTAAAGCATGAATACCAGCACCGTGCTTGTGCTGTGTAATTTGTTCCCTTCTATCATCTTAAATACCTGTCTGATCATGCCAGTTTCTGCCCTCCTCTTTGTACACTGACCACGTTTAATCATGGCTGCTGAGCCCTGACACTGTGGTCAGTTTATGTGCCTCTGTAATCTGCAGCTCTACCCTCTCTGCTCTCCTGTGGCCTCCTCCCCTCCCTGCCGGTCAGCTCCTGTGTGTGAGCCACCCCTCCCCTCTTCTTCTAGCACTGTAAAAATTACTGCACACAAGCGCTGCCAGCCCCTCTGCTAGGATAACTTGTAGTATACAGTGTATGCTGTTTTTAAAAATGTATCTTCTTAATACCTTTATTTCTTCTCGGCGATCAGCAGTGACTAGACTGCCTGTCGCTGTCTCCCTCTAATGCATACACTAGAGAGGGAGGTCACGTGACCACCCGGCAGACGTCAGAGGGAGATCTCGGCCCCTCCCTCCATAGAACATACATCGGAGAAAGAGAGCGACCAGCGGTCACATGAACGCTGATCAGCGAGAAGAAATAAAGTATTTAGAAGATGAATTTAAAAAAAAAAGGGATACATTATATACTACAGGTTATCCTAGTAGAGGGGCTGGCAGTGATTGTGAGCACTGCCTTAACAACCCCTTTTAAGTTGAATAAACAGGGATCTGTAAAGCAATGATTTAAGCTTATTTACGTATTATCTTTTGATTTTTTAAGCAAAAAATGCTTCTGGCTGATCTTGGAGATGTGTATAATTTTAATTAAAACGGGGTCACTCACTATAAGGGACAATAAACCACAGTATATTGATAATACTTACAGTTAATTTAAAACTTTGAAGTACAGCAGGTATAGCAAAATTTAAAGCCAAGTGGCTGGCCTAGGTTCACGCTTGAGTTTGAGCCTCTTCAAGTGTTTTTGAAAGTTTTTTCTTTTGTTCTTTTTTGATGCATGTTTGCACATGTGGTTTCGGACTTGAGCATTTTTGTTCTAGGTTACTAGGAGAGGCATGAAATTTATGAAAAATATGGGTTATGCACATTTTCAGGCCAAAAACACATGACTTTGCCCCAAAGTAGCCATATGCTTTCTCAAGTGATAAGCGACGCCATTGCACCTGCTCCCCCCATGGTTTACTTAAGCAGCGAAAGAAGAGGTGTGACAGTCAGCAGGAGCTGGACTTCAAAATAGACAGCCCACCCCCTTCATATGGGCGGCATTCATCGATCTCTGGGGACATTTTTTTTTTTTAAATGTAAATAAAAGACTTGTCAAAATTCATCTACTGTTTTTATTTACATTTATTTATTCATTTTTTTTTATTAATGAGTAAGGCTACTATGTACCCCACACTCATTTGGGTGGGGTAGTATCTGGGGGCCCTCCTTATTATTAAAGAGTTCTTCCAAATTCTGATAAGTTACACCCCCATAACAACTGGGCCAGGGTTGTGTGGAAGCGGCCCTTGTCCTCATCAACATGGGGGGCATGTTGAGGGCATGTGTCCTGGTATGGTTCACAATGGGGGGGGGGGGGGGGGGCACACTCTTTTATGGCCTGCCAGGTTGCATGCTCTGATAATGGTCTGGCCACAAAATTTTTTTTTTCAATTATTAATTTTTGGTTTGAGTTTCCTCCCAAAATCCATACCAGACTGGAAGGGCCTGGTGTGGATTTGGGGCGGTCTACACCCCATTTATTTATTTTTTTACAGTCTGCTTTTTTTGTTTTTACATTCTGCTGTCAGTGGGGAATCTCTCTGACAGCAAAATGAGTCATGGTTGTTAGGAGGCCAGCAGGTACGGGCTCCTTAACAACCAGCTAGTTTGTTAAATACCATGTGGCTAGATCAGTGTTTCTCAACTCCAGTACTCAAGGTGCCCCAACAGGTCATGTTTTCAGGCTCACCATTATTTTGCACAGGTGATTTGATCAGTTTCACTGCTTAAGAGCCCATTCACACAGGGACGACTTGTCAGGCGACCTAGTCGCCTGACAAGTCGCCTCCCGTTCTGAGCTATGGAACCGTTCTAAGGGGAGCGACGCAAGTCGCTCCGACTTAGAAAAAGGTTCCTGTACGACTTCTGGGGCGACTTGCATAGACTTCTATACAGAAGTCGTTTTGCAAGTCGCCTGGGCAGTCGTGTGTGACCTGCAAGTCGTGTTGCCCCTATGTGAATGGGGTCTTAGTAATTACCACAGGCGTTTCATCTGGGGGAAATCCTGAAAACATGACCTGTTGGGGCTCCTTGAGGACTGGAGTTGAGAAACACTGGGTTGGATGACCCCTTATTTAACAAATGTTTTTGTTAATTTTTTTTTTCTTTTGTGAATGTACTTTTAGACAGGTTTATGTGGTATTTACCAAGTGTTTCCTAGTTTTTGCTATAAATACCATATAAACCTGTAGTGATTTAACCTTTTTCATACCTCGTGAGCTATTTGGGTTAAATGTGCCACCTGACTCAAATATCTCATACAATATCCTTTTATGAAATGACTCCAATCTCTCAAATTCTAACCTGTAGTAGAAAACAACGCAATATTTTCTTCGGTATGACGAACAACCTTTTTTCTGTATCGGTTTACAAAAATACTATATAGAAAATGAAACTTGTCTGACCACGAACTACCAGTACATCATGTGAGACTGTCTATGGAGCAAGACATTGTAGATGCTCCATTTATATGATTAGACAGAATTAGATGCAAGTCTGTCATTGCAGGAATTCCTTGCAGTCTCAGACAGAAGTATCTATAATGTGCGTATCAGTGGAACTGCATTCCCAATTTTTCTGTTTATGGATATCACGTGGAAGAAAAACAATGGTCAGGGTTTTTTTGCTGTCTTCGCCCCATTGCAGCTAAAAACCATGAATATACAGAAAGGAGCACTAAACAAACAATTGATGAAAAGTCATCCTAATTTTAATTGTTGGTAAATAGATCATGTAAAAACAGCCATAGTGTTTGGGGGTCAAACCACTTCCCCTTCCTTAGGGCTTTTCACCTGATAAAACCTGAATGGACGGTGACCACACAGATCTGTATAGGGACCAGAATACTGTAGTTCCCTATTGCTGCTCATCAACTATTGCAGTGTCAGTTCAGTAATATAGTTTGATTCCTGTCTCAATATAGTTTTCTTCGGGGCTACTTCGGGTTTTATGAAGAATTGAGCCCCGAGGACGAGGCAGTAAAATTTAAAAATCTTCTCTTCTCTGCAGTGGGTAAATTCTTGGTTAGGCCTAGGGGACTGGAAATAGCAATTTTACTTACCGGATGTTTTGCGTTTTAAAAAAGTCCCTGACCCTTCCAAAAATGCAGAGGCTGAAAAAAAGCATAGATTTGAAAGCGTCACATAGGAAACCATAGTAAAAGCACCAAAAACGCATGCAGATGTGAACCAGACCTAAAAGTGTTCTTTTTGGCCCCCTAGAGTTAAAGGAGTTGTAAAGGCAGTTTTTTTTTTATCTTAATGCATTCTATGCATTAAGATAAAAAGCCTTCTGTGTGTATCAGCATCCCCCCTAATTACTTACGTGAGCTCCAGCGATGTCCTTTTGCATGACTGCAGTCTCTTGATTGCTTTCTGTACCATTACATTAGCTCAGGGGTCTCCAAACTTTCTAAACAAAGGGACAGTTTGTTGTCCCTCAGATTTGGGGGGGGGGGGGGGGGGGCGGCATTGGGAGTGGAAATTTTCCTGGCATCAGTGGGAGTAAACATCACCACTTTTGGTATTCATGAAGGAATAGTGCCCAATCATTGGGAGGAATAGCGCCCCGTTGTTGGTGTCAGTGAGAGAAATGGTGCCCCATTGTTGGTGGTGTGAGTTGGCAGAATAATGTCTTGTATCTGTGAGGGGAATAGAGTCTCAAGGGCCGGATAAAGGCAAGCAAGGGGCTAGATTCAGCCTTTGGTCCACAGTTTGGAGACCACTGCATTAGCTGAAGAATATCTATGGCCCTTTGGTGATGTCAAGGGTTGGTCTTGGGCATTACTGAGCTAAGAGCTATTAGAAGTTTGGCCAACTTTTATGTAAACCAAGTGGTTTGCATAAAAGTTACCTACTGAATGACCTTTATTTTATCCTATTGCTATTGGCCTCTAGTACTGATTACATGCAAAATTCACAAGTTGTGTATAAAAAAAATGTGTTTTATTGGGCATCAAGCAGATGGAGACTACCTGTGTAGTTGCTCAACTTTGAAATATCTTTTGGAATTATCCTTCACCATTATTTTCGCTCTCCAGTCAATAAATTACAAAATCCTGGCCATTTGTAGCAACGGTTTTATTTTCATTCTTTCCGTATCCTGTTTTTTGTGTTTTCTTACCACAAAAGAAAATAGAACTTGCAAGGACCTGGTTTAGATAAAAATTTACCACAACAAAATTTAAGGGGCTTCTGGATGAGCTGCTAGCTGATGATAAAAACAGTCAGTGTTTTTGATTAAATATCCTCAAAGGATATATATGTCTTTTGAAGTAAGGAAATGCACGGATGCTTTGATTATTATTACATATGGTATACAACCTTGAGACCAGATCAAGCTGCACTCCTACGAAATGCTGAAGTCCTTGTTTTCTTATGATGCAAAATGCTGAACATAACGTGACTCTGTGATAGAGGCCTCCAGAAAGAACACGCCAAGAAACGAACATCATTTCAGTATTTTTTGTGTGATAAGTGCTGGTTTATCTGAGGAAACTGTGGTTACAGCAATGAGCAAACTAGTGACGCCAATAAATAAGAAAAGTTTTCATATATTCTGTTTCATATAAGTTATTAGAATGTATAGTTAGTGTGATATTTGTGGTAATTGACAGTTATGATGGTGAAGCCTGGCAAAAGTACTTTAGATTAGGGTCGAAACAACTAATCGATTATGAAATTAATCAATTACTATTTTCATAATTCATAATTAATCGGCCAGTAACATAATGGGGTGAAAAAAAACTAAAATTACAAAAGGAACCTCATATAGATGGGATTTTTGGCCAGCGTCATCCGACGACACTCTGTCCGAGGAACAACACAGTATCTTGTCTTTATCCTCACAAGCAGAGGGGTTACTACCTCTCTTGGGTTGTTTTTGTGGACTCTGGGCTGTTCTTAGGTTCAGATGTGGGAGAGACACACAGCACATTTCGGGCTGGGACTCCCTGTTATATCTGGGGTTGTTCGAATTTTGTCCCCCCTTTTTTGAAGCATTGTCCATTATATATTTCTTGGTTGGAACATCGCAAATTTCAAAATCCCACATTTCCACATTACTGCCCTTTGCAATTTTGCTAAAGCGGCTTGCCGCTTTTTCAATTTGGCGCCTCTTCTTGGATTCTATTATCCGGGGGTTCTTTTGCATGATAAAAGACCTATACAGATTGGGTGGATGTCTGATGAACCATTGGAAACTTTTGTGTCAACCACTGTTTTTAAATGGCAAAAATTATCCCTGAAGAAGATTGCATAAATTTAACTATTTCGAAACGCGTTGGATTTAACAATTTTTTGTCATTACTGTAATACACTACAATGGTGTTGTCTTTACACATGTTTCTTGTATAAAATTGTTTTTAAAACCTTTGTATAATAACATTTATTTTTTAATAATTTTTCTAAGTAATTTTGCCCTTAAAATCCCATCTAGATGAGGTTCCTTTTGTATTATTTAGGGATGTTGGCAATTCTTCACACCAACTTCTGAGAGTCTATTTGTTTTCAAAAAACTAAAATTAGCCCTATATAAGTACAAAAAGAGCAAATAATCTCTACTGTAAATATTACTTTCACTGTTGCACAGTAAAAAACGAACCCCTTACAGTAGCGATTATTTGCTCTTTTTGTACTATGAAGGGCTAATTTTTTTTTTTTTAACTCCATTATGTTACTAAACGTCTTAGGCCTGGTTCCCACCTATGTGTTTTTTGATGCTTTTTGCAGAAATGCACTACAGTTCATGTAACGTTCACATCTATGCTTTTTTCAGCTGCTGCGTAATTGGAAAGGGTCAGGGACTTTTTTCAACGCAAAACGGTGCTTTTTTTGGTTCAATATACTTCAATGGAGAAGCTGCAGAAAAGCATGTAGTGCGTTTTTGCAGCAATTTGTGTTTTTTAATCTGCCCAACAACAAATTGGCCGAAAATAAGGCACAGAAAAGAAAATCGTCGCAAAATTACATGCGCAAAAATCAACATGCACAGCAAAAAGCACTGCATAAATTGATCAAAAGCAAACTGCATAGGTGTGTACGGAGCCTTATGCTGGCCACACGGATCAATTTTCAGACGAGAATATTCTTGCAAAAAATCTTTGTACATTCGCTGAATGAAAGAATGTTTGAAATTTTCGTTCACTTTTAACATTCTGTTTTAAAATGAATGTAATATCTGAACGAAAACCACATACACTGTCTGAAAATTCCTTTGACCAAGAAGTTTTCTATTGTTTCTACATTTTCCCATCACTGTGGTTGAAAACAAACGTCAATTTGACCCCACTAATGATTAGAAAATCGAACGAAGTTCTGACTTTTTCTTTTTTTTTTTTTTTGAAGGAAGAAATTGTTTTTGTATGGCCAGCATATAATATATTACAATTCTGTTTGAAAATTTGCAAAACAGTCTTTAACTTTTTTTTTTTTTTAAATAAAAAAAATTGATCTGAGTCTGATGGTATTGGCCAGAATCAACCTCTAATAGTATATACAGTATATCTCCTCCAATAGTATATACAGTATATCTCCTCTAATAGTATATACAGTATATCTCCTCTAATAGTATATACAGTATATCTCCTCTAATAGTATATTCAGTATATCTCCTCTAATAGTATATTCAGTATATCTCCTCTAATAGTATATACAGTATATCTCCTCTAATAGTATATACAGTATATCTCCTCTAATAGTATATACAGTATATCTCCTCTAATAGTATATACAGTATATGTCCTCCAATAGTATATTCAGTATATCTCTTCTGTTTGTTTATTCTCAGAGTGGATTAAAGATTTTACTCCCTAACCATATAGTTGGTTATTTATATTTACCCCTGCGTATAGAGATATTTAGGAATAAATTGCCTTTTTTTAAACTTTACATATTAACTAAATTATACACCGCACTTTTTTTTTTTTTTTAAGGTTTTTTTTTTAAAGTTATTAACCGATTCATCGAAACAATAATCGATTATGAAAATAAAGAGTAAAGAGTAACTCCACTTTTGTTAAGAAATAAAAAAACCCTCGGTGTAATCCATGTACATTGCAAGGATTTTAAAGCGGAGTTCGAGCCTGGGTGAAAAAAAAATCCCCCCCCCCCCTCCGAAAGGGGAAAAATGTGGCAGCAGAGTAGGGGAGGGTGCAAACAAGCGGAGCTCCCACTTTTGGGTAGAACTCCGCTTTAACCCCCTTTTTTTTTTTAGCAGATTCCTACCTTTTGTTGCCCTTTAGAAATAGCTGTTTGTGTCATGATGTTCTTAGCAGACTGATTCTGTGTGGGAAGATCTGCTTCCTTATAATCATCTGGTGCACTCTCAGTGTTCTGATGAAAAAAGTTGAAGAGTTGGCATTATTATAACCACTTCAGCTCCGGAAGGTTTTACACCCTTCATGACCGGGCCATTTTTTTGCACTTCAGCACTGCGCTACTTTAACTGGTAATTGTGCGGTCATGCAAAGCTGCACCCAAACAAAATGTATGTCATATGTTTTCACACAAATAGACCTTTCTTTTGGGTTTCATTTTTTATTATATAGATGTACAAAGACTGATATTTAAAAAAATAAATAAATATATATATATATATATATATATATATATATATATATATATATATATATATATATATATATAGTTTTTCCTTCCTGCTTAAAAACAAATCCAATAAAAAATGTAAAATGAATTTCTTCATAAATCTAGGCCAAAATGTATTCTGCTACATGTCTTTGGGGAAAAAAATCCCAGTAAGTGTATATTGATTGGTTTGTGTGAAAGTTATAGCGTCTTTAAACTATGGTATATATCCTGGAATTATTTATTTATTTATTATGCTAGTAATGGCGGCGATCAGTGAGTTATAGTGTGACTGTGATAGTCTGGCGGGTAATCTTACACTAACTGACAATGGGTGGGAACTGACATCACCAGTAGCACTAACATTGATCAGTGATAATGGTATTCACTGTCACTGTACTAATGACACTAGCTGGGAAGGGGTTAACATTGCGGGATAATCAAGGGGTTGAGTGTGTACCTAACAAGAGGTAATGTGTGATGCTTTTTACTAAATGGACGTCCTCCCAGAATGTTGCTCTCGCGCGCCCCCTGGGGCACGCTCCCGCAAACATCCGTTACCGCCGGGTCGCATAACGGATCGCGGTAAATGGCTGCTTGTATGACGGAGCGATCACTTGTAAACAAACCCCGTTCCTCCCTCCCCTCTCTGTAACGATCTGTACAGGGAGAGGGGGAGAGATTGTTTTTAGCAGCGCTGTGGGCTGGATCTGTAGTACCCCAAGTGCTGCTCTGTGCCCATACTGTGCAATAATGTGCAATTCTCTGCAATAATGTGCAATACTCGCCAATACTCTGCAATAAATTTTAACAGAAACAAAGTTTTTTGTTTTTTTTTTACCGAATTTTTAGTATTTTTTGATTTATAGCGCAAAAAATAAAAAACTCAGCGGTGATTAAATACCACCAAAAGAAGGCTTTATTTGTATGAAAAAAAGGACAAAATTTTTTATATGGGTACAGTGTTGTATGACTGAGTAATTGTCATTCAAAATGTGAGAGCACCGAAAGCTGAAAATCGGTCTGGTTAGGAAGGGGATTTAAGTGCCCAGTTGTCAAGTGGTTAATATGGTTGGCTTTAGAGCTGCTGTCCATCACCCAACATTTGGACAGGATTGAACAGTGTGGGCTTAAAATCTTCTGGGTGTTCAAAGTCAGAGAGCTGCTAATTTACTAATTATCATCTCCTAGTTCAGTGGTTCTCAACCTCCCTAGTGCCGTGACCCCTTGATAAAATTTCCCAAGTTGTGGGGACCCCCTAACAGTAAAATTATTCCCGTAGCGTGGGTTGTCAGCACCCAAGGCAAGAAAAGTAATTTGCGCTCCTAACCCACGGACATTTAGCACTCCCTGAGTCCCTTCCATTTGTACAGTATTAAAACCCCTTATGGTACATTTTAGGTTGTACCACTCTTTCTCTTTGTTCTCCTTTCTTTCCCTTTTATCCCTCTCTATCCTAATTTCTTGTCCCCCATCCCTCTCTCTAGCCGTCTTTGTTGTTCTTTCTCTTATTCTTTCTCTCTCCCTTTTTCTTTGTTCCTCCCCCTCTTTTCCTCTCCCTTCCATGTATTCTCTATTTTTATTCCTTCTCTTACTCCTTGGTGGGGGGGGGGGGATGAGTGGCAGTGCTGACGGGGAGTTGGGATGAGTAGCAGTGCTGACGGGGAGTTGGGATGAGTAGCAGTGCTGGTGGGGAGTTGGGATCAATGGCAGTGCTGGAGGGGGTTCTGATCAGCCAACTTAGGTGATCTTGATTAAGGTCATCTGCTGATCTGAGAACTGTAGTGGGGACTTTTAATGGCAACTATAATCACAGGTAGTGTTACTCAATTTGTATCCGACTTTGTGGTGTCTCGCAGCAGTGACACCTATGCCGAAATCAGGAGATAGGGTCTCCTCTAGCCCCTTCCACTTCACATTCCTCACCAGTCAGCTGACCTCTAGTCTCTGCCCCCAGCCATGCTGTGAACTGAATGGGCAGTTGTGAAGACGCTGAGTGGGCGGCCGCGGGCTCCAGGAACAGCCCTTCTGGGCGGCCGTGAAAAGGCTGGGACCAGCGCGGGCTTCAGGAACAGCCCAGGATTTGGTGACCCCCGGCAAATTGTCATTTGACCCCCCGAGGGGGTCCCGACCCCCAGGTTGAGAACCACTGTCCTAGTTCATACATTATCATCTCTCACAGGACCAAAAAACCTTAACACGTTGATGCACAATTGACTTTCACGTCTTAACTTTTCCTTCCATGCAGTATATACAAAAATGATCCTTGAGGCCCCAGTCACACTTAAAGTGGTAGTAAACTACCATGCCTTTTTTTTTTTTTTTAAACCTGCAAAGTAAAGTTATAATGTGCTAGTATGCATCACATACTAGCATATTATGTGAAACTTACCTTAAATCGAAGCCCTCCAACGCACTGTTACCGCTCGCAGGGCTTCCATATTCACCCGGCCTTCCTTCCGGGTTTTCATCCTCAGGCCGTGTCGCGGTGACGGCACTCCCACACGCATACTATTCACGGCACAGGACTCTGAAGAAACAGCACGGGCATTCCATTTCTTCAGAGCGCATGTGCCAGTGACGTCACTGGCCCATTCACAAGTAAATTTCTCCTAAATAGTGCACATTTAGGAGATATTTACTGTACCTATAGGTAAGCCTCATCATAGGCATACCTAATAGGTAAATATCAACCATGGAAGTCTACTTCCATTTTAAACTGCACATCTTAGGTTGATTTTCCGGTCTTTATGGTGTGTACAGATTTTTAATTTTTTTTTGCATGTTTCAGGCTATAATTATCTATTTTTAGCTAACGGAAAGCTAGCTAGTTACTAGGCAAGAAAACCTGATGAAAAATGCGTGTTGCACTCATTTTGCACGTTCTCAGGCTCTCCCATTGAAGTCTATTGGAGCCAAAGTTGCGTGACTCTCCAAAAGAAATGTATTTCCTTTTTCGAATGCTGAGTTTCAGGCAACACTACACTCAGGTCTAGACAGGCACCAATGAATATAATGGAAATCCTAGGGTCGAGCATTGAAGCTCATCTGGTGTGAAACTTCAGATTACTCAGGTTTGAACGGGCCCCTAAGACCTGAATTGTTTTTAAGAACATACAAATTACAGAATTGTAGTTTTTGTATAGTTTGAAAAGAGCTTGGTGTAATTGGTTAAAAAAAAAAGAGCTTGATGTAATATGGTAAAAAAAGAGAGCTCGATGTAATATGGAAAAAAAAAAAAAAAAAAAAAAGAGCTTGGTGTAATATGGTAAAAGAAATGTATTAGGGCTGTAACTAACGATTATTTTCATAATCAATTAGTTGGCTGATTATTGTTTCGATTAATCGGATAATAACCTTAAAAAAACTGTGGTGTATAATTTAGATAATATGTAAAGTTTAAAAAAAAAAAAATGTATTCTTAAATATCCCTATGCAGAGGTAATGATAAGTAACCAGCTATACAGTTAGGGAGCAAAATCTCTAATCCACTCTGAGAACAGACAGAAGTGATATACTGTATATACTATTAGAGATTAAATCTGGTAAATATCAGACTCGGAGATCAATTTTTTTATTTTTCGAAGAGAACTGTAATATATTCTGTTTGACAGACTCCCTTGTCATAGGCAGGTGATAAAAGCTACCTGCGCCTGCTGTCCCTTATGCTGGCCATACAACGTCTTTCTTCAAAATAAACATTTTATTTTAACAAACTTACCTGCTCTGTGTATTGGCTTTGCACAGAGCAGCCCTGATTCTCCTCTTTTGGGGTCCCCCACTGGCACTTCTGGCTCCTCCTGTCTTCAGAGCGCCCCAATAGCAAGCTGCAAAGTATAGTATAGAGCACCCCTATAGCAAGGTAAAAAAAACTTCTGACTTTAGAGCCACTCTCTTCCTGTCCAGGACTACATGTCCCATGAGGCATTGCTCCTCACACATTCACAAGTTCTCAGGCACTTCCTGACATGTATGGACGGTGTACTGAGCTTTATGTGTGCTGCACTGTATTTCCTGATATGTAAACAAATAATGCATTCTGTATGTAGGCCAAGTAATCGGCTGACGGATTAATCGATTATGAAAATAGTTGGCAACTATTCTCTCAATCGATTAGTTGTCAATTAATCAATTAGTTGTTTCAGCCCTAAAATGTATGCTAAAACAGAATACGAAAAAAAAAGTTTGTTACTGGAGCAGTAACAGTGTATCCTTACAATTTCTCCTGGATTGTTCTTATTTATTGTAGTGAATAAGTTAGTAAAATACTGTAGATTTTTTTTTTCTGTTTTTAGTCTTGACATTGAACTTACTGACAACTCATTAGTAAGAAGTCTTCCCAAAATGCACCATACACACCCAAACATGTTAAAAATAAACTTCCGGCTCTTCCTGTTTTCCTTGCTTACCTATTTCCTTTGCATTACGTATTTTGGTCAGCTTTGCAGCCTTTTGTAGACAATAAGGACACAAGAAGAACTTCCTGCACATGTTGTTCTTGAAATGTCTTCTATTGAACCTGTGGGCCTGATGTGCCGTGTCCCTGCATTGTCTGCGGTATGACCACAAGTGAGCTGTCGCTGGGATCCAACACAGCTGTAAGATACACAAGAACATAACCTTTCAAGTTAAAAAAACTCAAAAACCAAAAACCCTCCACGAAGACACGATTTACATGTTTGCATTAAAAAAAAATGCCTGTATTTTCATACCTGAATGTCACTTAAATGGCTAAATGGTTTCAACACATGTATGTGACCTGTTTTATCTGCAGAATTAATTTTTACTTTGAGTCAATCTTGTGACCCAATCGCTTATGCCAGTGGAGATGATGTTGGGCGTACTCCGAACTCATCTCTAGCTGAACTCCAAGCTTTGCAATCTGCTCTGCTGTTTTAAAAGAGAAGTATGAAAATGTTGGTGGATGCAGCATCTGTCCCCTGCCAGCTCTAAGGCTGAGAACCAAGTGATCAAACACTGCTGATTGCTCGGTTCTCTGGGCTCCCTGAACAGAGAGCTGATGACTGTCGGTCACCAGCTCTCTGCTCTGCCCCCCTGTGGACACTGGAGCACTGGGCTTTGGAGGGGGCAGGAGCGGCTGGCTCATGCTCTTGGGCTTGCTGAGAGGCTGAGCTAGGTGCCAGTCCAGGCATGTAGGCGGATCCCGACTATATGGTTGCGAGCGTTCCTGTGACGTCAGCCGACAGCGGGATTCAGCTGAAAACGGGTCATAGGAGTGCAGAACAATTAGCACTCCTGTGATCCACAGGAGAAGTACAGGCAAGCAAGCTTGCCTGTACTTCTCCTATAAACCCTCATTAGACAGCAGGGCAGAGTAAGGCTGGCCATAGACGGAGCAATTTTCTTTCCTGTAACCACAGGTTGAAAACACTTGATTCCCCCATCAACACAGTCAGTGTTGATGGGGGAATTGAGCATTTGTCTTTGTTGGAATCCCTCCCTCTGAGCCATTGTGTTCTCCCGCCAGTGGAAGCCATCCCCGCCAGGAGAACACCGTGATAACAGCTGCTAGCAATAAAATCCGGCCGGCTGGTTGTACCCAAGTTGATTGATCAATCAACATGGGTACTATCAGCCTGCCCATACATTGTTCAAATCTCTGCCATGTCAGCAGGAACAATGGCCGGCTTAAGTGAACTTACTTTTCTTACTACCTTCATACACTACAACTTGGTCACCTCCCTGTCTACAATTAGACAAAGCAGAAGACCGATGAGGTCACCATTGTGCTGTCTTCTGATATAAGCATATGCACCCTAAAGCCGGCCAAAGATCGTTCAATGGTTGCAGGAAAGAAAATCTCTTGTTTTCCCCATCAACACGGTTCGTCCCTGCCAGAAAAATATCGCTGGCAATAATCGCAAGAAAAGTCAGACAGGCTGGTTGTACCCAAGTCCATTGATGGATCGTCTTGGGTACAATCAGCCTGCCCATACGTGGTTAGAATCATCTATGGCCGGCTTAAGGCCGCGTGCACACTGGACATTTTGCCACGTCTCCTAAACGCCTTTCCTCCTGGCAGCAGAATTTTGGCAGAAAAAAATGCTTGATGCTTGTAAACTCGTGTAATGTGTTTAGGCACGTCAAGTGCTTGGGTGTTAAATTAATATCCTTGGCAAGGAAATGAATTATTCTTGCCAATGGAATTAATTCCCGCTGAAATGCTAGGGCTTAGGCACGTTTAGGCGCGTAATGCATTTTTTTTTAGCCCAAACTCTGCTGCTTCTGGATGCTTTGACTGTGGGATTTTTTTATTTCTGCCCATTAAACTCCTTTAAATGCCTATGTGTGCAGGAGAGTTTAGAGGCATGAGAGGGAAAAAAAACACCAAAGGGGCAGCAGAAAAATTGTCCCCGTGTGCATGAGGCCTTAAAGCGTAAACAGTAGCACTCTGGTTGGCTCAGCGTAGTGCTCCTACCTTTGAAGTTGAATACGGCTGAGGAGGGGATTACGAATAGCTGATGTATTCAAGTACATAACGGAATTTAATAGTGTTTTCTAACATCTGCCTGTAGTGCAGTATTAGGCCTATTTAGCTTATTTTAGTGGGTTGGGGTGCATTTTTTTTTTCAGGGAAAAAAAAAGCATTTTATATTTCTAAAATGCATAAGTGTTAATAGATTTTAAGTACAACATTTCCTTCTTAAGGAGATATTTACAGGTCATCACTTCAATCAAAAATCCAGAACATGAGAGGCCTTCCAAGCAAATCATTCCTTTATGCCCCTGTGGCCAATTTTACTTTTTTTTATTTTTTTTATATAGCACAGACAGGCTAAAATTATACAGGCAATTATTCCGACTTGCATACAGCTGTTTCAGACTTTTTAGTTCTCATAAATAGTATTCATTTTTTTTAACTGGGATTTAAAAATGTGTATGACAGAATTGGACAGTTCTGGCTAAAGAATATGTTACCCCAACATTTCATATTCGTGATATGTGTCTGTTGTAGCATTTACTTGCGTGTAAAAAGTATCCTGTTCTTTGTTTTGCTTCCTTTGTGTGAAACATCTGGTGATCCTGCAAGTTTAGCTGCTTTCCAATTTCAAATTGATCTCTCTAGGCATAGTAGCATGTCTAGTGGACAGTGGTGGGAGAGCAGTCTGCCTGTTCTCTATTGGCCAAGACTTGTGCTAATCCCCTCCCCTGTACAACCATTCATGGGGAAGATCAGTGCACTGCTGTTTCTCCACCCATCTCCTCCCTAAGCCCTTTATGCAGCTGAGAACACAGATTATGTGAACACATAACATATATATATATATATATATATATATATATATATATATATATATATATATATATATATATTTATATTTATTTATTTATATTTATTTATATATATATATATATATATATATATATATATATATATATATATATATATATATATATATATATATATATATATATATATATATATATATTTTTTTTTTGTATACATACACATTTTCCCTTTTCATTTCTATTTTCAACTGAATAGGTTGTTTTACAAGGTAAGAGTTCTGATATGCTTTAAGGCTCAGTGTATCTCCTTACTTTAAGGCATGAGCAATCTAATGAGTTGGGTAGGCAATACACCCTGGGAACTAAAAAAAAAAAAATCTTTTTCTTTTTTAAAATACTAATTTTATAAAGAAAGGAACTACACGTTCCCCAGCTCTTAAAAGTGCATGCTGACAGATTTCCACTGCAATATATCCGCTATTGCATTTCTGTAAATAAAAAGAGTATGGTAGAAGCCATTTTTTAAGTCTGTGGCCCATATGAAACAGAACAGAGCTTATTTTAACATCAAGCCGTTATTGCTATCATACTATATTCTTACCACTATAAACTGGAGTAAGGAAAAGTGGAGTGTCCCCCCCCCCCCCCCCGAGCAGCTAGAATTTTAGCATAGCTGGATGTCTTTCCAATAAAGATTAAAGTGATTGTAAAGTGAAGTAACTGGCAAAGGGTGCCCTCATCCCTGCAATAAACCATTGCGCCCAGGGCAGCCGTTCCTGCTGCCCACCCCTTGTCCTGGTCCTTTTTTTGCCCACGACACAAAAAGTGAAGGAAATCTCCTCAATGGTAAAAAGGAGGCAAGCAAAAAAAAAATGATGGGATTTAACCCTTCCCTACCCTTTCCAAAGCTAAAGAATATGTGTTTGCTTTAGATATATACGTAAGTATAGAATTCGTCTTTTCAAATTAATGCAGGCTATACACATGGCAGGTTTCAATACTTTCACCCAATTGCATAAAGCCTTCAATTGAACAAATCAAAGAACCCTACCATTAACATCACTATTGCTTATTTTTTTTAAATGGCCAGTTTGAAAGCCCTATGTTCTCTATGACAGTGGTTCTCAACTTCAGTCTTTAAGTACACCCAGGAGGCCATATTTTGGGAATTTCTCTTGGATAAAATAGCTGTCCAAAATACCAAGCCATTGACTCTGATTTAAAGCACCTGTGCAAGATAAAGGAAAACCTGCAAACATGGCCTGTTGGGGGTACTTGAGGACTGAGGTTGAAAACCACTGCTGTATGGTACCATTGCTTGCTGCTGACCACCTGTTCTCAGTAAGAAGTGTCTCGGGCAGTCTGAGAAATTGGCTATTGAGTGGGGAGATTTTTTTACCTTTTTGATGGCCTAGTCCTTTCTTCTGCTCCATAAGTACTTGTGTGGATGCTGCTGTCACTGTCTGGCTAGGATAGTGCAGGTTCAAGTGCTCAGAAGTTTTTGTATAAGGATAAGAAAACATTTGCCTGCTTTTTGTTTTTGGGACTATATTGCCAGTATTCAGCCTCTAAGCAAGAATTCAAAAGACTGCTGACCTTGAATCAAATTTCTCACCAACAGTCTTTCAAAGAAAAGCTTATTCTCCAAACTTGCACATTTGCCCCGTGGAGGATGGAGGGAAGCCAAATAAATCTGGAGAAGTCCCACCAAGGCTTCTTACCAAAGCTTTGTCTCTCTTGAGTGTGCCTAACCAGATGTCTTGCAGTCAGGGTGGACCTGCAGGCGTATGCCTGTAGGTACCTTTGAACATATATGATTTACAACTCGCAACTCTTCTTGCCTTTGTTGTACCAACTGAACGCTTTAGTTGGCCGTGCGCTTCTCTTGCGACTTTCTTGGGAATGTCGCCTATAACAACTGAAAAAACTGCTTTGAAAAAGGTAAGTATATAGGGGGGATTCCATAAAGCTGCTGCTCTGCTTTTGTGGCATTAATTCCTCTTGTTCATGTATTGCACCAAATTCATGAAGCATTTCACTTTGGTCTTGAGAAAGTACATTTGCTTTGTGAAACGCGTTAACTTCTTCCCTCCCCTGTCTGTATATTGTGTTGCTTTTATTAATTTTAAATAAAAGCATTTTTTGGATCTTTCATTGGGAGTTCAGCCATCCGAGTTTCTTGTTCATTTGGACTACTACAGCCACGACTGGGCGTGCACCCTACTCTAGAGGCTATACAGCCATGCCGGCTCACCTTTGAGCAGCAGGACTTTGTCTACAAGGGTTCTGAAAGTGACTCGCGCACTCAATTCTGAAATTTCTAAAATGCGTCATTTATACAGTGTCCTCTGTGATATGATCATTTTTCAGTAAAGGTTTTGGACACTTTTTGATGATCCATGTTGTCCTGGTGCGCATTTGACCTGTGATGTCTCCAGTTCCAGCTGGTTGTTTCTTCACCACCTGCTACTACTAAGCCTTATTCAGGATAGTGTGCAATGGGAATATTGACTATAACGTTTCCTTTTTGGGGGTGATTTACTAAAACTGGTGCACACAAAATCTGGTGCAGCTGTGCATGGTAACCAATCGGTTTCCAGGTTTTATTGTCAAAGCTTAATTGAATAAGCTGAAGTTTGAAGCTGATTGGTTATGTACAGCTGCACAATATTCTTTGTGTACTAGTTTTATTAAATCCCCCCCATTGTGTCTCAATGAATGCATCAAATGTATAAGTGGAGCTAATTAAGACCAACTCTCTTTTGCCATACAGCGTGAAAAACTGTCTCAGATTTTGCAAAAGTGGCGCAGCATGAGTCAAATTCAAGTACGGTGGAACCTTGGATTACGAGCATAATCCGTTCCAGGAGAATGCTTGTAATCCAAAGCACTCTCATATAACAAAGTGAGTTTCCCCATAGAAGTCAATGGAAACCAAGATAATTAGTTCCACATTGACTTCTATTGTATGCAGTACCGCATGTGGCCAGAGGTGGGGGGGGGGCGCTGGAGGGACTCGGAAATACTCGGAGACGGCTTGGATGCACTCGGAAAGGCTCGAAAACACTCAGGAACAGAGTATTTCTGAGTGTATCCGAACAGCTCCGAGTGTCACCGGTGCCCCCGCACCTCTGGCAAAATGCTGTACTGCGCACCGCAGAGGCTTGAACCCTGCTTGTTTTGCGAGACAACACTCGCAAACCGAGTCAGGATTTAAAAAAATATATATATCTTGTATTGCAAAACGCTAGTTAACTGCGTTACTCGCAATCGGAGGTATTACTGTACAAGTTGTAGACAGGTATATGAATTTAGTGCATTCTTCACCACTTATAGAATGCATGAGGCACTTTAGCAAAATCTGCCTGCGCCAGTCTTTATAAATTCCAGTGATAGTGTTAAAAAAAAAAATTGTGGGAAGGGGGGGGGTGGGTTTCAGTGGCTGTGCACAAATGCACTGCTGACGTTTTACTTTAGCATAAAATACCATACATATCCAGTGAGTGGTACTGTTTGAAAGTGAATACCCAAAGCTGAAATGCCAGTTCTGGGAAAAATTACTCATTGTTTCAATGCAATGGTATAGGAAGCCTTGTATGGCACTTGCTGTTGTTGAATTCCTAGCTCCAGGACTGTGAGGTTTACCTGTTAATTATGCCATTTTCTTTGAATCAACCATTATTGTATGATTGCTATTGTCTATCTGAGACCTCTTATGCAGTTAGGCCGGGTTCCACAATAAAACTACTGTGTCAGGTCTCTTCCTTCAACCTGCTCATTGGACAATGAAACAGCATCATCACTTTGGTCCAGGTAGCAGGATGGTGTACAGCAGGGATATGCAATTAGCGGACCTCCAGCTGTTGCAGAACTACAAGTCCGATGAGGCATAGCAAGATTCTGACAGCCACAAGCATGACACCCAGAGGCAGAGCATGATGGGACTTGTAGTTTTGCAACAGCTGGAGGTCCGCTAATTGCAAATCCCTGGTGTACAGGAAGAGATTTTCTTGGCTTGATCGGTCCTTTGGTCTGAATACTGTCCAAAGGACTGTAAGCCTATATATGCAAGTCTTGGCTGCTTGCTTGAGCTCCATTTTACAGTGTACATGTGGCTATGACAAACTTGCCCTTGTTGTGCAGTCGAAGCATCTAAATGTCCAGTCATACTTTATGCAGACTTGCAAATATTGTCTATCTCCAGTATCTGAAAACCCTGCCTGCCCTTCTGAGCCTTGCTGTTCACCCATTACAGTGATGGGCATCCTCATTAACCTCCTGAGGTTCTGCAGGTGAAGGCAAGCAGGTAAATCTAGTAGAGCTGCACGATTAATTGGTAAAAAAAATCACAATCTCGATTCAACACCCCCCAATGATCTTAATCCAGCATTTCCACAATTCATATAGCGGTGCAGAGCAGTTTCTGGATCACAAAGCAGCTGGCAATGTTTATCAACAACACTGAAAGAGAGATACAATGTTTCTTTTTATCTTTCTGTTCATTTACAGATCAAAGTGAACTTGGGTCTGTAAACGAGGTCAGTTTAACCACCAAAGACTCAGCCTTTTTCTGACACTTGTTGCTTACAAGTTAAAGTGCAACCACTTTAACTTGCAACCAGTACAACCACTTTTACCTACAGGTAAGCCTATATTAAGGCTTACCTGTAGTTGCTGGAAATATCTCCTAAACCTACACGGTTTAGGAGATATTTACAATAAAGCCGTGTGCCGATGTCTACTGCGCATGCACACTTTAGAAAGGGTAGATCGTGACGTTTCTAAAGAGGTCGTGCCGTGACTGGTGGCTCCTGTGCCTCCGGCCGGTCACAGAGCCGGAGTTCGCAGCCCCGGAAGGAAGAGGGGTAAAGATGGACACTCGCTGTTAGTGGGGACAGCAATGACATCGCAGCCTTCGGTTTCAGGTAAGTGACACATAGTGGGCTATTATGCGATGCATGGTAGCCCAATATGCTTTACCTTTGCAGGGAAATAAAGAGTAAGTAAAACCCATCAGGGTTTACTTCCTCTTTGAAATCAGTATTTTTTGCTAGACAATAACTTGGAACCCCCAAACATATATATTTCTTTAGCAGAGACCCTAGAGAATAAAATGATGGTCGTTGCAATATTTTATGCCACACTGAATTTGTGCACCGGTCTTTTTGGGAAAAAAATACACTTCAATGAATTAAAAAAAAACCTCTAAAGTTAGCCTAATTTTTTTGTATAATGTTAAAGATGATGTTACGCCGAGAAATTGTGAGACAATCGTGATCTTTATTCTAAGCCAAAAAATTGTGAGTCTTATTTTATCCAGAATCGTGCAGCTCTAAAAGCAAGCAAAAATAAGCTGGTTGCATGTCTAAGAGCCCCAGTATTTGAGGAGCATGGGCTGCCCTAATGTTCAGGAATCTGGAGGAGCTTTTACGGTTAGAGCTGGTTTCATATCTTTTACAAATCACAGGTAAGCTTTAAGTAGTTAAACCATTATAGAAAGCAGGAAGCTTATATAGGGTATATATTAGTACGGAAGCCAATTAAAGTGATTATTGCTTATTTAAAAAAAAATTATACTTACCTGCTCTATGTAATGCTTTTGCACAGAGCAGCCCTGATCCTCATCTTCTGGGGTCCCCTGTCGGTGCTCCTGGCTCTTCCCCCCTGTTGAGTGCCGTATGGGGGCACTTGTGCATGCTCGATCCCAACCCACACAGCAAGGCTCGGCTCTGCCACTCACTGGTTGTAATTGATAGCAGCAGCAACCTGGTGTTGCCTCCATGTCTAGTGAGAGTGGAGAGAGACAATGCTCTTGGACACAGATCTGGATGAAGATCAGTCTCAGGTAAGTAAGGAGGGGGGGGGGGGTAGCTGAATACAGAAGTTGTTTTTTTTTTTTTTTTTTTTTACCTTAAGACCCCTTTCACACTGAGGCGCTTCACAGGCGCTATAGCGCTAAAAATATTGCCTGTAAAGCGCCTCTCCTGTCACTCCAATGTGAAAGCCTGAGTGCTTTCACTTTGGAGCGGTGCCCTGGCAGGACATCAAAAAAAGTCCTGCAAGGAGCTTCTTTGAGGCGCTTTAGGAGCGCCATAGTGCATTTATAAGCATAGGCATTGATTCATGAATAACAGACACGTATTTTCATGCTGTGCCTAAATGACCATTGTCTAATAACTTCTTCTGTAGACGAAGGAGCACTGACTTCAGGGACTTTCAGAGAATGCTAGTCTACTGTATGTTGATTGCAACACAGCATTTCCTTTTTGTTTATTTTTTAACTGTTTAATTTGCTAATAAGCGACACCTCTTTTTTTTTTTTTTTTTTGTCTTTGGCACTATCTGAGTCAGAAATAATATCCACCTGCTATGCCGCGTACACACAGTCGGACTTTTCAACCGGATTGGTCCGACAGACTTTCCAGCGGACTTTCGATGGACTTTTGACGGACTTCCGACTGACTTCCGACTGACTTTTTAAGGACCGGACTTGCCTACACACGATCACACCAAAGTCCAACGGATTCGTACGTGATGACGTTCACCGGACTAAAATAAGGAAGTTGATAGCCAGTAGCCAATAGCTACCCTAGTGTGGGTTTTTGTCCGTCGGACTAGCATACAGACGAGCGGATTTCTGGGTCCGGCGGAGTTACGACGTAAAGATTTGAAGCATGTTCCAAATCTAAAGTCCATCAGGTTTGCGACTAGAAAAGTCCGGTGAAGCCCACACACGATCGGATCGTCCGCCGGATTTGGTCTGTCGGCGTCCGTCGGACAAGTACGGTCGAAAAGTCTGAACGTGTGTACGCTGCATAAGCTAAAACAGTTCATGCCCATCCTTTGTTAGAGACTTCTCTGAATTTATTCCTTCAGTGTCCTGTACAGTTGCAGTGGAAATGATCCCATTACTATGCCACCAACAACACAATAGGGACATAATACAGACAGAAGAACTATTAACATTATGCTTGTTCTTGCTTGCGGATGTAGAATAGTACGTAGGAAGGAAGCTATAGGCTTAGACTTGTTTTATTATAGCAGCTCTAGAGTTACAAGTATTGTTCTAGGAGCTGTCAGTAACCTATTGCTGTTGTAAATCTATTTTAGAATTGTCCAGGAAGTGCACTTTTTGTTTCCCTGAGCTTTTTAATCTGACACTTAAATTTAGTCTTTATATAGCCCTGAAAGTGAAATCCTACTTTTATTAGAAATTGGGGGGCTCATTCACATGTGTTCAGTAGTCTGTACCAGTCTGTAAAATACAAGCATAATTCTGTGTTCGGGAGTCACAAGTGTTTTTGTACAGCCGCCTGTACAAATCAATGACAGCTTGTGGCTGTACGGTGGTAACCACACATGCATATGTTTACATGAATACCAGAGCGAATATTCACCCTTTGACATAGTCGGTTTGTGTTCCTACATCCCCGGCAGCCTGTACATGTCAGTAGTAGGCTGATGCTGGCTGAATGTAATCGCACATGGAACGATTGCCTGCTGTTAGGAACAAGTGTTTGCTCCCATTCAAACAGCTAAGGAGAGTCTTGGCCTGCCATTAATTTGTACATACTTCTTGTCCGTTGCTGATCAAAAACATAGTGCCATACTTGACACCGAAATACTTATCTGTGAGGCATACAGCCCACATACCATTTTTGATAGCAGCAAACATTCCTGCGCACAAGTGAGTTACCAGGTGGACTAGAGTTTGTGGTGGATAATGCCTCAGGCCTTGCTGCCCTCAGGGATAGGGGTGTCCTAACAGTCAAAAGAGAAGAAAGAACAAAAGGGCGCACCAACCTTGTGCATTATCCTTGGATATAATTTTATTAAAAATTATGTTAAAAAGCTACTCACAAACGTATGGAAGAAAACTCGCAATACAAATAATCTCCAGATGACAGCAATTGGTCTATGATAGCAGATTGTAAAAGAGGAGATTTCAGTGGCCATTGCCGGCTGACGCATTTCAAGGGAATACCTTTTTCAGGCTCTGAGGAAGAAGGTATTCCTTCGAAATGCGTCAGCCGGCAGTGCCCCCTGAAATCTCCCCTGTTACCATCTGGTATTGTCATAGACCAATTGCTGTCATCTGGAGATTATTTGTATCGTGAGTTTTCTTCCATACGTTTGTGAGTAGCTTTTTAACTTAATTTTTAATAAAATTATATCCAAGGATAATGCACAAGGTTGGTGCGCCCTTTTGTTCTTTCCTCTCTTTTATCCCACATACCATGCATGAGCCCTTATGGGGACACAAATGGAAGTTTCAGCTTTTACAGAGGTTGTAACCCTCTTAAAGCTCGTTTGGCTGTACTTTCCCTGTGGATCACAGGAGTGCAGTTTTCTCTGCACTCTTGTGACCCATTTCCAGCAGGCTGAAGCCCACTGTCGTCACAGAGCCTGTCCAGGCTGGGGAAGGATTGTAACAGTAAAGTAGGGATCCGGCCACAACCCTTAACCGTCACCTGGCTTAGCCTCTCAGCAAGCCGCTGAGAGCCTAAACCAGCCGCTCTCATCTCCTCCACAGCCAAACGCTCTAGTGAGCGCAGGGAGGGGGCAGAGCAGAGAGCTGGTGACTGACAGTCACCAGCTCTCTATTCACAAAGCTCTGCGAACCGAGCGATCAGCACTCTTTGATCGATTGGTTCGCAGTCTTAGAGCTGGCGGGGGACAGATACTGCATCCACCTAGGTAAGTTTGATTTAGAAAAATAAAAAACAAACTTCTCTTTTTTAACTTACGAAAGAGTCCAGAGTTGGGTTTTTAATCTTGCTGTGCTTGGGTGACCTTCACGTGCCATGAACACCATAGAATTAAATACAGTGTTAAAAAGATGACTTTTGAAAACAGAACGCCAAATGTATGCTGGGAAAAATTCAATTTTCCTTTAACATTTTTGGTTTTCCCAGCTTTTCAGTGATTTACTTCTCACTGACAATGTATTTTGGGTGTTCACTAACAGCTGCATCACATGTCGTCCAACTGTCTCTCCCTTTCATTCTTCTTGTGCGAGAAGCTGATGGCTTGCTTAGAGCCCACATACTTCTTATAGCTACTTTCCATTATGAGGCCTTGTATGGCTAAAATGTGTGTGCATGCGTCATATACATACACATGGTGCACACACACATATATATATTAATCCAGTCAGTCATTCTTTAGAAGCTCAAAATTCAGCGACAGCCTGAGAGACGCAATGGCTGTACAGATCTTCAACGGTGAAAATCGTACCGCTGAAAATGATACTCCCCAATGAATAAACTGGTGCAAGACAGACAGAATTGGCTTGTCAGGCTGTAGTAGACTTCATCAGAATGGTCACTGCACACAGATACCGACTCTCCGTTGCAAAAATGTGATTGAAATGGGTAGAAGATGGGCTTCAGCTCCTGTTCTCCACCTGTAGAGAACTCCTCAGTTGCGTTCCACCCTTTTTTGGTGCACAGAACAGCTGTCATTTCCTGGACGCACAAAATGGCGGGTCAGGTCTAGGCACCCGTGTGAATGAAGTCTATATTTATTTAAAAATTTTGTACAACAAATTAGGAACCATGAAGCTTCTTCCTTAGATATGACAAGCATGTGTAACCTTCCTCATATCCAAGTATTTAATCCTTACTAAACACTGGCAACAAGTATTAACCCCATACTAGTCCTTAAAGTCACCCACATAATACAACATACCTTTTGAAATGTCCTATCGGTCTGTATTCCATCGGGAAACGACAAAAAAAAAAAAAAACTAAGATAGACTAGCGCAACATAATAATAATCTGTTTGGTTCTCACAAATAGATTTACAATTAGCACGGCATTTCATTCAGTGTGACCATTAAGTATCTCAGCTGAGATTCATGGTTATTGACCATGTTCCACCACGTAGGAGGTGAGGTGATAAAGAATTCCTTCTCAGAAAGAGGTAAAGTGGAAATCTGAGTTAAGCACTGATTTCGATGTACATCTATTTAGCATGATGCCATACATACTAATCTTTTATTATTTTATACTTTTCCCATTTGTGTTCTCTTTTTGAAATAGCTGGTTGGCACTGCAGATTGTTTCTCTTTTGTTTTTGAATGTCTTCTTCAAGGACTTGTATGGGGTTAAGGGCTCTTGCTCACAGGACGTTTTTACAGCTGCTGTTATGGGCATTTGACGTTTTTTTTTTAACTGCCTCTAAAAGCCCCTCCGTTTAAGCCAATGTGTCCATGCACACATAAACTGTCAGAGGCGTTTGGAGGCATAAGCGTTTAGGGGCAGTAGAAAAAAACAGCCAGCCTGTGCTTCCAGGAGCAGTAAAAATAAAAAAATGCCCAAAAGCGCATTTGACATTTTTTAGGCGTTTTTACATTATAGAGAGTGTTTTAAAAAAAAAAAAAACGTCCAAAAACACTAAAGTGGTAAAGTAATGTGAAAACGTGGCTAAACGTGAAAAAACAGGCGTTTTTAGCACTGCTGTAGCGCTGGCGTTTTTAAAACTCCCTGTGTGAATGAGCCCTAAATGTTACAGGTGATACTTTTTTCTGCTGTTTAGTGAAGCATATATCATCCTATCTCCTATCATCCTCGAGGAAAGATCTTCATGGGTTTGTTAGAGCTCCTTTACACTAGCAGTGCCCTCTTAAAAGCGATGTGTGGTGGGTCGCTTTTCAGAAGTGTTTGACGGTGGTGAGGAGTTATGTTACCTTCTCACTGTCTGTTTTAATTCCTAAAAAAATCCCACACCTGCAATGCATGTGATTGGAGGTGGTTGCAGGGCTGAATCTTTACCATGCACTAAAGCAAAGTGCCACAGCATGTATCGATAATGGTATCTGGCTTTCTTGCCTTGACGAAGGGCTCGTTGCCCGAAACTGACAAATTTTGTACCTATTTTTGTCTGAGCATTTAAAAATATTTAATGTATGTTGCAACCCCGTTTTGGATTATTGGAAAGCAGGGCTCTGGTTGCATGCAACAACTAATTTAGTTGCAGGTGGTGTCTACTCTTCTTTGAGCATTTAAAAATATATAATGTTTGTGTGTGTGTGTGTGTGTGTGTGTGTGTGTGTGTGTGTGTGTGTACACATATATACAATGTGTGTGGATATAAAAAGTCTACACACCCCTGTTACCCTGTTTCCTCGAAAATAAGACCTAGCGTGATTGTCGGTGATGGCTGCAATATAAGCCCTACCCCCAAATAAGCCCTAGTTAAAGTCCTTGTAGGTCTTATTATTAGGGTAGGGCTTATTATCTGGGAAACAGGGTAGGGCTTATTTGGGGGGTATGGCTAATATTGCAGCCATCACTGACAATCACGCTAGGTCTTATTTTCGGGGAAACAGGGTAAAATGTTCAGTTTCTGTGATGTAAGAGGATGAGACAAAGATAAATGATTTCAGAACATTTCTACCTTTTAATGTGACCTATTAACTGTACAACCCAATTGAATCATGTTAAATAAGAGTCAGTACACACCTGCCATCATTTAAAGTGCCTCTGATTAACCTAAAATAAAGTTCAGCTGTTCTAGTAGGTCTTTCCTGATATTTTCTTAGTCGCATCCTACAGCAAAAGCCATGGTCCACAGTAGAGTTGTCCCGATACTAGTATCAGTATCGGCACCGATACCGAGCATTTGCCTGAGTATGATCACCGCTGACTGTCACCACATCCTCCTCCATGTCGTTCTGCTGTCCCCTTCCGTTCTTCCTCCATGCCTCCTCTGTTCTGCTTCTGCCCCCCTCTGTTCTGCTTCTGTTCCCCTCTGTTCTGCTTCTGTCCCCCTCTGTTCTGCTTCTGTCTGCCTCCGTTCTGCTTCTGTCCCCCTCCGTTCTGCTTCTGTCCCCCTCCGTTCTGCTTCTGTCCCCCTCCGTTCTGCTTTTGTCCCCCTCCGTTCTGCTTTTGTCCCCCTCCGTTCTGCTTTTGTCCCCCTCCGTTCTGCTTTTGTCCCCCTCCGTTCTGCTTTTGTCCCCCTCCGTTCTGCTTCTGTCCCCCTCCGTTCTGCTTCTGTCCCCCTCTGTTCTGCTTCTGTCCCCCTCTGTTCTGCTTCTGTCCCCCTCCGTTCTGCTGTCTCTCTCCATGTACTCTTCCTTTTCTGTATGGACAGAGTCAGCTGACTCTGTCCATTCACATAACTGAAACATTGTAACCTCCTGTGATTGCAATGTCTCCATTTATGAATGGAGAGGAGCTGCTGTCTTCTCTCCATTCGTTTTCAGTGCAGCTGAGGCTGCAGAGAAAGGGACTAGGAAATCCCTATCCTTGGTCTCTTTCTCTGTCTCAAGGGGGAGATATCAGGGGTCCCTTAAGACCCCTGATATCTCACCAAAGCCCCCCAACAGGGCTGATTAAAAAAAAACACACACAAAGTATTGCAATAAATAAAAAAAAATATTATTGTAAAAAATAATAAAAATGTAAACAAAAAACAAATAGAAAAGAAAGAATGCATTGTAAAAAAAAAAAAAAAACACTGTCACGTGACATTAAAAAAAAAGTATCGGTGTCGGCGAGTACTTGAAAAAAGTATCGGTACTTGTACTTGGTCCTAAAAAAGTGGTATCGGGACAACCCTAGTCAGCAGAGAGCTTTCAAAGCATCGGAGGGATCTCATTGTTAAAAGATATCAGTCAGGAAAAGTGTACAAAAGAATTTCCAAGGCATTAGATATACCATGGAACACAGTGAAGACAATCCTCATCACGTGGAGAAAATATGGCACAACAGTGAACTGGACGTCCCTCCAAAATTGATGAAAAGACGAGAAGAAAACTGGTCAGGGAGGCTGCTAAGAGGCCTAGAGCAACATTAAAGGAGCTGCAGGAATATCTGGTAAGTACTGGCTGTGTGGTACATGTGACAACAATCTCCCGTGTTCTTCATATGTCTGGACTATGGGGTAGAGTGGCAAGACGGAAGCCTTTTCTTACGAAGAAAAACATCCAAGGCCAGCTAAATTTTGCAAAAACACATCTGAAGTCTCTCAAAAGCATGTGGGAAAATGTGTTATGGTCTGATGAAACGAAGGTTGAACTTTTTGCCCATAATTCCAAAAGATATGTTTGATGCAAAAACAACACTGCTCATAACCAAAAGAAAACCATACCTACAGTGAAGCATGGGGGTGGCAGCATCATGCTTTGGGGCTGTTTTTCTTCAGCTGGAACAGGGGCCTTAGTCAAGATAGAGGGAATTATGAACAGTTCCAAATACCAGTCAATATTGGCACAAAACCTTCAGGCTTCTGCTAGAAAGCTGAACATGAAGAGGAACTTCATCTTTCAGCATGACTATGACCCACAACATACAGCCAAATCAACAAAGGAATGGCTTCACCAGAGGAATATTAAAGTTTTGGAATGGCCCAGCCAGAGCCCAGACCTGAATCCGATTGAAAATCTGTGGGGTGATCTGAAGAGGGCTGTGCACAGGAGATGCCCTCCCAATCTGACAGATTTGGAGTGTTTTTGCAAAGAAGATTGAAGTCAAGATGTGCCATGCTGATAGACTCATACCCAAAAAGTCTGAATGCTGTAATAAAATCAAAAGTTGCTTCAACAAAGTATTAGTTTTAAGAGTGTGCACGCTTATGCAACCATTTTATTTTAGTTTTTTATTTTTACTTCCCCTACTCCTAAAATATTTCAGTTTGTTGTTCAACTAAGTTGTACAGTTTATAGGTCACATTAAAGGTGGAAAAAGTTTTGAAATGATTTATCTTTCTCTCATTTTTTACATCACAAAAACCTATCATTTTAACAGGGGAGTGTAGACAATGGCACCTGAAAGTGGGTTGGATATAGTAGGCAGCAAATGAACATGTCCCAGAAGTTGATGTCTTCAAAGCATAAAAAATGGCCAAACGTAAAGATTTAAGAAACTTTGGCAAGGGCCAAATTGGAATGACTAGATGACTGGGTAAGAGCAACTCCAAAACTGCAGCCCTTGTTGGATGTTTCTGTTCTGCAGTGGTCAGGACCTACCAAAAGAAGTGGTCCAAGGAAGGAAAACCAGTGATCCGGCAACTAGGTTATAGGCGGTGAAGGCTCATTGATGCACTTGGGGAGCGAAGGTTTGCCTGTGTAGTACGTTCCAATAAAAGAGCTAATGTAGCTCAGATTACTGAAAAAGTTGATGCTGGTTCTGATCCAAAGGTTCCACAACACACATGTGCATTGCTGTTTTGTTGTGTATGGGACTGCGTAGAGACAGACTGAACAGCGTGCCCATGCTGACCTGCGTCTACAGCCAATGGGCACATGAGCATCAGAACTGGACCATGGAGCAATGGAAGTGGCCTGGTCTGATGAAATTAGGAAGAGTTTGCGGAACACAATAACACTTTCAAGGTGTAGACTTCCCTCCAGATCTCAGTCTTATGTCTTGAGTGTGGAATGTGCTGGAAAAACGAGTCCAATCTATGGAAGCAGGCCTCACCTCACACCTTACAGGACTTGAAGGAGATTTCCACCCAAAAATGGAACTTCCGCTATCCAGATTCCTTTCCCCCTCTGGTGTCACATTTGGCACCTTTCGGGGGGGGAGCAGATACCTGTCTAATACAGTAGTATTGCAGTATCCGCGGCGATCTACGCTATGTCCGGCCCCTCCTCCATTCCCCCTGCTGTCTTCTGGGAGGCACACAGGTCCCAGAAGACAGCAGTGACCACGCAGCACAACTCACGCATGCGCAGTAGGGAACTAGGCTGTGAAGCTGCAAGGCTTCACTTCCTGATTCCCATACTAGCAATGCTGGTGCCTCCACCCGGAGTTGAGAGGACGGATTGGCTTCGGGTGAGGACATCGCAGGCACCCTGGACAGGTAAGTGTCCTTAATTTAAAAGTCAGCAGCTGCAGTATTTCTTTTCTTTTGGCGAAACTCCGCTTTAAAGGATCTGCTGCTGATGGATTGATGCCAGATATCACAACATACCTTCACAGGTCTTGTGGAGTCCATGTCTTGATGGGTAATGGTGGTGGGTGGTCAAAATGTTATGGCCTATCAGTGGTTCCAATACTTTAGGCTCCATTCACACCTAAGCGTATCGATTTACTGCCGTTTTCCGGGGCATTTTTTTAAGTCTTTTTTTGCAGCTTTTTACAAGCTTTTTAAAGCGTTTATGAAGTGTATTACAAGAGGTTTACAGCTTCAGGCGTTTTTGTTTAGCCAATAGAAAGCACTAGGGGGAGGAGAGGGAATTATGAGTGAGGGGCTGCTATTTGAGCATTTTACAAGCGTTTTTCTGCTTAAGTCAGGCGTTTCTATTGAAGTCTATGTGGCCAAAAATGTTTGTAAACTGCCAAAAAGAATCTTGAGTACTTTTTTGAGCTTCAGGCAACACAATGCTCAGATGTGAACAGGGGCCATTGAAATGATATTTTGCGTGTTGGGCGTTTTAGAGCTTCAGAGCTGAGCGTCTTCTAAGCTGAAAAACGCTCAGGTGTGAATGGAGCCTTATGCCGCGTACACGCGATCGGAATTTCCGTCAGAAAAAAGTTGGATGGTTTTTCCGATGGAATTACGCTCAAGCTTGCCTTGCATGCACACGGTCACACACAAGTTCTCTGAACTTTCGACCATCAAGAACGCAGTGACGTACAACACTACGACGAGCCAAGAAAATTAAGTTCAATGCTTCCGAGCATGCGTCAAATTGTTTCAGAGCATGCGTGATTTTTTACGCGTCCGAATTGCATACAGACGAACGGATAGGAACTTTTTCCGACCGAAAAATAGAGAACATGCTCTCAATCTTTTGCTGGCTGGAATTCCGCCAGCAAAAGACCGATGGAGCATATACACGGTCGCATTTTCCGACAAAAAGCTCTCATCTGAGTTTTGCCTGCGGCATTTCCGATCGTATGTACGCGGCATTAGACTTTTGTATTAACCTTCTAAAATGTCACCATCTTTCTAATTTTTTTAATCATTTGAATTTATTGATAAACTGTAACAAGCTATTTCGTGCTCGCAGCAAGCAAAAACTTGAATGCTGTAGCAGCCATAAAAATACTTTGGCAATGTCTTTAGCAGATAATTGTGGTGTTTCAATCATGCCTAGTGAAATTCTAGCTTGCCTTTTGTTTTCCAGCCATAGCATGACCCCCAAATAGTTTACTTCATAACTCTCTTACTCAAGAGAATTGAGATATATAAAACATGTCTCTCTTGAAGATTTTATTTATTTTATGCATTTTATTGCTGTAAATAGGAATTTTGAGCACATCAGTACGATTTACACATAAAAGCTTATTTGCATTAAATACATTTTTTTTCCCACCGTGAACAGTGGCTTAGTGGTTGACTTGCAGATCTGTGGTCGATCTTTGTGAGATCTGAACCTGATGCTTTTTCTCCTCGTGTTTGCATGGATTTCCTCTGGGCACCACCAGTTTCCTGCCACAACCCAAAAACATAGCGATAGGTTTCAGTATTCTACTTGACTATATTTTCATCTAAACTGAAAACAGCCTCGGCGTCATTTCAGAAAAGAACTCCTTATCTGATAAAAATGTACTTGATTATTAGATGCCCCCAGTAGTCATACATTAATTCAAGAAATCAAGCTCATCATTTCTTAGCAGTCAGTGATGAGGGCTGACAGACAAAGCTTTGAACCCTTTTGATTCCAAGTGATTAAGTATGGTAGGAACAGACAGCATTATTCTGGTTTAAATAAGAAAAGAAGTCAAATATACATAACCCACAAATGGTGCCATGCACAACATTATTTAGGCCAGGAGCAGAGTTAGCACTGTAAATCTCGCCATCGCGTTAATACCTCTTTACTATTCATATTGAAAACAGAAACTACCCAAATAACCCTGATCAAACGTTTACATACCCCAGTTCTTAATACCGTGTATTGTCCCCTTTAACATCAATGACAGCTTGAAGTCTTTTTTGGTATTTGTGGAAGAGGCTCTTTATCTTCTCGGATGGTAAAGCTACCCATTCTTCTTGGCAAAAAGCCTCCAGTTCCTGTAAATTCTTGGGCTGTCTTGCATGAACTGCACGTTTGAGATCTCCCCAGATATTGATGGTCAGGAGACTGAGATGGCCACTCCCAGAACCTTCACTTTATTCTGCTGTAGCCAATGTCAGGTCGACTTGGCCTTGTGTTTTGGATCATTGTCATGTTGGAATGTCCAAGTACGTCCCATAGGCAGCTTCCTGTCTGATGAGAGCAAATGTTCCTCCAGTACTTTTTGATAACATACTGCATTCATCTTGCCATCAATTTTGACCACATTTCCTGTGCCTTTGTAGCTCACACATCCCCAGAACATCAATGATACACCTCCCGTGTTTCACAGTAGGAATGGTGTACCTTTCATCATAGGTCTTGTTGACTCCTCTCCAAATGAAGCGTTTATATTTGTGACCAAAAAGCTCAATTTTGGTCTCATCACTCCAAATGACTTTGTGCCAGAAGGTTTGAGGCTTGTCTCTGTGCTGTTTGGCGTATTGTAAGCTGGATACTTTGTGGCATTTGCTTAGTAATGACTTTCTTCTAGCGACTTGACCATGCAGCCCATCTTTCTTCAAGTCCCTCCTTATTGTGGATCTTGAAACAGCCACAACACATGTTTTCAGGGAGTCCTGTATTTTACTTGAAGTTATTTGTGGGTTTTTCTTTGCATCCTGAACAATTTTTCTGGCAGTTGTGGCTGAAATTTTAGTTGGTCTACCTGACCGTGGTTTGGTTTCAAAAGAACCCCTCATTTTCCACTTCTTGATTAGAGTTTGATCACTGCTGATTGGCACTCTCAATTCCTTGGATATCTTTTTATATCCCTTTCCTGTTTTATACAGTTCAACTACCTTTTCCCGCAGATCCTTTGACAATTCTTTTGCTTTCCCCATGATTCAGAATCCAGAAACGTCAGTGCAGCACTGGATGAAAGATGCAAGGGTCTGTGGGGAGTCCAGAAACCCATTGACCTTTTATACACACACTAATTACAAGCAAACAGATCACAGGTGAGGACGGTTACCTTTTAATAGCCATTCAAACCCCTTTGTGTCAACTTGTGTGCATGTTATCAGGCCAAAAATCACCAGGGTATGTAAACTTTTGATCAGGGTTATTTGGGTAGTTTCTGTTGTGATTATAATTTAAAAAGAGCAAACATAGTTGATTGATAATAAATGGCTTCAGCCAAACACTAACCATGAGTGAAATAAATGCTTTTGTGTTATCATTCATATTCTCTGAAAAATGGGCAAGAAATCATAAATTATGCAACGCTGTGTAAACTTATGAGCACAACTGTATAAGTCCTTCAGTTTATAGGCCATATAAAAAGATTATAGCGATGTGACCAGGTTGTTTAACCATAAAATGTCCATCCACAAATGGAAGCCTCCACAAGTGGATTACAAGCAAAATCCAGCAGGAGCTACAGAGTATAAGCCCTGGTTCACACTGACCGGGGGAATTAAATTGTGCGAGTTCAGATTTCGTTCCTACATATCAGTCACGACTTTGGGGGCGATTTCAGAGACGTCTGTGTGGGTTTCTGCACAGATGTCAATGGAAATCGCACCCTGAAATCGGCAAAAGTAGTACAGAAACTACTTTTGGGAACCTGTGCAGCGCCGCAAATGCGGCATCGCACCAGTTCGGACGGCACAATTGCTGCCGATTTGGCATGCGATTTTTCATGTCACATAAATGTGAACCAGGGCTTAAAGAGAAGAGAGGTGCCTCCTAAGTTTAGCAATATGGTTACATTTATTGAAGGTACAACATTTAGCAACTCACATTGTTGTTGATTAAAAGAGGCACGTCTAAGTATGCAGTAGCCAGGAAGACTACCCTGCAGTAGAGTGATCTGAAAGCGAGGCTTGAAGCGCTCGTGGAGCGCAGCGTGGAAGGGATGACGTCGATGGCAGTGCGGAGGACGATCTATGTGGACAGCTTTACCCCGGTTGCCTGCATACTTAGATGTGCTTCTTTTAATCATCAACCATGTGACTTGCTAAATGTCGTACCTTCATTAAATGTAACCATATTGCTACACTTAGAGGCGCCCTCTTCTCTTTTATACTCAGTTGTGATATGATGCTACTTGTATATCAAGACATTGCTTGTTTATCAAGTCAAATTTATAAAAAAAATGTTCTTGTCTTGCAAAACACTCCAAGTTACTCTCAATCCAAGGTTTTACTGTACATGGTATAGCTGCCAGAACACAATAGCTCATTGGGGAGGTCGCTGTACCAACATTGCATAGTTTGTACAGCAAGCTCCTTCCAAGCTCCTCAGTTTTTTTGTTTTTTTTCAGCCCGTTGGGTTGAATGAAAATAAACTGATAGTGTGTACCAGGCTTTAGTAGTAATCAACCCTTGTGGGGAGGGGGGGTCCGTCCCAGTGCAGGGGTCATTTTTTATTTTTTTTTTGTAATTCCTGGAGCTGGGTTTTAACGTCATGTTAATATTTTAACTTGTACACTAGGTGTCAAACTGGTTTGATTGGTGCATTCTCTGAGTGTCATGTCATTCATCTTTTGTTTATGGACTGAAGAGGATTGAGGGTGGTTGGCCTGGTGCAATTGTATGCGACGATCTGTGGTGCTCATTCAACTACTTCCTGACCTTTTGGCCCACATCCTCCTTTATTTCAAGTAGTAAACACTGTGTAAAGAAAAGGCATGAATGCCAGAGTGTCTTTCCTCTCTGTGTCTGAACATGCCAGTCCTTTCTTCTCTGACAAGAAACCTTTCTGTTTACTTAATCCTACTAGACAGGTTGTTTATCCAAGACACTGCTGCATGCACCCATGTGGTATGTTGGCTTGCTCGTAATGTTTGGTTTGTAGCCATTTATGCTGTTGTAGGAGTTGAATGCAACAAACATGAGGCCAATAACCTCTAATACAGAGCACCTGGGTGTATAGCAAAGCTACGTAAATAAGGCGAAAATCTTGACTTGTACATAGGCAACTTAATGTAGTTTAGTAGCTCTTTCATTTTCAGGCCCCTTCCACATGGGGCAGGCTTCGTTGGCGTCCACCTGCTCATCGGGGAATCTGTCTGTTGATCCCCGCTGGGCAGGCGGATGGCTGATCCGTGTCTGCTCCACTTATGCAGAGCAGGCCTAGCCGCTCTCTCCTATGGGCGGTTGGATGTAAGTGGATCGCCTGTCCATTTACACCCGACTGCCATCAGATCCGCCAAACGGATGGGGTCGGATCCTTATCCTTCTATTTTTAACGGATAGGAACAGATATCGGTGGGTGTTAACGGACACGTTGACAACTGCCGTCTTATAGAGACTGGAAGGTCCGATCCGGTCCACTGGCACCTAAAGAAAAATTAAACCTCCGCAAAAAAATAAACAAACAATGAGCCCTGTGAGCGTTATGTCATAATGTACTAGTATGTACTGCATATTCACACATTATGGCAGACTTGCCTGGCAAGCGATCCTCCCCAGTGCTGCACTTTCAGCGTTCCCCTCTGTTCCAGGGGCTTCCGTCTTCTACTGATCTTACTTCTGGGTTTGCATTCTAGCCTCTTGATTGGCCACGCCACGATGACGTCACTCCTGCGCATGCACATCCAAGTCATATTGCCTTGCTGGGTGCCGTGTATTGACTGTATGTAACCTCAGCTACATACACCATTTTCACAGTATACAGGGCTGTGTTCTGGCAGTGGGACAGGGACTTCCCATCCGCAACAAAACAAAGTCGGGCTGAGTGCTGCTCAGCCATTCACAGGAAGCGTTGTATTCTATGAATGCAAAAACGAGAAAATGGTCACGGGACTTTAAATGAGGCAAATCATGTCCAAACAGAATATTATACATGATTACAAATTTATTGCATAATAGTAAAATTCATGTTAACAATTTGATAAACATAATAAAATAATCCATAAGTAGTCATAATGAACATAGTAAATTCATAAAAAGTTGTTAATGGTCGTATACATAATATATAATAAAATTGGGAGCTATCCATTACTATTATTTTTCTATATATACGATACTACAGCATTTTCTTATCATCTTTTATCTACTCCTGAGGAAGTGGAAATTAATCCACGAAACTTGTAAAGTTATATTATAGGATGTCAAGAAATTTGTGGATCGTTATGAACTTTGCACTTATGTATTTCCATCTGCCAAAATCATGTATCTCAATATTATGTATACGAACATTAACAACTTTTTATGAACTTACTATGTTCATTATGACTACTTATTATGGATCAGCTCTTTATATCTCTTTTTTTTTTGTGGTTATTTTATTATGTTTATCAAATTGTTAACATGAATTTTACTATTATGCAATAAATTTGTAATCATGTATACTATTCTGTTTGGAAGTTATTTGCCTCTTTTAAAGTCCCGTGAACATGTTCCCCTTTTTTGCATATATATATATTTAGGGATGGAGGCTCATCACTCATTGTGCCACAGGCCATATCCATTTTTTTTCTCCGTATTCTATGAATGAATACAAAGCTTTCTTTGCTTGGCCTGAGGCAGAGATTGTAACATCCTCTCCTTGCCTCTCAGCAGGCGTCCTTCAAACTTTTCCAAAGCTCCACGAGCTAAAGAATCTTCAGGGTCCAGTTATGTTGGATTTCTGTGTCCCCAGCTTTGCACTGTGGTTCCACCCACCAGCCGCTGCATCCCTGCAGATTTGTGGTGAGCGTGTGTGGAATCGCAGTACTCTGCAAGGGATGCAAACATGCAACACATTGGGAAGTGTCAGATACTGGAAATTCTGTGTCTGGTGATTGGATGTGCAGGTGGTGGAACAGATAAGTACGGTTCTTTAAAAGGGTGGTTGACAGGCAGTGCTTCATTTTGGTGTAGGGTGCCAACATCCCGAAATCTTGAATCTTGGCAACAACTGCGCCCCGGGGCACTATGTGAATTTCATAATCTGGCATGGCTTACAGTTTGCAGTCGTTCTGTTTACAATACGTTGCGGAGTAGAGTAGAAAAGCAAGTTGATTGAATCCTCCACCTCCTCGTGTCCTTTGTGAAATGGGAGTATTAAGTGTACTTCTCTTTATAGCGAGTGAACCATGAAAAACAAGGGCTAGCCTTCCATCTTTCTTATGCAAGGAGTATATTCATGATCTGTAGAGCACACACATTGGCTCCTCTTAGGTTGTTGGGTAAGTTGTAGGTTTTTGGGTAATTCTTCAGCACTGTCTGGATGGGTGACCTTTCTGAACGCACCTTCAACAATTTCATCTATCAGCAAAACCAAATAGGCTTCTTCCTTCTATAACCTTTCATTGCCTGTCTTTTTTTACATGTTGGCGTTAATTTTATTAAAAAAAAATACTAAATGTGGATATTGAGCTGTGTATACACATGCTACGAAATTATGGCGGCAAACAACTGGCGAGTAGAAACGGTGATACTTGATTTTATGGAGAAATATATTGAGTGAATGTTATTTTTCTGCTTTGTCGTCGTGGTTTAGAGGCATAAGCAAAGCGCAGGAAAAAGTCTGGTGTGCCGCAGCTAATAAGACGTTGGATTTTATGACCTATTCAGCTCGGGAACCTGGATCCTGTGTAATCTCACATACTTTCAATAAATATGTATTGTTGCTTAATCATTTACATAGTGCCATCATATTCCGCAGCATTGTACAGAGAACCTTGACCTCTTCTTGTTTAGCCCTGCTAATGAAAGGTGTACTTATAAGCAGTCTCAGATAATCAGGGTTCTTTAAACCAGAAGACAACTAACAAGCATAATGATGGGCGTACTCTGAGTGATATTATATACAATCGTATGTACAGTATATTTACTGTCTGATCAGAAATGATTGCAAGATCAATAAGATTGTTCAACGTGCCCTACACTTAAAGTGGTTGTAAAATTTTACATATATCCAATAAAGTGACTGGCCAGAAGTCCAGAATTTATAAAGCTTATCTGACATGTCAGGAAAAAGAGGCGGAGAGCTGAAATTACACACTGCAGAGCTCAGTGTGCAGAGCTGTGAGAGCTGATTGGAGGGAGAGGACACCCCCCAACTGTCACTTTTTTTACTCTTGGTGTCGGGGAAAACTTGTCAGAAGTGATTCATGCACTCCCTCACTCCTGTTTACTTCCCTGTCCAATCACAGAGGGAGCGGGCCGCCGCCGGCGTGTGCCCCAGACCCACTGCACGAAATTGCAATTGCTTGTACATGATTTCGCACAGGAGGGTCGCCCTGCCGCAGTATATCTGTGTGGGGCGGTCCTTAAGTGGTTAACAATCCTATTGAATTGTCTACTTTCCTACGATCAGGTTTCCTTCCGGACCAATCAAAATCATTTTGATTAAATCAGTAAAAATCACAGTATGTGTCTTTTCGACAATCTCTAGATGTAATTAGATATTTCAAATTATGTAAAGGATCGTTCAGTCAGATCATTGTGTTCGGCCACCATACTGCTTGGCTGTCTTTAAAGGGGTTGTAAACCCTTCCTGTTTAGAATGCATTGAGGTGAAAAACTTATTGGTGCACCAGATCCCCCCCCCCCCCCATTTTACTCACCTGAGCCCGTTCGTTCCCATGCCCACCCTCTCTGGCCGGTGTCTCAGCTCTTGATTGCATAGATTGATAGCAGCACAGCCATTGGCTCCTGCTGCTGTCATTCAAATCCAATGACAGGGGGCGGTGCCAAATCCTGCTGTCTGTGTCTATGGACGCAACAGCAGGACATGGGAGCGCGCCCGAACGGGCGACCCGAAGGAGAGAGCTGCTCTGACGGGTCACTCGATGTAGGGAGGAGCCAGGAGCGCCACGGAGGTAACCCAGAAGAGGAGGATTGGGGCCACTCTGTGCAAAACCAACTGCACAGAGGAGGTAAGTATGACAAGTTTGTTATTTTAAAGGAAAAAAAAAAAGGAACCTTTACCCTAGGTTCACATATGTGCGATGCGGGGATCGCATCCCTCTCGAAGGCAGTTCACACTGCCTTCTGCAAACCACTGCGGGTGTCCCCAGTTTAGTTCACAGATCGCAGTGTGAACTCGCACCGAAATCCGCTCACATAGGTGAGAACACCCATGCGATCCGATTCTAGTGTGGGGGAAAAACAAGACCCTGCATTATTTTCTGTCCGAATCCAGTGCGAGTTCACTCATACAATTGTGTGGCTGAACTCGCATTGCTCAGAGATCACATGTGATCGGTACCTGCGGTGCGGGTGCGAATCACATGCGATCTTTGAGATCGCGCTAGTGTGAACCCAGGCTCAGTGTCCATTTAACATTACAAGTCTACATGAAAAATGTCGCAATATATGTTATCAAAGCCTAGAACTGCTGCACAGCCTCAAGAAGTTACAAGAATGTGTTATGTATGATCCAACATCATCTGGAAGTAGATGTTGACCCTGGATGATGCCTGAACAAAACTAGTGGCAGCTTTCAGGGGAAAGGAAAGATGAAGGCAAGGGTAGGGGGGAGCTGTCATTTTGTGTTATATGTGTGCATACATTAGCAAGTATGCATATGGAAATATGTCTGAGCGTAGGTCTGCTGGAACCAAGGACCAGGACCTCCGGTGCCATTTTTTGAAGAGCAGGAGACTGAGAAGGTTTAATTTACCATTCTACTATGCAGAGATCAGCTTTGCTTAACCTTGCTCTATGGCTTAATTCACGCATCAGTGTACTTTACCGCTCCTCTGAAAAGCAAACTGTGGTTGATCACTTTCCAGAGGCAAATAAATAATGCGTATACATACTTTCCCCCATGCAATGAGTGTATAAAAATGCACACAGGTATTGACCAAGCATGCATATTTATAAACTTAGGTTTTTGTAATAGATAGAGGAAGGGGTCTGGTGGAAATGTGCACATAGGGTGACCGGTCCAGCCAGAACTAAATGTATATGGCCATGATGATTTTCCTCTGACGCAGGTTGTAAATACTGCAACAAATCCATTTACGTCTCTTTATAATACACTACTGTTGTGTTAATGTATTATTTGGTTGTATGTATGTAAATGTTTGTCTTGTAACCAGTCCGAGCTTCAGAGTCTCATGTTGGCCTTTCAGGTCATACAGTTCAGTTTATGCTTTGAGCATTTCAAACTGATTTTGTCATGTCAGTGTTTAAAATTTACACAATTTACTTTTTTTCAATTGGTGTGTTATACAAAGTTATCAATTTTGTATGGATTATGTAGCCTCAACTTATAGCGGTAGTAAACTGCTGAAAGAAAAACCCTGCACAACAATAGCATAATGTGCTAGTATGCATTGCATGCTAGCACGTTATGAAATAGCTTAGAGCGAAGCCCCTGCAGCGGCGCTCAGTCTCTGACACGGGGCTGACGCGTTCCCCCGGCGTTTCTTCCGGGTTTGCGGGCTTCGACGCTGTGAGTGGCTGGAGCCGCAATGACATCACTCTCGCGCATGCACCCGGGAGCCCTCCGTTCTGGCAAGGAGCTCTGAATTTCCAGCACAATACGCCGGAACTCCGGAGCGCATGCACCACTGATGCCAGCGGCTGCAGGCAGGGTGTATATCTCCTAAACCTTGCAAGTTTTAGGAGATATTCATTTACCTACAGGTAAGCCTTATCATAGGCTTACCTGTAGATAAAAATAAGAAAGCGGGGTATACAACCGCTTTAAAATATATATACACTGATCAGCCATAACATTATGAGCACCCACCATAACATCACCCAACTAATATTGAATAAGTCCCCCTTTTGCCCCCAAAACAGCTCTGACCCGTCGAGGCATGGACACCACTAGAACATTGAAGGTATTCTGTGGTATGTGGCACAAAGCCATCCATAGCAGATCCTATAAGTACTGTAAATTGCAAGATGGGTCCTCCATGGATTAGACTTCTCATAGTGCATCCTGGTACCATCTCCTACCAAGGTAAGCAACACACATGCGCCTGGACATCCGCATGATATAAAAGAAAATGTGATTCATCACACCAGACCACCTTCTTTCATTGCTCTGTGGTCCAGTTCTGATGCTCACATGCCCGTTGTAGGAGCTTTTGGCTGTAGACATGGGTCGACATGGGCACCCTTGTCTATAGCTACACAGCCCCATACATTACAAACTATGATGCACTGTGTGTTCTGACACCTTTCTATCGGAAACCAACATTAAAGGGATTGTAAATGCATTCTATGCATTAAGATAAAAAAGCCTTCTGTGTGCAGCAGCCCCCCTCAGTCCTCCTAATACTTACCTGAGCCCCATCTCTGTTCAACAATGTCCATGACTGTCCCAACTGTCCAGGTCCCTCCCTCCTGATTGGCTGAGGCACAGCAGCGGCGGCGCCATTGCCTCCCACTGCTGTCAATCAAAGTCAGTCTGCCAATCAGGAGAGAGAGGGGGTGGGGCCGAGCTGCAGCTCTGTGTCTGAATGGACACACGGAGCTGTCACTCGGCTTGGGTGCCCCCATAGCAAGCTGCTTGCTGTGGGGGCACTCGACAGGAGGGAGGGGCTAGGAGCACAGAAGAGGGACCCGAGAAGAGGAAGATCTGGGCTGCTCTGTGCAAAACCACTGTACAGGGCAGGTAAGTATAACATGTTTATTATTTTTATAGAAAAAAAAACACTAGACTTTACAATCCCTTTAACTTTTTTTGTATTTCGAGCTACAGTAGTTCTTCTATTGGCACGGACTACATGGACCAGCCTTTGCTTTTCCGACGTGCCTCAGTGAGCTTTCATTGCCCACGACTGTCACTGGTTCACGCGTTTTGCTTCCTTTGCTTTTTTTTTTACTTATACTGCGTTTTGACTACTGCAATCTGGGAACTTCCCACAAGAGGTGTAGTTTTTGCATTGTTGTGACCCTATCATCTATTCTAGCCATTACAATTCGGCCCTTGTCAAAGTCACTCAAATCCTAACGCTTGCCCATTTTTCTACTTTTAACACATTAACCTTGTCTTACCTAACCTTGCTGTCTAATATATTCCACCTGCTTTCAGGTGCCAATGTAACAGGATAGTCAGTGTTGTTCACTTTACTTGTCAGTGGTCATAATGTTATGGCTGATGGGTGTGTGTGTGTATATATGTGTGTTTATATATAAAATATACATTTTATTTATTTCTTTTTTTGCCCTTCCTGTGTCCAAAAATATCGGGAGATGTTTGAATTTTATTGGCTATTTTGCTTCTCCTGATCATGTTATAGGTCTGATCTAGGAAAAGAAAATGAAAGCTTTTATTGTTTTGCATATGTGATTTGTGAGCATGACACAATAAAAGTGGTCAGTCAAAGTTCAACTTAACATGGGATTTACCAAATCACGGCAGTGTCAACATTGAGTGCAGAGCTGACATCATTCACCCTTTTATTAAAAAAAAAAAAGTTCCCATAAGATTCCATGAGCAATTTAGTAATTTCTGCATAAAAACATCCTGGCTGTGATGTCGGCAGACTCGGAGCTGTCACTCACTTTATACTGTTCCCTTTCAGTCGTCCTCAGCTGCTACAAAAGGTTCTATAGGGAGGTGAGGTGGAGGAGCTAGGCCAGCACCGACAGTAATTAGACACTCCCAGAAGAGGAGGTGGCTACAACATGCAAAGAGTAAAGGGGGCTGTGCTAGAGACTTGACTCTTCTGAAACAGTCAAATTTCCTATTAAATTCATAGGCACAATAAATTTTATATATGGAAATAATGCTGCACGTAGGCAATTTAAAATCTTGTTTTTTTTGCGTTTTTTTTTCTGCATTTATTTTGATGGTGACAGGTTCTCTTTAAGTAGGACTGTAGCTCCTATATCTGAGGCTTTATAACTAGTGAATGTGGAATTATCAAGGTATTTTTAGCATTGCTTCACTTCATTATGTGTTCTCATTTTTTCTCTTTTATATATGTTCTCCTCTAGTGACAACTACATAGTGCGTGTGAAGGCTGTGGTTATGAGCAGAGATGACTCCAGTGGGGGATGGTTACCACATGAAGGCGGCGGAATCAGTCGGGTTGGAGTCTCTAAAGTTTACCCGGAGGGCAGCGGAAGAAGTGACTTTCTTATACATGGAGAACGAATAAAAGATAAGCTGGTAAAGCCTTTTTTTAAATCTTTTAACCCACAGTTGTTATGCATGCTATAGTTTGCTGTTTATTTCCATTTGTATGTTGGCTAGACTTTAGGATCTTTTTTTTTGGCCTTACAGTAAAGGCAACACACTTTTCCAATATTGCCAGTGTTGAGTCTCACCTAGTCTACAGACCAAGACTGGTAAAAAAAAAGGGCACAAATAAAGAGGAACTCTACCCACGTATGGTTTTCCCTGCTGTCCAAGAGCTTGGGAGCCTGGCTGAGAATATGTAGGCCTCTGCTTTTTCCATTTATTACTATACATTAGAGGGGGAGATGTCCTTAAAAAAACAAACAAAAAAAAAAACGTAAGGGGATCCTTCCCATTTTACCCAGAATGTAAGGAGAAGCGGTTTAAGCTTGAACCCTTAGAGCCGGCTCCTGCTGGCCCTTTAAGGAGTTTAGAATGCCGGGAGACTGGGCAGGGCTTATAGTCATGTGACTGCCATGATTGGCTGTCATGGCGGTCACATGGTCAGAAAGCTCTTTGGTCGCAAGCAGCGAACCAAAGCTCTCTGTTAGCCGCTGGTAAGTGTGCCAGGAGCGTGCAGGGCGCATGCTCTCAGCAAAGCTGTATTGGCGCTATTACACACAAATATGTGGCGGCTCGGCACCAAGGCCCTGCCCCAGAGAGGCCGCATATTTGCGTGCGCTCAGCGCCAATGGGTTGTATGTATTGGGGTTTTTTTACTGTCAGGACAGCAAGGATGTGGAACTACCTTCCACAATCGGTAGTGTGAGCAGGAAGTATTGATTGTCTTAAAAAAAAAAAAAACTTGGACCTGCATCTTTGTGAACACAATATACAGGGATATGGGAAATGATTATCGACATGAACACACCCACACAGTTTGAACTGGATGAACTAGTGTCTTTATTCAACCTTACCAACTATGTAACTAAAGTGGAACCTCGGATTACGAGCATAATCTATTCCAGGAGTATGCTCATAATCCAAAGTACTCGCATATCAAAGCTAGTTTTCCCATTAAAGTCAGTGGAAACTAAAGTAATTAGTTCCGCATTGACTTCAATGGGATGCAATACCGCATGCAGCCAGAGGTGGGGGGCGCCGGAGAGCCTTGGAAGCAGCCGAAAAGGCCCGAGCACACTTCGGCGGATCTTGGCAAACCTCGGAAAGACTCCGTTCACAAGCCTTTCCGAGGTTTGCCGAGGTCAGCCAAATTGTCCTCGGGCATTTCTGTGCATTTCCGAACGCCGACGACCGGCGCTGTTCGGCTTCGGCACCCCCCACCTCAGGCCAAAAGCGTACTGCACACCGCTTTTGGCCTGAATCCTGCACGTTTTACAAGACAACATAGCAAACCGAGTTAGGATTTTTAGAAATACAGTGCTCATTATGCGAAATGCTCGTTAACCGCATTACTTGCAAACCGATGTTCCACTGTATATGTAAGTATATATATATATTATGTTCTCCATGCCTACATCAATCAACATGCTAAAACAAGTGCAATTCTTAGGCTCCTGCATTGTTTACAGCCTGTGGTCTGTATGAAGGTATGGAACACCCCCCCCCCCATTATGGGGCGGAAGGTTGTAAGTGGGCTACAAGTGCAGTGTCATCATTGTACCTGTATGCCACTGATATTTGAGTCCCTCCGCTACAGTGGCAGATGGGATTTGTAGTCTTTTTATTCGCAGATCCTTGATCCAAGCATAAACATTGGGGATTGCAGGGAGAAGCACCCAAAATTCAGTGAGGGGTAGTTTTAGGGTGGGGGTTTGGGAATGTGACCTTCTTTAAGGGTATATCCTAATGCATCATGCACACTGGTAATTTAGTTCCTATGCACAAGTTTTTGGTGCTTTTTTTGCGGGCAATAGGCACTGGTGCATTGTCCAGCCTTTAGTCAGAGAGGCTTAAGGCTGCTGCAGCTGGACAGGGCTAAATGGTGTACCTAGGGGTATTAATGACCCTGGGCACATTCTGCCTTAAAGCAGGGCTCCGCCGATTTTTATTTTTTTTAAACAGCTACAAATACTGCAGCTGCTGACTTTTAAAATAATGACACTTACCTGTCCAGGGTGCCCGCGATGTCGGCACCCGAAGCCAATCTGTCCCCCAGCTCTCAGGTGCTGCCGCTGCTATCTTTGGTGTGTCTCCCAGAAGACAGCGGGGGGGGACGGAGAAGGCGCCGGAAGTGGCGTAGATACCCGCGGGTGGCTCGGGTATCTATGCCCAGAAGTGGGAGCAAAATACCTGTATTAGACAGGTATCTGCTCCCCCCTCCCCCAGAAAGGTGACACACCGGAGGGGGGGAGGAATCCAAAAAGCAGAAGTTCCATTTTTGGGTGGAACTCCGCTTTAAGTGTTGGTACCACTCCATACACGGTCCAGCCATGGCAGCTTTCAGCCTCCCATAGACTTTTACAGGCTGCTAGGAACAGGGCTGGATAATGCACCTTTGCCTGTTGCCCACATAAAACGTTGGAATCTCATGCATCTCAAGCTGGAAAGCTTTGTCAAATGAAAGTGCATTTATTGCGTTTTGCACTCTTTTATTGAGTAAACTTCGTTCTGACCTCCGTCATGTTCTGTGAACTGTACAAATAATTTATCACTCTGATATACATTGTGAGAAGATGACTTTATCAAGATGGAATGATACCAAATCTGCACTGGGAAAAGTCTGTTTTGCTAAACAGAAGTGGACTTTCCCAGAAATGAAGCCTTTCCAGTGATTTACTTCTCAGTGACAGTTTAGTTGGAGGTTCACTGCAACAGCTGCATGATATTAAATTGGGTGATAAAACTGTATGTTAAAAGTACTAATACTGAAAAATTGATTTGTTCCTTTTGCTGTTGCTGTTTTTTTATGTAAATGTTTCTGCCGAAGTGTGCCTGTTGCGTGTACACAGGGCCGCTGATAAGGCAGTACAGCCAGCCCTCCTGTATTAGGCCCGGGTCCCATCAGTTTAAAAGGGTGGCCCATGCACCTGCTGGGCAGGCTGTACTGCCTTATTGAAGAAACCGATTCTTGGTTCTAATATTTGTGCCCCCTCCCCCTGCAGCCCTGCCAGCTTCCCTATTCTCCTTTCCCGCCAGCAGCTGCTGCAGGCACACAGGGAGATCGTTTTCAGGATGAGCAGGGGACCCTGTCAGGTTGGCTTTATGGGGCCCCATGATTTCTAACAGCAGCCCTGCATGTACAAGTGCAGCTACAGACATCATCACAGTATAGTTTTTTTTCATGAGGAGATCAGCTTTTATGTAAAAGCCATCCTAGTGTCTAATTAACCGCTGGATGGCTTTTACAGGCTGTGAGAGGGTTCGTGTGATCAGATGCTTTTAAAGGCAGAGGTGACATTTAGGGTCTAATAGACCCCAGATCTCTCCATAAAGAGTACCTGTCACTGCCTATTGTTGTCGCAAGGGATGTTTACATTCCTTGTGACAGCAATAAAATAAATTGAAAAGAAACAGTATAAAAATAAAAGAAATACATTTTTTTCTTTTTAAATGCCCCCCATTGATCCAGCACGCATACATGAACTGCGATCACCACACATGAGGTATTGCCAAGAATGTCAGAGCAAGAGCAATAATTCTAGCACCAGACCTTCTTTGTAATTCTAAACTGGTAACCTGTAAAGGCTTTTTTCGCCTATGGGGATTTTTAAATACATCATTTTGTCGCCATTCCATGAGCGTGCGCATTTTTAAAGCATGACATTTTTGGTATCTATTTACTCGGCCTACCATTGGGTATTATATTGTGTTTGTGTGCATTAAAATTCATGAAGGTGTATTTTGTATTTGTAAAACACTGCGCAAATATCATGTGACCTAAAAAATTTGCAAAACCTACCGTTTTATTATCTAGGGCCTAAGGTAACTAATAAATTATATATATATATATATCGCCAACAGTTTGCACAGCGCTTTACAACATGAGGGCAGACAGTACAGTTACAATACAAATCAATACAGGAGGGATCAGTAGGCCCTGCTTGTTAGATGTTACAATAAATATATATATAGGGAAGTGAGGAATAAGGCAAATAAATGACCCTCGTCCCTCTTTAATGGTACCATAGGCACAGAGGAGCATTAAATCCTTGCACTGCAGGGGAGTTCTATTGCAAGGGCCCCCCCCCCCCCCTCAACCGAGTTCATCTAGAGCAGGGATATGCAATTTGCGGACCTTCAGCTGTTGCAAAACTGCAAGTCCCATCATGCCTCTGCCTCTGGGTGTCATGCTTGTGGCTGTCAAGTCTTGCTGTGCCTCATGGGACTAAAGTGTCCTATTTTCTGACTTGCACAGTTGTACAGGCTTCTCTCCTGTACTGAAACTTCTAACTCTGGTTATACTACACTCTGTTAGCTTCTCACAGTGTGCATTAGAAACTGCTACAAGTCAGAGCCTGCCTATAATTTCCTGGCTCGAGGACTCCAGCATCATTTAGCCCTTCCCTTCCCAGCTATCCTGTTTCTCTTCTTTCATTCATTGGATAGCAGTTCTTTTAATCATGTAGGTTCAGCATCACATGTGGGCAATACTGAGGGCAGTTTGCATGTAAATAGAGTCCGCCTAGGATTGCCAACTCCTCCAGACTGACATCTACAAGTCAAGGCATTTTGATATTTGCATAACCCCTCCCACTGCTTGCATCAGGGCTGATGGCTCTTGATTGGAGTACTGAGGTGGGGTGCTGAGATGTTTTCAAGAAGCTGTACACTCTACTGACCCCTCCCACCAGCCCTCATTTCCCTGCATTGCATAGAGCAGCACATAGACCCAGTGGTCAGCACTGGCTGACACAAAGATCATTTGACTCCACTGGAGCAGCCTGAAAGTACATATGTACATCTTTTTAAGACCCCTTTCACACGATCGGACCGTTCAGGTCCGCCTGTCAGTTTTGACGGCGGACCTGAACGGGCGATCCATGTTAGCCTATGGAGCTTCGGATGTCAGCGGAGACATGTCCACTGACATCCGACCCCGTCCGATCCGCTAAAAGCAGACGGATGGCTCTACGTCCAGGTCCATCGCGATCGGATGAGATCTGACGAAAACGGACACGCTGTCCGTTTTCGTCCGATCCCTCCATAGGCGGCAGCGGCGCCTGACAAGCCCCTCCCCGCTCAGTGAGCAGAGAGGGACCTGTCATCCGCCGGCTCAGCGGAGATCAACAGAGTGATCTCCCGCTGAGCCGGCGGACCGAGGCGGGCTCCGTAGAAACGGAGTCCGCCTCGTGTGAAAGGGGCCTTACACAGCAGGCTCCCTTTGCTGTCTCAGCCTATGAGGAGGGGGAGTCCTGGGATAGCTGAGGCTCTTGTGCACATCGCTGGATCGAGATCAGTATTGGGGGGGATGGGGTCACTGCTGCACACAGAAGGTCTTTTACCTTCATGCATAGAATGCATGAAGGTAAAAAAAAACCTTGAGCCTTTACAACCAACCACTTTAAGCGCAAAATTCTACTTTAATGTTGCTCTGCATTACATATTAAGCGTCGTTTCAAGCATAGATCCTGGTTAAAAAAATATAAGGTAATATAAGGCTGTAGCCTTTGATCAACCCTGGATAAAGAAAAATAACCAGTTAATGACTTCTCAATGCTTAGATTACATGGAGCTGGAGGAGACTATGCAAATGGATGTTTTTTCTTTTCCTTTTATTTCTTTTTGTTACATCTGTCAAGTCTGAACAGTGTTGGTGGTGATATATAATACCCCATCCATCACTGGTGCATGCTCAGTGTGATCAGGTTGTACACGTTGTTAAAGGCTGCAAATCATTTTAGATGAATCTTGGTAAAGTGGGTGAGCTAATGTACTTTGTGCCAGGAGGATTATACATGTGTCTTCGAGTGATCAGAATATTATACACACCCAAGGTGTGGGCTGTTGTTTAACCCCTAAGGCTGAGTGAATTTAGCTCAACACACACCCAACTATAATTTCCTTTATTTAGTGACCTAACCTATAGCTTAAACAAGTATTTTTTCTTGCCTGTGGCGAAGGGTGTCTCCTACTCCTTTCCCTCTTTTTATTTTTGCTGCATCCTAAGCTATGAAAATGCATGTACGTACGTATTTTTCAAAAGCTTAATTGAATCTTAAAAACAAATTGGCTTATATAAATTACAGGTAATTTTGGCTATAGTGGGGTGTGGCGTGCAGCAGAGTAGAACGCAAGCAAAAGGTGGAATCCTGTTTACCTTTTCCAAGAACTCAAGCCACTTACACCTTGCAGGCTTGCTCTGTGTTCTACACCCACGTAGCTTATCTCAAGACACCTATGTAAGGTTTTTTTTTTTTAAAGGATCAGTTCACATTTTCACAAAACCCGAAAAGGTGAACCAACTCACTACACCCTCTGCACACCCCAGTGCACCTACCTCCTTGGATGATTATCTCTCAATGTCCATGCTAGCAGATGTTGCAGTCCCAGCACTGGAAAGCAACGCTTTTCTGCTCCCTTCTGTTTTTCCAGGATTGCTCAGATAGATTTTCATTGGTCATCTGTTGCTGATCAATGCCCAGTCTTTGCGAGCATTATGATGTCACACAGCCTCTTGGCTCCTGGCCTTTTTTAGATGCCCAGACCACTACATCTACTGGTATGGGCAGCAGAAGGTTATCAACAAAGGCGATAAGTGCAGCGGGCACCGGGGGTATGGGGAGGGTTTAGTGAGGTAGTTTAGCTTTTCAATTTCTTGTGGAAAGGTGAACTAATCCTTAAGGCACCTTTCAGATGGAGCGGATCCGTCCAAGCTTAGAGGAGGGGATCTCTCCGCTATGCAAAGCAGACACGGACACAGCCTGCTCTCTTCTATGGGGCGGCGGATGGAAACGGACTGCATGTCCGTTTCCATCTAATTGTCATCCGATCCGCTGGAGAGATGGCGAACATATTGCCATGCGTTTTTTATTTTTAGCGGATTTTAACGGATGCCCGGTAGGTGACAGTGGATACATGTCCGCTGACATCCACCGCCCCATAGAGAACAATGGCTGGTCTGATCGGGTCTGCCTGAAAAACTGACAGGCAGACTCGATCGGTCTGCTGGTGTGAAAGGGGCCTTAAAGCTGATATTTAGTTAAAATGTTCTTTTCTTTTTCATATTTATTTATTTTATTTATTTATGGTACTTATATAGCACCATCAATTTACGCAGCGCTTTACAGATACATTGTACATTCACATCAGTCCCTGCCCTCAAGGAGCAATCTAAGGTCCCTAACTCACATTCATACTTACTAGGGACAATTTAGACAGGATCCAATTAACCTACCAGCATGTCTTTGGAGTGTGGGAGGAAACCCACACAGGCACAGGGAGAACATGCAAACTCCAGGCAGGTAGTGTTGTGGTTGGGATTCGAACCAGCGACCCTTCTTACTGCTAGGTGAAAGTGCTATCCACTACACCACTGTGCCGCCCATATATCATGGGACACAGAGTTAGGTAAATATTCATTACCTACTGGGTTATGCGCCATCTCTAGGTGAATGGACACTGGTAGACAAAGTCTTAGACAGGAAGTGATCCCCTATATAACCCCTCCCATACAGGAAGTACTTCAGTTTTTTACCAGTGTCTGCAAGGTGGATGGGCACGTTTGTTTGAGCTCTCTGAGCTCCAGGTCTCTAGTCCCACAAACGGTTCTTGAATAAATCAAGGCATTGACAGATCGGATCCATTTGACACAGGCCTCTGTATATGTCTTCTAGGAAGGATGGTGTCCTCCTTCGAGGCAGTGCCCTATGCCCAGTTTCATTCCAGACCTATACAACAAGACATCTTGTTGGCTTTGAATAGAAGACAAGCCCTGGATTATCCAATGTTCTTATCTCCTCGGGCACGCTTAAGCCTAAACTGGTGGTTGCAGGATCAGAACCTGCGAAGGGGAAGATCCTTCCTCCCAGGTAACTTGGAGAGTACTGACCACAGATGCCAGTCTCTCAGGCTGGGGAGTGACCCTAGAGGGGCTCACAGCTCGGGGGAAATGGTCAAGGACAGAACAGATCCTGCCCATCAATGTCCTGGAGTTAAGGGCAGTACGTCTGGCCCTACAGTCCTGGATGGTGGATGATCACAACATCCAGTCAAAACCTAAAAAAGTCACCACATGACTTCAGCATGCCCAATCATGCTGAGGTATGGAGCAGCCAATCCTGGGATAGCTGCAGAAGAAAGGAGGAGGGGGATCTGAAATACACAGAATGTGTCTCTCTCAGGCTTGTGCATGAGAAATGGATCTAAATTTGTCCGGTTCTGCAGGAACTGATCGGAAGGTTTGCTTTACAAACAACTGCCACCTTGCCTGGCATGAGCAAGGTGGCAGTGTCTATTTAAAGAGAGTATAGGTGATTTTCTCACTTAGGGCCTCATTACATTTTTTAATTTGGCCTCTCACTAGGATCATGAAAGCCAATAAGGGAAGGAGGTAGGAAAGCGAAATTCATCTCCCCTTAGCTCAGGCATTAAGGCAGAAGGATGTACTTAGCTGAGAGAGTCCCTCATCCAGATGAAAGAAAAAAAATGCCCATGAAGACTTCTGTGATGTTTGACATCTTTTTGGCCTAGGCCAGAAACCAGGAAGCAACTGAAGAAATGGTTAAAAAAAAAAAAGCTTAAAATAAATAAATATTATATACCGTATATACTCGAGTATAAGTCGTTCCGAGTATAAGTCGAGGCCCTAATTTACCACAAAAAAATGGGAAAAACCTATTGACCCGAGTATAAGACGAGGGTGAGAAATGCACAGCTACTGTAAGTGGAAAAGAGGGTCAACAATGCCCATTTGCAGCCTCACTGTGCCCATTTGCAGCCTCACTGTGCCCATTTGCAGCCATAGGTCCCCTGAACTTCAAACTTGGTAGTTAAGGGTTCCTAGATGCCCCCTAGCTGCAGCCAAAATTTGGGGTCTCTGAACCCAAAGGGTCCCGAAATGACATTGCAGCAGATGGACACAGTTGACCGAATTTGGGGCCCTGTATCTTAGGGCCACTTAGTGCTAAGAACCCCAAATTTGGTGTGCAAACCAAGTGGAACTAGCACCATAAAATTTCCAAAGCTGGGGTTTCTAGCACCAAGTGGCCCCGAGATACAGGGCCCCAAAAATCAGTTCAGAAAATGTCAAGCACTTTTCTACAGCAGAGAATGACATTTTCCGAACCGGTTTGGGGGCCCTGTATCTCAGGGCCACTTAGTGCTAGGAACTTCAGCTTTGGATATGTTATGGTACCAGGTCCACTGGGTTTGCACACCAAATTTGGGGTTCCTAGCACTAAGTGGCCCTGAGATATGGGGCCTCAAACTCGGTTCAGAAAATGTCAAGCACTTTTCTGCAGCAGAGAATGACATTTTCCGAACCGATTTTGGGGCCCCGTATCTCGGGGCCACTTAGGGCTAGGAACTTCAGCTTTGGATATGTTGTGGTAGCAGGTCCACTGGGTTTGCACACCAAATTTGGAGTTCCTAGCACCAAGTGGCCCTGAGATACGGGGCCCCAAAGTCGGTTCGGAAAATGAAATTTTTTGCTGCAGAAAAGTGCTTGACTCGAGTATAAGTCGAGGGGGACACTTTCAGCACTAAATAATGTGCTGAAAAATTCGACTTATACTCGAGTATATACGGTACCCTCTTTTTAATGTACTAATGCTAGCAGCATAAAGATTAAAAATAGTTAATACTGATTGAGAAAGTTTGGTTCCGCTTTAAAAGTTAGTCGTCCCAAAAGTGATACTGTATTTAAGTTTTCTGTCACTTTTCTGTAACTAGAGTTTAAAGCTCACCACACGTTACAATCTGATTGTACAATCTCCTAGTAGTGCCTGATTGGGTACAAATTAGCTGGATTGATTAGGTCCTTAGATCACATAGTTTTGGTAAATTTGAAATGAAAAAGTATAAAGATTGTACAGTCAGTCAAATTATTACATGCATGGTGACCATTGAACTGATTAATGCTCAGTTTACACCTATTTTTTGGTGCTTTTTGCAGAAACGCACTACAGTTTTTTTTAACATGGGTTTCTTTGGGACACGTTCACATCTATGCTTTTTTCAGCCGCTGTGTTTTTGTAAAGGGTCAGGAAATTCTTTAAACGCAAAGTGGTGCTTTTTTTGGTTCAATAGACTTCAATGGAGAAGCTGCATAAAAGCACGTAGTGTGTTTTTACCGCAGTTTTGCCTCGATTTGCATTCTGCGTTTTTTAATCTGCCCAACAACAAATTTGTTGTTGGGCAGATTAAAAAAACAAATGCAAAACGTAAATCGCAGGTGCTAAAAACGCACAGCAAAAAAGCACTGCAAAAATGACAAAACGCAACCTGCGTAGGTGTGAGCCAAGCCTAACGGTTTCTATCAGGTGGTGAGTTCTCAGATCTGCACACGTGTTGCAGTTATTACGAGTGCGTTCAAATCTCACTGCTGAGAATGGAGTGAGAATACCTTAAGTGGTGACTACAGAACTGGGAACTACAACAGGAAGTACAGATGCGCTCAGGCGTGTTCGGTTTCTAGTCCAAGCCCCCAAAAAAAGCTATCCCTGTACTGTGTCAATAATACGCGGCATTCCCCACCCCAAAGGGGCAAGTATTTGTGCGATTGTGGGGTGGGGAATGCCATGGCTCCAGATAACAGGCCCTGTTCCTGGCAGTGGGCTCACTCAGGTTGGTTCAAACTAGGATTCAACCCGTCTGAGATCATCCCTTACAGAGAGATGTAATTTCAGTCTCTGAGAGATTTAGAAAACCAGCCTGTCGCAATCCACCTTTAACTGAAGGGCCACTTTTGGGTCGACTGCCCCTTTATAATATTTATGTGACAGTTTATTTTCCATGTTTGAACCGCAAAACTAATAAACGAAAGATGCGCCGATACCTAGTATTTTCAGGAGTGCTCATACTTGTGAAAATGCTTATGAAACTGATACTTTGCAGTGCAATTTGCGTCCATACAAAATGAATGAGCTCAAATCACATTGCAAAGAACCGCATGCGATTGGAAATTGAATGCGGTGCAATTTGCGTCCATACAAAATGAATATGTTCAAGTTGCACTGCAAAGAATCGTATGCAATTTGAACTGGAATGCAGTACGATTCCTGTCTGAATCGCATGTTGTTTCCCTGCACTGCTTCTGTGTGAACCCAGCCTGGGTTCACACAGGGGCGGTGGGGAAATTGTTCAAATTGCATACGATTCTTTGCAGTGCAGTTTGAACTTATTCATTTTGTATGGATGCAAATCTCACCGAAATCCTGTTCAAATCGCATACGGTTCTTTGCAGTGCGATTTGAGCCCATTCATTTTGTATGGACACAAATCGCACCGCAAAGTATTGGTGCTCGGTTTTGGCGACTACTTGATCGAAAGTATCAGTTCTTGTACTCTCCGACAAAAAAAAAAAAAATGGTATCGGTACAACCCTATAGTAAACATAAATATGCTATCATCAGCCTGTATTTCTGCTTTAATATTATGTTGAAAGTTGTAAACTGAAAGGATCTGATCGTTTCCTTACATACGTGTACTTTTTATTTCACCAACTCAGGTGTTATTGGAATGCTATTTAAAGAAGGATTTGGTGTATCAGAAGGCAACTCCAACGTTCCATCACTGGTCAGTTGATGAAAGAAGGTTTGGCCTCACCTTTCAGAGTCCTGCTGATGCACGAGCCTTCGACAGAGGAGTACGCAAAGCAATTGAAGACCTCACAGAAGGTAGTGAAACCTAAGACCCGCATTCCAACTATTCTTTGCCTTGGGGTGTGGAACTGTGTGATCCGTCACATTCTTCAGTTCCTTTTTTTTCATGTTGGTGATACCAGAAAAAACCCTGAAGCTGGGTAAATGTTGGCAGGCAAATGAAAGGGTTTCTCTAATTTATCCCAGGTTGTATATATATTTATGAGGAAAGGGTAAAGTCGGCACAAATCTTCTAGGTAGGTGAATGAGTGGTAGGTATACCAGTGCCAAGTCATGCCTATTTTTGTTTTTTGAAGTGTGTTGTCTACCCAAAGAGTCTTTGGTCAGCACAGATGGAAGGAAAGAAAATTGCTTCTTTCTCCCATCAACACAGTCGGTGTTAATGGGGGTTGTCTCCTACAGCACTATGGTGATCTGCTGGCTGGGAGCCTTCTCGGCCTTCAGAACACAGCGATTACTGCTAGAGGTAGCCGTCAGTAATTGCATGTAAAAAAATCCAACAGGCTGGTTGTACCAAAGTCAATCGATGGACAATCAGCCTGCCCATACACGGGTCAAACCTCTGACGGTCCATGCCGAACCGGCCGAGATTTGACCCATGTATGGCCAGCTTTAGTTTTGATGTTTCCTGTTATACCACCATTTTTTTTTTTTTATAATGTCACCTTTAGCTGGAAAGAGGCTGGCATGCTGCACTCTCTAGTATTGTGCGCCCTTATGTCTCCATAGTATCTAGAGGTTTTTTCCTCTGACAAACCTCTGGCATCTAGTTGTGGTGTTCACTTCCCCCTCTGGTGTCCAGCATGATTTGAGTCTTTAATCTCTGGCATGTGATGTTTTTTTTAAATAAGTATAGTATATACAATTCATGGAAAATGCATCACAAAAGTGGTACACATGTACAAATGTTTAAAAAAAAAAAAAATGGTGGTTTGGTGATCCTTTACAAAGCCCAGTGTCCCGGCAGGAGGGATTCTTCCATCTGTCTTGTTTTGTGTGGATGGAGGAATCTGTTTGGATTGATCAATAAAAAAGAACCTTGTATGGCCAGCTGCTTTTTCAACAAAGTACAGTGACAAGAATTGGAAATGAGAGTAGCACTGAAAGTCCATCTTCAGTTCTCCTTATCTCACAGAGGCCTGTAGAGGCAAGTATATAGTACACATATACTGTATATGTCCTAGGCTGTTTAAAGCCCAACTCCAGGCAAATAGAAAATGATCCATTTGTAGAGATCATATTTACCTCATTCTCTGGTCCCTACAGCTTTTGCACCCCTAGCTCTAGTGGTCTAGGGCCGTGATCTCCAAACTGCTGCCCGAGGGTTGTATGTGGCCCTTTGCTTGCCTTTATCTGGCCCTTGGGGCACCATTCCATCCACTGACATCAATGATGGGGCACCATTGCTCCCACAGACATCAATGATGGGGCACAATTGCTCACACGGATATCAATGATGGGGTACCATTGCTCCCACAGACATCAATGATGGGGCACCATTGCTCCCATTGCTCCCACAGACACCAATAGTGGGGCGCCACTACTCCCACAGATACCAATGATAGGGCAATATTCCTACCAATGATGGGGCACCATTGCTTCGACAGACACTAATAATGGGGTTCCATTGCTCCCACAAACACCAATGATGGGGAATCATTTCTGCCACACACACACCAATGATGGGGCATTATTATTTCCACAGATACCAATTATTGGGTAAAATTCCTCCCACAGATACCAGTGATGGGGTGCCATTGCTCCTACAAACATCAGTGATCTGGCACATTGCTCCCACAGACAATAATAATGGGGCACTATTCCTACCAATTATTGGGCACCATTACTCCCACTGACACCAATGAAGGGGCAATAATCCTCCCTTAAATACCAACAATGGGGCATTATTCCTCCTAATAGAACCAAGAATGGGGCATTTTCTACTCCTACTGGCCACAGTCTGGCCCCCTAAAGCCTGAAGGACAGTAAACTGACCCTTTGTTCAGAAAGTTTGGAGACCCCTGGTCTAGGGTCCCGGTGTCATCAAGACCAGAGCAGAGTTCATTGCCCTGCAATGGGGATGCCGGGGGACAGTACAACGCCTTTCAGGGCAGTAGAGGATCGGGTAAGTAAAGCGGTTTCTCCCCTCCTATAGACAAAACTAGCCATTAAGCCTTGCAGTTCACAGCCCCACTGCAAGAGATCATTTTTTTATTTGCCTGAAGTTCTATGTAAACCCAAACAATGAATGCTTATTAGCTCTCCTTTGGTCTGTAAATATTCCAATGAAATAGCTTTATCATATCTGTTCATTAAGTGCAAAAAAAATACCTGTTGTTCTTGCCAGAAATCAATTTTTTTCCTTTGTAATCTGCAATGTTATTTCAAGCAGTCTTATCGTCCTGTCCAGGTTCCCTCTGTGGACTGCAGAACCCCTCCCATCGGTTAGGGAAATGAAAGTTGGAGGTATTTAGTAGTCCAAAAATACTTCCTTTGCTAGTGTGATTACGATTCTCCATAGCTTTAGCACAATGAGTGAGCGTTGTCATCCTAGGACAAGAAGTGTGTTACTGGCGGGATCAGCAGGTGAAAAGGGGGAAAAATGAAGCATGACTGTACTTTTCAGTATATGTTTCTTCTTGAGTTTAACCACTTCAATACCGCACATAGTCAAATGATGTCCTTGACTTTGTGGGGGAATATCTGAATGATGCCTGCAGCTACATGCATCATTCAGATATTCTTTCCAGCCGGCGATTCTGTGCACGATAAGAACAATCATAGCGGCAGTTCTGCCACCATCCAGTGCTTCCCTGGGCTCTCCCGTGCCATCGGGGGCCCGGAGAAAGAATCGGCCGGCGCCGGATGACGACGATAGAGATTTCCGGTGACCAGATGGTCACCAGTCATCTCTGTGACCATTGGATGTAAACAAAGCCGCGATCGCGGCTGTCAACATGAGATCAGTGATTTTTTTTTTCTCGATCTTATGCTTTCCAGCCTGGAGGAGAGATCTGAGGTCTTATTGACCCCACATCTCTTCATAAAGAGGACCTGTCACAATAGATTCCTATTACAAGCGATGTTTACATTACTTGTAATAAGAATAAAAGTGATCTAAAAAATAAAAATGTAAAAAAAATTAAGTAAAATAAAAAAATTTAAAATGCCCCTGTCCCCGGTAGCTTGTACTCAGAAGCGAACGTACACGCCCGCCCACATATGTAAACGCCGTTCAAACCACACATGTGAGGATATCGTCGCGTGCGTTAGAGCGTGTGCAACAATTCTAGCACTAGACCTCCTCTGTAACTCTAAACTGGTAACCTTTAAACATTTTCAAAGTGTCGCCTATAGAGATTTTTAAGTACCGAAGTCTGGCGCCATTCCATGAGTGTGCGCAATTTTAAAGCGTGACATGTTCGGTATCTATTTACTCGGCGTAACATCATCTTTCACATTATACAAAAAAATTGGGCTAACTTTACTGTTTTGTTATTTTTTAATTCATGAAACCTTTTTTTTTTTCCAAAAAAAAGGGCGTTTGAAAAATTATTGCGCAAATACCGTGCGAGATAAAAAGTTGCATTGACCGCCATTTTATTCCCTAGGGTGTCTGCTAAAAAAAACATATATAATGTTTGGGGGTTCTGAGTAATTTTCTAGCAAAAAAAAGATGATTTTTATATGTAGGAGAGAAGTGCCAGAATCGGCCCGGTATTGAAGTGGTTAAAAATTGGCTCTTTGAGGGCTACATGGGCATTTAACATGTTATTACTATTATTATTATTATGATTATTATGGGCTCGTTTTCATTGAAAAATTCCTGTCTTCTTTAGCTACACCTGTGATACTATGTTACCAAGTAAGGAGGTTTTATTATTTCATATTGAAATAAGGACCTGTTGCAGAAAAAATGGAAATGGTTAACTTGTAGCACTGCTCAAGCTTCTTGCATATCAGATTTCTGCTCTAAAGCATGTTGTCTACCTGAAAGAAAGGTAGGACTTGTTCAGCTGGAGACTGGCGGTGCGCCCAGGAAAACTTAGTTACACGTTTTATTTTTTTTTTTCCTCTTCAATAATGTACTAAAAACATGTATTCATATCTTATCTGTTTGCTTTCACTCCAGCAATTTGCCCAAAGGGGAAAAACTTCAGAGCTTTTTAAAGTGTAACATTGTTTAGGCAGCTACTAAGAGATTCATTTTGTGTTTTCTTCCTCTCATTATTTTCACCATACTATTCTTTTCTGCTTCCTCGTTATTGTATTTAGCTGGTTCTGGAGTGCAGGCTATAGGTATTAGAGGTTATAGGTCATAGGCTATTAGAATCTAAAATATAAAGTGATTGTAAAGGTAATAGGTTGTTTACCGTAATGCATTCTCTGCATTAGGGTAAAAAAAAAAACTTTTAACCACTTCAGCCCCGGAAGAATTTACCCCCTTCCCGACCAGAGTGTTTTTTGAGATTCGGTACTGCGTCGCTTTAACTGACAATTGTGCGGCCGTGCGATGTGGCTCCCAAACAAAATTGACGTCCTTTTTTTCCCACAAATAGGGCTTTCTTTTGGTGGTATTTGATCACCTCTGCGGTTTTTATTTTTTGCGCTATAAACAAAAAAATAGCAACAATTTTGAAAAAAAAAACGCATTATTTTTTACTTTTTGCTATAATAAATATCCCCAAAAAATATTTTAAAACATTTTTTTCCTTCAGTTTAGGCCGATACGTATTCTACATATTTTTGGTTAAAAAAAAAAATCGCAATGTGTTTCTAGATTGGTTTGCACAAAAGTTATAGCGTTTACAAAATAGGGGATAGTTTTATGGCATTTTTATTATTATTTTTTTTTTACTAGTAATGGCAGCGATCAGCGATTTTTATCATGACTGGGGCATTATGGCGGACACATCGGACATTTTTGACACATTTTTGGGACCATTGTCATTTTTTTACAGCAATCAGTGCTATACAAATGCACTGATTCCTGTGTGACACTGGCAGTGAAGGGGTTAACCACTAGGGGGCTTGGGAAGGGTTAAGTGTGTCCTAGGGATGTGTTACTAACTGTGGGGGTGCGTGGCTACATGTGACACGTCACTGATCTCTGCTCCCAATCACAGGGCACAGAGATCAGTGACACTGTTACTAGGCAGAATGGGGAGATGCTTGTTTACATTAGCATCTCCCCTTTCGTCCTCTCCGTGAGGCGTTCATGGGTATGCCTGCGAACGCCTCACGGAGAGGCGTTCGCAGGTATCCCTGTGGCGATCGAGTCCGCAGGACCAGCGATCCAACTCACGGAGCTCCCGGCCGGCGCGCACGCACGCAATGGCAGGGCGGCAAATACAAAGGGGCATACGGGTACGCCCATTTGCCCAGCCGTGCCATTCTGCTGACGTACATTGGCGTGCGCCGGTCAGGAACCGGTTAATATTATCACACCCCTGCCCCCCTAAATACTCATCTGGGACTGATCTGGACCCAATGCTGTGCATGTCCTATGCTCCCTGCTCTCATAGGTTTGGCTAAGAGCAGTGGCAACCATTGGCTCCTGTGGCTTCCGTTCAAAACCTGTGAAGCGGAGGGTGGGGCCAAGCTAGGCTTTATGTCTGAATAAATGTGAAAAGCCCGGCTCAGGAGCGAGCACGCAGGAGTGCCCCTATAGAAAGTGGCATCCTATAGTGGGCACTCAGTAGGGGTGAAAGGGGCAGGGTAGCCAGGAGAGCTGGCGGTGGACCCCAGAAAAAGAAGAATCAAGGCTGCTCCATGCACCATTTATAAAAAAAAAAATTAATACAAATCAAAACAGAGGAAAAAAAGAATGAAATATTATTTGCGTACAGTGTTGCATGACTGCACATTTGCCAGTTAAAGTAGGACAGTGCCGAATAGCAAAAAAAAAAAAAAAAAATGGCCTGGTCATGAAGAGGGTAAAACCTTTCAGAGCTTAAGTGTAGCAGGGTCTAATGATTTGGGACCTTAATGGCGTGCAGATGTTTGAGATGGAAAATGTTTAATGAATAAAATTTGGTTTTATAAGAATTGTTGGAAGAAATATGTCAATTAAAGGCTCTTCTATTTTCTTTTATAATATGAGAACTATGTCTTGATAAATGTGAGAACCTATTTATTTATTTATTTTGTAGAAGTGAATAAAAGGTTCAAAAATAACTTGAAACCCCATATAGGATCTCAGCCCCTAGTTGAGCACATTTTCAATACCAGTAACACTCACTAAATGTTTTTTCCTGATGGCTATGCTTTCTAAAATACTTGTTTGAAGATGTTAATATGTCATGTGTTGAGAAAACGCATGAAATGTTACAATGTGTATTTATTAGGTGAATTAAAGTTCTGGTTTCTTTTCCTTTAAGGATCCACTACGTCTTCTTCCACCATTCATAATGAGGCTGAGCTCGGGGACGATGATGTTTTTGCAGTGAGTACTAACCATTGCTTAAAGTATGCCAACAGACGGACCTTGTAATGATTCACAAGTTTGAAACTGCAAATAGAAATCTTTTACCCATATGGATAACATGGCTTAGATTTTATTTATGGAGCAGTGCATTGTATCAATATTGCAGGCCTTTCAGATTTTTACATTTCTAAATATGAGTGGATTAGTCTATTGTTCTTCTGGAGGAAGGCTGGGTTCACATATGTGCGACCACAGGTTCGTGCCTGGGGTCCGGTGCATGTGTGATCACTGGTTCAGGTGCGATTCGGGTCCGACTTTTTGCCTGAATTCACTCCTGACCTGGACCCAAACACGCACCGGACCCATTTGCAATCCGCTCCGCGGCCACCTCGGACCTGTGTGAACCGGCTCCATTGAGAGCCAGTCACACCCACCTGTCATGTGAATTGGATGCAGGAAAACCCGCATCTAATTTGCATATATGTGAACCCAGCCTAAAGTTCTGAATAGGCAAGGTGACAGGTTCCATTTAAGTGTACGTCCATGGTCTTATGTTTGCAGATTATTCTACAGATTTGTGTTGTGACTTGACACAATACAGTTAACTTTGAAAATTGATTTGAGCATATGAAATACAGATTTCCATTATGGTTAATCTAAATAAATTGTGCATGTTGTCCATTGTTCGTCTCAGTTCAGTTGTCTTTCTGTGGTTTGTTAGCTCTTCTTTAAAACGAAAGTTCAATCGTTAGCCAAAACAACCACTTGGATTACCAATGTCATAATTCTAGATCATGAATCCCGATACCTATTTGGTTGCTGTATGCAAAACCTTTGCTGATTGGCTGCAGTGACTGTGGGTATTGTGTATAATGTGTACCCAATTGGTTTCATGCAGTGAGGTTCACTTTGCCGCCAAAGGGGATATTTGCTCTTCAAGCCTCCATAACATGTGAAGTCTGGTTTCATATGTGAAGCAAGGGCACACTACATAGCATGGGCTGCAGTAATGTAGGAATTGCATTAATCTTTTTCACATTGATGTTCGAGCCATGGATTGTGAAAAGTCAGTTTTGAACCCCTTTATAATGCCCTGATTTCATTGCAGAAAATAATTCAGAACTCAGAACAAGAGTTTTTACCTCTCAGATAAGTTCCCACTGACACCATTGCCCTTTTTTAGCTATCTGTCATGGGACAATTCTTCCCAGTGACCACAAGTGTAAGGAACATTCTCCCCATTGACCATCGCACTAAAGTATCATGAGTTGTAGATATAGTCATTTTTGGTAGGGGTTCCCTGAGACTGGAAAGTTATTTTGAAGGGTTCCTCTGTGTTAAAAGGTTGAGAAAGGCTGATCTAGAGGTAGAACTTTCATGGTCTTGAACACATTCCTTTGTTTAAGCAATTATGTATGGTACGAGAATATGTAAAAGAATACAAACAAAGATTTGAGTATAGTGTATCCAAAATTGGATTCATAAGATTCTAGTATATGTTAATATATGTAATATATCCGCTACAACCTCATGGGCATATAATGTATATATGAATATTCTTCTTGGGCTCAATTCATACTGGTGCGACATAGGATCCAACGTGTGAGACTCAAAGTCGGATGACATGTGAAATTCAATGTTTCCCCTATGAAAGCTGTCTTCACTGATACTACACAAGTCTGTCCAACTTTAGAAAAGTTCCTGCACTGCTCTGGTCTGACTTTGATACAACTTCAATGCCACAGAGTGTAAAAAGTCACATCAAAGTCTATCTCTAAAGTTACACTGAAAGTCACTTGTCTTTGGAGTCTGACTAGTGTGAACCGAGCCTAAAACATGCAATATACTTAGAAATAAATTTGCTTGCATTACTGCTTGCAAATCAACTTTTGTTGATTTTATAAGCGATAGAGGGTGTCTGTTTGAACTGTGCACCCCGAACTCAAACGCTAAAATTCAAGATGATGACTGGCGGTCGTTGCAATACTTTCTGTCACACCGTATTTGCGCAGCGGTCTTACAAGCGCACTGTTTTTGGAAAAAATACACTTTTTTGAATTAAAAAATAAGGCAACAGTAAAGTTAGCCCAATTTTTTTTTATATTGTGAAAGATAATGTTACGCCGAGTAAATTGATACCCAACATGTCACGCTTCAAAATTGCGCCCGCTTGTGGAATGGCGACAAACTTTTACCTTTAAAAATCTCCATAGGCGATGTTTAAAAAATTCTACAGGTTGCATGTTTTAAGTTACAGAGGAGGTCTATGGCTAGAATAATTGTTCTCGATCTACCGATCGTGGCGATACCTCACATGTGTAGTTTGAACACCGTTTTCATATGCGGGCGCTAGTCAAGTATGCGTACACTTCTGCACGCAAGCTCATCGGCACAGGGCGCGTTTAAAAATTTTTTTTATTATTATTATTTATTTTACCTTTTTTTTTTATTTTTACACTGTTTTTTTTTTTTTTTTTTTTTTTTTTAAATTGTGTCACTTTTATTCCTATTACAAGGAATGTAAACATCCCTAATAGAAAAAAGCATGACAGGACTTCTTAAATATGAGATCTGGGGTCAAAAAGAGATCAGATCTCATATTTACATTAAAATAAAAATGGCCCTTTTAAGTGCTATGAGCGGAAGTCACATTTTGACGTTGTTTCCGCCCTGAAGTGAGGCTCTGCAGTATGGAGACGGGTGGGGGCCATCTTCCCCTCACTCGTCTCCATACCCAGGCAGGGGACAGACGCGATCGCCTCTGCTGCTGCCGACGGCTCCGGTAAGTGGTGGAGGGCACCAGATCACGGCGGAAGGGGGGGGGCCTCTCCTGCCACCGATAAAAGTGATCTTGTGGCTAATCCGCCGCAGAGACAACTTTTATCTTAAACCAGACCGCCCGCTGAAAGTACCGACGTAAAACGTCGGTGAGCGGTCCGGAAGTGGTCAATACTCCTGTAATAGCTATAAAATGTATTTGTATTTATTTCAGGTTCCTAATATAGCGCCGTCAATATACACAGTGCTTTACATTTACATTATTACATTATACATTCACATCAGTCCCTGGCCTCAAGGAGCTTACAATCTAACGTCCCCAACACGCATTCGTACATTCTAGGGCCAATTTAGACAGGATCCGATTAACCTACCTGCATGTCTTTAGAGTGTGGGGGGAAACCGGAGTACCCGGTAGAAACCCATGCAGGCACAGGGAGAACATGCAAACTCCAGCCAGATAGTGTCGTGGTTGGGATTCAAACCAGCGACCATTTTTGCTGCTAGATGAAAGTGCTATCTACTAAACCACTGTGCTGCCCTGTAAATGTCTCCACATTCTTCTCTCTCTCTCTCCCTGTCATTCTGAATTTCTACTGCAGATCCCCACCCACTCTCTGAGCAATCCAGTATCTGATTAAGTTACCGCTGACACCTGAAGGTTCATTTCTGTCTTTGCAGGACCCAATAAAATGCCAGAACACAGAACCTGCCTTCTCAGGTCCCCTCATATCATAACACATGCATTAAAATATCAGTCTATTGAAATAAATGGGACTTTTCAGGTATTGCACCATGGAGATAGTTAATGCTAGACTGTGATACTAGAGTGGGTCCCTGTTTCATTTCTGCTCATTTCATGCCTTAATTATTTCAGTAATTAAGACATGTGAGATCTGATGCCATCTTAAAGGATAAGTTTACTTTTATAAAAAAATTATAAATGCAGTTTTTTTTTTTTGCGGGTAAAAAACATGTTTTTTGGGGGAGTTTTTTTGTTAGGGACCTGTAAAGCATTGCACCCACGATCAGCAAATCGTGGGTGTAATGCCACGGTTCCGATATGGGCAGGAAGTCTCACTTTCACAGGAAGCTCAGTGAACTACCAGGAGCAATCAACAGCACACTGGTAGTTCATTAAAAACTAGAAGCCAACAGCCAAAAAGGCTGTAGGGACTTTTTCCCATTCACAGAACACTATGAATAAAAAACGCACGGCCACGTTTTTTTTTTTTTTTTTTTTTTTTTAGTTTGTGATCGTCCTCGTTTTGACAGCTAGCAGGAGATCATCTCCCCACTTAGCTGTCAAAACGGGGACTCCAGGATGCGGAGGTTTGGGCGGGGGCCGATGCATATGTTACATTTTACACCCTGAATATGGGTGTAACATGGTACGAAAAGTGAACTTATCCTTTAACTCAGGGCTCAAAATTTCAAGTCCTGTGCTCCTAGCCAGGCCTCAAGGGTTACTCGCCACCAGTTGCCCCACCCAACCCCTTACCTGACCCACCCCTAAGCACGCCCTCATAAATTATCTCATGAAATGACACTTAAATGTTTTATTATTATTATTATTATTCAGGATTTATATAGCGCCAACAGTTTACGCAGCGCTTTACAATATAAAAGGGAGACAATACAGTTATAATACAATACAATAGGATTAAGAGGGCCCTGCTCAGAAGAGCTTACAATCTAATAGGGTGGGGCAGGTGGTACAAAAGGTTGTAACTGTGGGGAATGAGCTGGTGGAAGTGGTAGGAGATTAGTTGGAGACGTGATAGGCTTTCCTGAAGAGATAAGTTTTCAGGGATTGCCTGAAGGTAGCAAGAGTAGGGGATAGCCGGATAGATGGAGGTAGCGAGTTCCAGAGGATGGGAGATGCTCTGGAGAAATCCTGGAGACGAGCATGGGAGGAGGAGATGAGAGAGCTTGAAAGCAGGAGGTCTTGAGAAGAGCGGAGAGGTCGATTTGGGTGATATTTGGAGACAAGATTAGTGATGTAGCTTGGGGCAGAGTTGTGAATGGCTTTGTATGTTGTGGTTAGAATTTTGAATTTAATTCGCTGGGTGATTGGGAGCCAGTGTAGGGATTGAAGTAGAGGGTTGGCAGACACTGAGCGGTTGGTAAGGTGGATAAGTCAGGCAGCAGACACTTTCATGATAGACTGAAGAGGGGATAGCCTATGGAGCGGTAGGCCAATGAGAAGGGAGTTGCAATAGTCAAGGCGAGAGATAACAAGGGAGTGAATGAGGAGCTTGGTGGTTTCATTTGTTAAAAAAGGGCGAATTTTAGAGATGTTACGGAGGTGATTTCTATGAAGAATTTATGAAGAATTAAGTTATAAAAATAAATATTAACAACAACTTTATCCATGCCCAACAATGCAGCCTGTCCGTGTCCACCAATGCAGCCTGCCCGTGTCCACCAATGCAGCCTGCCCATGCCCAACAATGCAGCCTGTCCATGTCCACCAATGCAGCCTGCCCATGCCCAACAATGCAGCCTGCCCGTGTCCACCAATGCAGCCTGTCCGTGTCCACCAATGCAGCCTGTCCGTGTCCACCAATGCAGCCTGTCTGTGTCCACCAATGCAGCCTGCCCATGCCCAACAATGCAGCCTGCCCGTGTCCACCAATGCAGCCTGCCCGTGTCCACCAATGCAGCCTGCCCGTGTCCACCAATGCAGCCTGCCCATGTCCACCAATGCAGCCTGCCCGTGTCCACCAATGCAGACTGCCCGTGTCCACCAATACAGCCTGCCCATGCCCAACAATGCAGCCTGCCCTTGTCCAACAATGCAGCCTGTCCGTGTCCACCAATGCAGCCTGTCCGTGTCCACCATGATAGACTGAAGAGGGGATAGCCTATGGAGCGGTAGGCCAATGAGAAGGGAGTTGCAATAGTCAAGGCGAGAGATAACAAGGGAGTGAATGAGGAGCTTGGTGGTTTCATTTGTTAAAAAAGGGCGAATTTTAGAGATGTTACGGAGGTGAATTCTATGAAGAATTTATGAAGAATTAAGTTATAAAAAAAATATTAACAACAACTTTATCCATGCCCAACAATGCAACCTGTCCGTGTCCACCAATGCAGCCTGCCCATGCCCAACAATGCAGCCTGTCCGTGTCCACCAATGCAGCCTGCCCGTGTCCACCAATGCAGCCTGCCCGTGTCCACCAATGCAGCCTGTCTGTGTCCACCAATGCAGCCTGCCCGTGTCCACCCATGCAGCCTGCCTGTGTCCACCCACGCAGCCTGCCCGTGTCCACCAATGCAGCCTGCCCGTGTCCACCAATGCAGACTGCCCATGCCCAACAATGCAGCCTGCCCTTGTCCAACAATGCAGCCTGTCCGTGTCCACCAATGCAGCCTGTCCGTGTCCACCAATGCAGCCTGCCCATGCCCAACAATGCAGCCTGTCCGTGTCCACCAATGCAGCCTGTCCGTGTCCACCAATGCAGCCTGTCCGTGTCCACCAATGCAGCCTGCCCGTGTCCACCAATGCAGCCTGCCCGTGTCCACCAATGCAGCCTGCCCGTGTCCACCAATGCAGCCTGCCCGTGTCCACCAATGCAGCCTGCCCGTGTCCACCAATGCAGCCTGTGTCGCCAATGCAATCTACCTGTGCAGGTGAAGAGAGAGGAGAGCCGCTGATGATCAGAGTGCCGGGAACATAACAGCTTTCACTTCAATAGCTGTGCGTTCCCCCGCCGCACGCCGGCAAATACAGCCCCGCCCCCTTCTACAGGGAACTTTGATAGACAGATCCCCCGTCCCAGGATTAGACAGGTGATCTGTCTATCAAAGTGCCCGGACAAAGAGGAGGGGCTGTATGTGACGGAACACGGCGGGGAACACACAGCTATTGAAATGAAAGCTGTAGGTACTGTCTTAAACTTGCATGGTTTAAGAGATTATTCAGAGTGCATGCAGCCGATGACATCATCGGCGCATGCGCTCTGAAGGTCCAGCTTACCGCACCGGACCTTCAGAGTCCGTGCTGTAAACAGCAGCTCCCGCGCACATGCGCGGGAGTAATGTCATCGCGGCTCTGGCCACTCACAGCGCCGGAGCCTGCAAACCCAGAAGAAACACTGGGAAAGATGTCAGCTGTGTGCGTACGCCGCTGGAGGGCTTCGTGCTAAGGCAAGTATTTCATAATGAGCTAGTATGCGATGCCACGCCACCTAAACTTCTTAACAATTGTCAAGCACAGCACTTTGGAGTCCATCTCTATGGCCATTTTTGGTAAATATGGCTATACCTTGGCAATACCTATATTGTTACATATATTCTGTTGTTCAAAAGCAGTTTTTCTCTTATTATATTTTTTGTAGAGCTCTTGTATTCCTCTTTTTCCCCCAGAAGAAGACCTCTACCACTAATGGTCGAAACGCGTCGGGGTATCTGAGTATGACTATATATACCTATACCATAATATATGCATTTTATGTACATTTATGTCTCTATTATCATTATGTATATACAATGAATTGAATAACAGCTCATGTTTTAACATAACTTATACTGTATGATACTTTTTCAATAAAAAAACATACTTTATTTTTCTCTTTAATTTTTTTGGCTGCAACACAAACCCCATGGGGAATATTTCTTCTTTTTACTAGCTCATTATGCCTTTGTCTTACAGGTGTTTTTTGTTTTTTTGCCCCAGGGTTTACTGTCCACTTCTGTTTCTGCCCAGTTTGTACACACGTTGCTCATAGAAGGTTCAGGATTACCAAACGTTTTGTGTATTTTCACAGCATTAATATGGCTCACTTGGCAGCCTTAACTGCAGCTTTAGCGGTGATACATCAGGTCAGAGTAAAATCATTTTTACGCATCTGGAAGCTGGATTAAAAAAAAAAAATGCTTCTGCCCTTAAGGCAGCATCACTTTCCACTCCACTGCAGTAGATGAATCATTGTACAACTAAAGCGAACATGATCTTAGTGGTCAGATCAACCAAGGTCAAGGCAATACAAGGGAGGAGCATATTATCCGCGGTGTTGAATCAGTGAGTCATCTGCTTCCCTTTTCAAAATGTAACACCCTCTCTTCCTCCGCAGGAATATCAAGTGCACTTGAAAGGTTTGTGATAGTGAGAGACAACTGGATAGCTAAGCAATAATTCATTAGGGAAGCAGCCTGCTTATGTTCTCTGCTCATTATACTGCCTTCAGACTGTAAGGCGAAGCCTGGTCATTGGAGAGGTGTGTGTTGGAGGGTCTTTTCAGGATTGCTGACCAGATCCTTTCAACAGTTGGTATTCTGTTCCCATCTGTTCTTTTGTCCCAGTTTTAAAAGACAAACAACAGCAGGCTGGGTTAAAAGGTGACTTCCTCTGCTCCAGAGTAAAGCTATCATTAGCAGCTGCTTCCCAGCTACCTGCCAGAGTGATTTATGGAACAAGATAGGGGAGGGGAAGGAGCCCAGGCCGCCTTCTTCTATGAATTAGATGGCTTTGCAGTTTCCATCCCTCTAAAGTGCCATGCGAGTCTGCGGAACTGCGTGTTCTGCCACTCCCAGTTTGGCGGCTTAAGTTACAAAATAAAATGTGCATAAATAGTTTTATGGTCTGCTCGTTATGACGGAATACAACTTCACACTTTCTGCCTTCGGGCTGTTTACTTTTGAAGTGTGTGTATGTATGTGATAAATATACATATACTGTATATACTATACATCTTCATGGATAGATGTGTATGTATGGATATATATACACTATATTGCCAAACGTATTAGGAGGCCTGCCGTTACACGCACATGAACTTTAATGGCATCCCGGTCTTAGTTCGTAGGGTTCAATATTGAGTTGGCCCACCCTTTGCAGATATAACAGCTTCACGTTTTCTGGGAAGGCTGTCTACTAGGTTGAGGAGTGTGTCTATGGAAATATTTGACCATTCTTCCAGAAATTCATTTGTGAGGTCAGGCACTGATGTGGACGAGAAGGCCTGGCTTGCAGTGTCCACTCTAATTCATCCAAAAGGTGTTCTGTCGGGTTGAGGTCAGGACTTTGTGTAGGCCATTCAAGTTCCTCCATCCTAAACTTGTTCATCCATGTCTTTATGGACCTAGCTTTGTGCACTGGTCCAAATAATTTGGTGGAGAGGGGATTATGGTGTGGGGTTGGGCTTGGCCCTTTGTTCCTGTGATGGGAACTCTTAAGGCATCGTCATACCAAGACATTTTGGACAATTTCATGCTCCCAACTTTGTGGGAACAGTTTGCGGATGGCCCCTTCCTGTTTCCACATGACTGCGCACCAGTGCACAAACCAAGGTCCATAAAGACATGGATGAGCAAGTTTGGGGTGGAGGAACTTGACTGGCCTGCACAGAGTCCTAACCTCAACCAGACTGCAAGCTCTTCCACATCAGTGCCTGACCTCACAAATGCGCTTCTGTAAGAATGATCAAACATTCCCATAGACATACTCCTAAACCTTGTAGACAGCCTTTCCAGAAGAGTTGAATCTGTTATAGCTGCAAAGGGTGGGCCAACTCAATATTGAACCCTATGGACTAAGACTGGGATGCTATTAAAGTTCAAGTGCGTGTAAAGGCAGGTGTCCCAATACTTGTGTGTGTGTGTGTGTGTGTGTGTGTGTGTGTGTAAGTATATTTACAACTTACTTAGTTGAACTTGATGGACTTGTGTCTTTTTTCAACCTGACTAACTATATATACAGTGGGGACGGAAAGTATTCAGACCCCCTTAAATTTTTCACTCTTTGTTATATTGCAGCCATTTGCTAAAATCATTTAAGTTCATTTTTTTCCTCATTAATGTACACACAGCACCCCATATTGACAGAAAAACACAGAATTGTTGACATTTTTGCAGATTTATTAAAAAAGAAAAACTGAAATATCACATGGTCAAGTATTCAGACCCTTTGCTGTGACACTCATATATTTAACTCAGGTGCTGTCCATTTCTTCTGATCATCCTTGAGATGGTGCTACACCTTCATTTTAGTCCAGCTGTGTTTGATTATACTGATTGGACTTGATTAGGAAAGCCACACACCTGTCTATATAAGACCTTACAGCTCACAGTGCATGTCAGAGCAAATGAGAATCATGAAGTCAAAGGAACTGCCTGAAGTGCTCAGAGACAGAATTGTGGTAAGGCACAGATCTGGCCAAGGTTACAAAAAAATTCTGCTGCACTTAAGGTTCCTAAAAGCACAAATGGAAGACGTTTGGGACGACCAGAACCCTTCCTAGAGCTGGCCGCCCGGCCAAACTGAGCTATCGGGGAAGAAGAGCCTTGGTGAGAGACGTAAAGAAGAACCCAAAGATCACTGTGGGTGAGCTCCAGAGATGCAGTCGGGTGATGGGAGAAAGTTGTAGAAAGTCTACCATCACTGCAGCCCTCCACCAGTCGGGGCTTTATGGCAGAGTGGCCCGACGGAAGCCTCTCCTCAGTGCAAGACACATGAAAGCCTGCATGGAGTTTGCTAAAAAAAACACCTGAAGGACTCCAAGATGGTGAGAAATAAGATTCTTTGGTCTGATGAGACCAAGATAGAACTTTTTGGCCTTAATTCTATATATTTACAAATTACACGGACGAGCCTTCGCTCCCCACCTATGAAAGTGAGCCCTGGCTGCCCATGACCCTCTCACCGGTTCGCCAGTTTTCCTTCCTTGTGTCCTGACCACTGCAGACCGGGAACATTCCACAAGAGCTGCAGTTTTTGAAGTTTCTCTGACCCAGTCATCCAGCCATTACAATTTGGCATTTTTGGCCCAAAGTTGCTCAAATTCTTACACTTGCTGATTTTTTTCTACTTTTAATACATCAACTTCAGGGACATGTTCACTTGTTGCCTAATAAATCCCACCCACATTCAGATGCCAATGTAGCAAGATAGTCAATATTATTCACGTTACCCGTGAGTGGTCATAATGTCATGGCTGATCAGATGTATATACAGACACACCAATTGGGGTGAACTGTATGGGATATGTGCTCTCTGCTCTATAATGTAAAGGTCACAAAAAAGAGGCTTTTGTAAACATTCCTATGTACTATTCCGTATGAAAAGATACATTTTCATACTTGGCATTTTGGTATGGAGCTTTCTTCTTGTTTTTATTCCACAGACAGTGAATATCTTTGGAAGCCAGCTCCTAGATTTTAAATTTATGGGGGAAAAATGCTCAAATCCTCAAAGTCTGCCATATCTCCAGCCTTGCTTCTGGATTTATGAAGATTCAGCCCTATTGTCTTTCTTTGCTGAAGCCCATGAAGCAGCTCACTGTTCTGTGTCTCCGGAGTCTTTGAAGCACAGGGCTCAATGAATAGGGCAGTGTTCCCTTATGCAAACACTGTAAAAAGTAAACTTGCAATTGGGCAGAGCAGACTTTTTTTCCTTTTTTTTTTTCTTTTTTTTTTTTTTTTCAAACTGGGATTTGTTCTATGTCACGCACTAGGTCTTCAGTAAAATAAGTCTCCCTAGACTTATCTTATCTGTAATGCATAACCCAGTTGTGAAATTGCTTATGCACACTACTTGTATTAGAGGCTACAAATGGATATTAAGCAGCACATTTATCAGTGTGGGAATAGATTTTGCCACAAAGTACTTAGCAAATAAAAAAAAAAAAAGATGATAGCAAAAAAAAAGGTCAGTTTGCATGTAAATTGGCCACATACTATGGGCCCAATGCAGTTTCAGAAAAACAAGCCCGGCGGGCCAAACTCAGTCCACCAGGCCATTTTATGTGTCCTTTGTACCTCTCCTGCAGCTATGGCACCCCCCTCATCTCTGCTCCCACCTTGTCTCAGCACTGGGCAACAGACAGGAGGACAGAACTCCTCTGCCAAATCCTGGGGGTTTCTGCCATCAACTTCATTTGTGTAGATGGAGAAATCTGTCTTTTTTTTTTCATTCAGACTGCTGGCTGAATGAAATCAAATGAACCATCTATGGCCACCTTACCAACATATTATGTGAAACTTACCTTAAAACAAAGCCCTCTAGCAATGCGCAGTTACTGCTGACAGGGTGTCCATCTTCACTCAGTCTTCCTTCCGGGTTCTCGGGCTCCAGTCCTTTAAACGGACAATCTGCGATGCTTGTGGGAGTCGCTGTTCAAGGCACAGGGCTCTAAAAGTATGGCACGGGTATGCCGTTCCTTCAGAGCATATGCACCGGTGACGTCAAATCGCCTAAATGATGCACGTTTAAGAGATATTTACTATACCTATAGGTAAAAATTAACCAAGGGAGTTTACACCCACTTTAAGGGTGGCCATAAATTGTCCAGTTTCTCCCCTAATCTGAGAGCCTTAACCAATGCTCAGGCAACGATTAGGCCAATAAAGCTACCCAAATGGACAATAAGGAGTTCTTCAGAAGATGGAAGCATTTGTTCACACCAAGGTATTTAATCTGTAAGATGTGATGGTGTACAACCATACAGGTTCCAATTGTGTCCCTCTGGTAGGTATTAGTGGTGGACTGGGCACCATTGTTTCACAGGATGGCCAGATTGTTCTTCTGCCAGTCAATGGCCAATCCTCGTTCTGCTTGCTTTCACAATTGGTAGGCAACATTTGCCCTTTAATATCACTGCTGTGTGTGTAATGGCATTAGAGAAGACACACCTGCTTCCATATAAATGACATATGACTTTTTAAAATATACATAGTATCTAAGTAATTGTCCTACTCCAAACACAGGTTATTTGCGGGAAAAGGATTTCCTGGAGGTGCAGGAAATCATACAGGATCAACAGTCATATGAAGCCGGAAAGGCTGTCCTCAATTCCTATTTCTCAGCACTAGCCGGTTAGGTTGGTGGATACCGCGAAGGAGCAATGTAATGTGCTTTCAGGATTATGCTTCCATAAGACTCATTTCTATTTGCATAGTGTTAACAACGCATGGCTCTTTACTGACTTACAATAAAATGGTAATATAATCCAGTAATGAAAACAAAGGTAGGACGGTGTAGCTAGGTAATAATGAGGAGCTACTTGTTACATATCTTAAGAGACAGGACATCTGTCACGTTGAAATAATACATTTTTAGTACATTCATAGAACATTTACACTGCTGTCTTTTGGTTTTATTTAATTTTTTTAATCATACTAATTTAACACCTGGTCCTTTCTGGAGGTTGTGTCTGTTATTTAGGAAATGACAGGGAGTCTTCATAGCATGGATCCTTGGGGATATTTTACGTGTTAGCTAGATGAAGTATGCTTTGCTGCCACCCTTTCTGTGTGTGTGTGTGTGTGTATATATACATACACAGTGAGGACGGAAAGTATTTAGACCCCCTTAAATTTTTCACTCTTTGTTATATTGCAGCCATTTGCTAAAATTATTTAAGTTAATTTTTTTTCCTCATTAATGTACACTCAGCACCCCATATTGACAGAAAAACACAGAATTGTTGACATTTTTGCAGATTTATTAAAAAGAAAAACTGAAATATCACATGGTCCTAAGTATTCAGACCCTTTGCTCAGTATTTAGTAGAAGCACCCTTTTGATCTAATACAGCCATGAGTCTTTTTGGGAAAGATGCAACAAGTTTTTCACACCTGGATTTGGGGATCCTCTGCCATTCCTCCTTGCAGATCCTCTCCAGTTCTGTCAGGTTGGATGGTAAATGTTGGTGGACAGCCATTTTTAGGTCTCTCCAGAGATGCTCAATTGGGTCTAAGTCAGGGATCTGGCTGGGTCATTCAAGAACAGTCACGGAGTTGTTGTGAAGCCACTCCTTTGTTATTTTAACACAATTCTGTGTTTTTCTGTCAATATGGGGTGCTGTGTGTACATTAATGAGGAAGAAAAATGAACTTAAATGATTTTAGCAAATGGCTGCTATATAACAAAGAGTGAAAAATGTAAGGGGGTCTGAATACTTTCCGTCCCCACTGTATTTCTAATGTCCTTCTCTGTAGTCCAGCAGCAAAATCTTCCCACCACAGTTCCCATCTTTGATCAGTTTTGATGTTTGAGACTTGTTCCTCCTGCCATGACAGATGTTCCCAGCGATGCATTCTCCATAACATAAAATAAAAAGCAATGAGACTAAGGCCCGGTACGCAAGATTATCTAAAAATTGCACAACAATTAAATGTGTCTGTGATTCTGCGGAAAACCTCTCCACTAATAAAAAGTGAACAATAGGTGATATCAATATGTGAATCAATAAAAGATAATACTCTATGTAAAATATAGCATACAAACATCTACAGTGACTTCAGTGGTGGTACATAAGGTGAAGTGACTGATGCATAAATATAAAGTGACTGAACAAAGTGCAAGTGCGTTGATAGAAGATCTGGTGACTTTCGTGGTGTTGGATCCCCACTCGGGGCTCCCAGAACTCTCACCTTGATGACACAATAAAAGTGCCTGTTAGAATCCGTCGGATGTTGTACTCTTTCCGCCCGGATCAATGCTGACGCTCCGGTATGCCTATGGTTAGACGATCGGCGGTGTTCCCTCCAATGAATGGGCTCCACATGGGGAATAATCAAAAAGGAGGGGACTCCAATGGTGTGATAACGTATAACCAAAGATTTTATTAAAAAATAATAACTGCTTACATTAAGAACGAAAAAATGCGCTGGGCAGCAGTGAGAAACGGCGTGGTTACAATCCCCGCTACGTCACTTCCGGTCCGCGTGTGTTGTGTATCCGGTCACGTCCTACGTGTTACGTCATGTCACATGACTTCCTCAGGGCACCGGATTGGCTATTGCCATTGTGTATTTATATCATTCGGACAGGAAGTAAACAGATCGCCATTTTGTTGTGGACGGGATGTGTTTTATTAGTGGAGAGGTTTTGCGCAGAATCACAGACACATTTAATTGTTGTGCAATTTTTAGATTTTAGGTAGTGGAGTGGTGTTCACTATTTGATTTTGCAGCATTACACAGAATATTCCTTAATCACTTTAGTAGCGCAGAAGTCCATCGCAAGATACCCCACATTATCGGACGAATGCTTGTCCCTTTTTTTGGGGGTTTTTTTTTGCATGCTAGTTTCCATATAAAAAGTTACGAAAATACTCATACACCAGAATAATAATTCGGAAGTAATGTATTGCATTGTATTTTCGGATGAAAACTTTACTGATTAAATGAAAATCGTACAATCTGGTATCGTACAAGAAAAAACTTTTTCCGTTTGTCCCTTCGGATCATTTTAGACTGTTGTGATTGGCTCTTGAAAGCTGCGTACGAACGATCAGATTATCAAACGATCGCTCCGAAAGCAGTATTTCCTGTCTGATTTTCTGATTGTGTGTACTAGGCTTTAGTCTCTATCCTCCCAGATCCATTATGTCCACAACAGATGTGCAGACCTGGGATCTTGCCACCAGACTTTCAAGGAGACCTAAAGTAAAACCAAAACTTTTCTTTTTTAGTTTTTGATAGAGTGGAGAAGGGTTAAAAACCTTTTCAGTTTGCTTTTTGCTGTTTGTGGTCCCCTTGGTGAGATATCTCTTTACTTTCTGTCCTGGAGATATACCAGGACAGTTGTCTCCAAAACAAGCTTCCCCTTGGAATAAAATTCCCCTCACTTGATGACTGGTATAAAATTGGGAAATTCCCATCACTTTACAGTGGTCTCCAGGACAAATAGAAAGGGTGGCGTAGGTTCTAACCTTCCCCTAATCTATCCAAAATTAAAAAAAAAAAAAAAATGACTGTACACATGCTTTTAGGTTTTGGGGATCTACCAGCAGCAGAATATCTTTTTTTCAGTTTATTTTTTATGTATTTTTTCCTTCAATTTTTAAGGAGCAATAATGAAAATCTCAGATATTCATGGAGACATGTGCATGCAGAGAAATATTAATCACAGGTTTATACATAGGTATAATCCTAATTATATAGGGTATGTATGGGGCCAAGGATGCCACAAAATACAATACAAATATCTTCTAGTACACTATATTACCAAAAGTATTGGGACGCCTGCCTTTACATACACATGAAATTTAATGGCATCCCGATCTTAGTACGTAGGGTTGGCCCACCCTTTGCAGCTATAACAACTCTTCTGGGAAGGCTGTCCACAAGGTTTAGGAGTGTGTCTAGGGGGATGTTTGACCATTCTTCCAGAAGCGCATTTGTGAGGTCAGGCACGGGATGTACATGAGAAGGCCTGGCTTGCAGTCTCCACTCTAATTCATCCCAAAGGTGATCTATCAGGTTGAGGTCAGGACTCTGTGCAGGCCAGTTAAGTTCCTCCACCCCAAACTCGCTCATCCATGTCTTTATAGAACTTGCTTTGTGCACTGGTCCAAATCATTTGGTGGAGGGGGGATTATGGTGTGGGATTGTTTTTCATGGGTCAGGCTTGGCTCCTTAGTTCCAGTGAAGGGATCTCTTAAGGCGTCAGCATACCAAGACATTTTGGACAATTTCATGCTCCCAACTTTGTGGGAACCGTTTGGGGATGGCCCCTTCCTGTTCTAACATGACCATGCACCAGTGCACAAAGCAAGGTCCATAAAAACATGGAGGAGTGAGTTTGGGACTTGACTGACCTGCACAGAGTCCTAACCTCAACCCGATAGAACACCTTTGGAATGAATTAGAGCAGAGACACTGCGTGCCAGGTCTTCTCGTCCAACATCATTGCCTGACCTCACAAATGTGCTTCTGAAAAAATGGTCAAACATTCCCATAGACACACTCCTAAACCTTGTGGACAGCCTTCCCAGAAGAGTTGTTATAGCTGCAAAGGGTGAGCCAACTCACTATTGAACCCTACAGACTAAGACTGGGATTCCATTAAAGTTTATGTGCGTTTAAAGGCAGGTGTCCCAATATTTTTGGTAATATAGTGTATGTTGGTAGATTTTCATTTATGAGAGGTCAGTTCATTTAAATTCTAACCAAATTAAAGAGACCCTGTTACCAGGCTTTACATTTTAAAAATCTTCCCCTAAGATTATATGTGCATGTGACTCATTTTATGCATTTTACTTACCTGTAAACACCTCCCTGTGTAGACATACTAAAGCCCTTGGATTGCTGCGGGAGTGTATCTATGGGAATGTTTGACCATTCTTCCAGAAGCGCATTTGTGGGGTCAGGCACTGATGTTGGAGGGAAGGCCTGGCTTGCAGTGTGCGCTCCAATTCATCCCAACGATGTTCTATCAGGTTGGAGTCAGGACTCTGCGCAGGCCAGTCAAGTTCCTCCACCCCAAATTCATCCATGTTTTTATGGACCTTGCTTTGTGCACTGGTGCACAGTCATGTTGGAACAGAAAGGGGCCATCCACAAACTGTTCCCACAAAGTTGGGAGCATGAAATTGTCTTGGTATGCTGATGCCTTTACTAGAACTAAGGGGCCAAGCCGAACCCCTGTAAACAACCTCACACCATAATCACCCCTCCACCAAAGGATTTGGATCAGTGCACATAGCAAGGTCCACAAAGACATGGATGAGCGAGTTTGGGGTTGAGGAACTTGATTGGCCTGCACAGAGTCCTGACGTCAACCGGATAGAACACCTTTGGGGTTAATTAGAGTGCAGACTGCGAGCCAGGCCTCCTCACCGAACATCAGTGCCTGACCTCACAAATGCGCTTCTGGAAGAATTGTCAAACATTCCCATAGACACACTCCTAAACCTTGTGGACAGCCTTAGGGACCCAGCATCTCCATTTCAAGTTACTCTTAGGAGGGGAATATTTAAACTGACAGAGCTGCCTACCATTTTCTCTTTCTTCAGATGGAATCCACATTTTCCTGCGCCCCCAGGCAGCACTTGTTATGTTAATTGTTTTGTGTTTCTCTTTACTCTCTTCCCAAACATCCTGTTTTTTTGAAGCATTTATACATGCGATTCTGATCTGCTTCTTCAGCTTTCCAACAGCTGTAGCTTCATGAAAGTGTCTTTTATATGAATTGTAATAGGTGGATTAAGATTGCAATTTAAAAATATATATAGAATTAAAGTGAGTGCATAAATCCACAGCAGAAGAATCCTGGTACACAAAGCATTAAATAAAATGTCCAAAATTTATAATTAGTCCAGCCAAATAAAGTGAATATATATATATATATATATATATATATATATATATATATATATATATATATATATATATATATATATATAAAGGCTCCATGCACACTAGTTGTTTTTTTTATAGGGGAGCTCTGCCCGTCCTGCTCCACCCACCCAGCAAAAAAATTAAAAGTCAACAGCTACACTTACCTGTCCTGGAATGCAGCGATGTCAGCACCCCAGCTGATGTTTCTATCAGGTCTCGCCCTTCTATCGGCCTTGCGGCATTCACAGCCTCTTCCCTACTGCGCAAGCGCAAAGCGCACTGTGCTTTTTAAATGACCCGGTGTTCTGCCGAGAAAGTTCCGCTCGGCGGATTAGTTCCCCCCTCTACTGCGCATGCGCAGTAGAAGCCGGCGGAAATAGCCGAAGCGGAACAGCTGAAAATCAGCTGTACACGGCGCTTGTAAGAGGGCCCCTCGCGGGCTCGCTTCGCTCGCCACGCTTCGGGCACGGCCTCGCTGCGCTCGGCACTTTTAGATTCCCCCTCTAGGTCCACTTGGATAGTGGGGAAGGAATCTGGACCCAGAGCGCAGGCGCCGTGTACAGCTGATCGAAGCGTTTGAGCTTCAGCTATCTCCGGCGGCCAACAGTAGTACGTACTGCGCAGGCACTGCGCCTGCGCAGTACAGGGGGGGAACCTATCCGCCGAAGGAACTTATTCGGCAAGACACCGGCAGCAGGGGAAGGAGGACGGGGGGCGAACTTCCGCGTGATCTCGCCACGGCGAGATCACTTGGAAGTGGGGGCAGGTACCAGCATTTGTAGGGTAAGATCCCAAAGTGGATGGATGGATAATCCCGTCCCACCCTGCAATCAACCCACTAGGCTGATGGATGCATGGAAGGTAAACCACCACTAACACGCCCACTGCCTGCCGCTCAAGCTGCCATCTCACACCAGGTTGGATCGGGACACTTCTATGATCAACCACAACCCAAATGTCACATAACAGAGGAAGGGTAATCGCTCATGGTGCAGTAATAAAAAGTATATTTATTAAATACAAGGCATCTACTCACATAAACAGAAAGCCAATCAGCGCATTGCAAAAACAGAATCCAACACCTCGGTGGGCATGATGATGTCACTGCTGTAGCTCCGCCCAACACGATTTGTCCAAGCATACAACGTCACTGAGGCTGCAGAGTTGATAATAGTATATTTTCAATTTATGGTGTGATTTTTGGCGCTTTAGCGCAAGAAGTTTTTGTTTATTAAGATTGTAATTTGCTTTAAAATGAGCAATACTGTATGAGGTTCCCATTTTCAGGACAGTAGACCAGATATTGTAGTATGTTGGGACTTTATAATGAGTTGTAGAATCTGGCAGCATTGTTGAAGTGTTAGGTGAATATTCAGAGAAGCCTATCCTACCCACACCTAACAACTGTATGCCTATTTTCTCCATCAGCTCATTCCCCACAGTTATTACCTTTTGTTTAACTTGACCCTCCCTTGTAGATTGTAAGCTCTAACAAGCATTGTCCTCTGATTCCTTCTGTATTGAATTGTATTGTAACTGTACTGTCTGCTCTCGTGTTGTAAAGCACTGCGTAAACTGTTGGTGCTATATAAATCCTGCATAATAATAATAATAATGCTCTTGCTGTTGGACCTCAAATGGTAATCATGATCTTGTTTTTACATTTACTTTACTCTAGTGTCTGTGGAAGTGACTTGAAAGACCCTAATCACTTTATATTATCAAATGAGGTTTAAAGGAGATGTCCAGCCTGAGATTTTAGGCTGGGCTTCTCTTAAGGGTCACACGAGTGCAATTAGTTTTTAGCTTAGTTTAGCCATTCAAGTTTGATTGTCCCCTTTGAATCATCAATATTGATGCGGCCCAACCTAAAATCAACTGTTATGTCAGGAATCTGACACAATAGGATCCAAATAACGCCAGATAGACTTTCCTGTGGGTTCTCGATTTAATGAGTTTGGGCCACTAGGACATTATACCCCTCATTTATTTTCTGGCTACTCAGGATACATTCAAGGAGGACAATATTTTCTACTGTTTTCATTGCTATAATGCTCTATTCCACTGGATTCATCTAATTGGGATACCAATATAGGGAAATACAATTGCTGTGCTATAAATGATATTTTCCAAGGACTTTATTCAGTTGTCGTGTATTCAACAATGTGATATACCAATATTGCCCTAGGCAATCGTGTTATACAGCGGTGTATTATTTCCCTTTTTATCACTAAAGCCCGGGATGATCTGTCCACCAATTGGTCGGTATCCCTGTTGGGAATCTATGACACATGTAGCATACAATCAGCCCGAATGGGACAAGTATTGCTCGGTGCTCTAGATAACCCACTTCTAGACCATTCCGGCTTAGACAACTGTATTTTCATTTTTTCCATCAGCTCATCCCCACAGTTATTACCTTTTGTTTCCACTTGACCCTCCCTTCTAGATTGTAAGCTCTAACGAGCAGGGCCCTATGATCCCTCCTGTATTGATTTGTATTGTAACTGTACTGACTGCTCTCGTGTTGTAAAGCGCTGCACAAACTGTTGGCGCTATATAAATCCTGTATAATAATAAAAATAATAATAGATATATGGGAATACATGTGTTCCATGTTTGATGTGGCTATTCCAGATTATTGCAGCCACGTCCTGTGTGTCAATTATTTTAAAGTGACAATGTTGTCTCTTTGATATATTTTTTAACTATTTTACGGTACTTAGGGTGGTTTTTCACTAAGTAAATTTTTGCATAATTAAAGATTATTTGGCATATGAATATGATGGTTTGGTCCTCCTTTCAACTACTTCCCCTTTCCCTGTCTGTTTCTCTACAATCTTTTTGATCTAATAGCTAAGTTGTGGAAGTACCCCGTCCCAAAAAGATGAACTGGTCTCTGTTGCCTAAAATTACCAGTAGTTTGAGATCCATGTTTTATACAATTGTTTTAAAAAAGGTCTGGATTCTTTCCTAAATGTACATAATATAACTGGGTATGGACATTTTATAGGTAAAGTTGATCCAAGGAAAATCCGATTGCCTCTTGGGGGATCAGGAAGGAATTATTTCCCCTGCTGTAGCGAATTGGATCATGCTTTGCTGGGGTTTTTCGCCTTCCTCTGGATTAACTGTGGGTGAAGGATTGTGCATATGGGATTGGATTTGGATGGACTTGTGTCTTTTTTCAACCTGACTAACTGCAACTATATATAACTATGTGTACTGGAATGCAGCAGCTGCACAGACACAGCCGCTGCTCCCAGTTTGATATCCATGTAGTTGTGGGTGCGTTTCCCTGAACTCACACTGTCTGTGTTCGGGAACACACACCAAAACAGATGTCACATTGAGACTCGTGGCTGTATCTGTGCAATGGGAACGCGATTTCCTGCATGTGAATGCACATGTGCACCCAATACGCGCAAACATGGCATTCACAATGATTGACTTTTACGTACGCTCGTGTGGACAAGGCCAAACAGTGCTGTTCTTTGTAACAATGCATTGCACTGCCCCTACATGATGCCCAATAGCGCATGTAAAACAGGACATAACGCACGCCTGCTGGTGTTTATGGATCTCCGTTCTACATGTTTCTACATGTGCCTGTTGGCATCATTGAAACAGAATACAGTGTTGGCAATGAATGGCTCAGGTTATTGCGTGAGATCATTTTAGATGCAGCAAGTGTGTAGCTTGGCTGTTATGGGTGCATTTTGCTTTAACATTTAAAAGGCCAGCTTGTACCTACCATAACTTTAACTTTTATCCCTAAAGTTTGGACAGAAAATCATCCACAAACTGTGACTTCTAAAAGTATGAAAATTCATGTGAAAAGTATGTTTTATATATATATATTTATTTATTTATTTTTTTATATATTTTTTTTTTTTTCATCTGATATTAGAATCTTGGGGAATTTAGAGAAAAGAAAAGAGTTTCTCCTTTTTTTTAATCTCCCCTTTCTGTGTCGGGTCTGGATCGGTGGCAGTTCTGTATTCCTGAAGGTGACACTGTGAGCAGACTGAGCGTACAATTACCGTGGAACAGAATGGATGCTGGCACTGTGACAAGAAGATGATTGACAACTTCCTGTTAGCACAGTGCTAAAGATTAGAAGTGCTTTTCATTGTACAATGCAGTGCTGGCCAGAGAGGGAGTGGAAGAGCTGTAGGAAGTGAAGTCTGGAATGTCGCTTTATGGGCTTATTGCATCATTGTTTCATTAGTGTGTGCACTGCAGCCTGTACACGGCTCATCTCCCCACTTGTATGAAACCACACACTTCTCTGGGACATCTGGATGCTGGAAAATGTTCTAGCAGACTGAATTCATATTCCTGCTTCAGTTTGCTAAATATGTCATTGCAGCTGTGTCTCTGAACCCTGAAAATATGTGGACTTTAGGGTCCATTTAGATCTGTGCATAGTGCTTTTTTTTATTAGGGTGCATTGTAAATCCATCAGTGTGCAGTTCCTTTTGTGTGTTGAATTTAGAATTTTGCATGGATAGGGTTAACAGTCATTGACCGAGGCTGGTTAACACCTGTTGTCAAGGCATAGAACATTGCCATTGACTTCTAAGACTATGCAATTGACTTTTATAGACTATACCATTGACTTCCTCCCAGTGCATTAAAGGACAAAACACACTTCAGCACTGAGATGAGAATAGACACTATCTTTATTATAGCAAACCACACATGCTTTTCAGCTCGTTGGAATGCATGCATTAAAATGCAAAAGTGTTAGCAGGCCCTTAAGACCTTTAGGCTTGGATCAGACTGATGCGATTTGGGAAACTCACAGGAATCGCTGCGTCTCCTGCATTGCACCTCATAACAAACGCACTGTGTTCATGCGATCTGCTGCGTGTGTCAATTAAAAGTTAATAACACCCCAAAAGTAGGTCGCAGAATGCTGTGAGTTTGCTAGAATGAGATCCCATGGGCATGAATACCCATGCAATCCAGTGCGGCAAAAAAAAAAAAAAAAAAGGTACCTGCACCTTTTTCATGTGGATGCAAAGCAATTTGAGTCGTACAAAATGATGGGCTTAAATTGCACCGCACAGAATCACGTGATTTGCATAAGTGTGAACCCAGGCTAAGGGGTTGATTGAGTGCTAGTTCACACCAGATGGAGTTCCGTGCGCTTTTTTTTTTCTGCACTAAAAATGCATGCACAGTGTTTTCCATGTATTCCAATGGCTCTAGTTCACACCATGCAGACGGTTTCCGGTGAAGAAACTGACCGTAAACTGACTGCATGGTGTGAACTAGAGCCATTGGAATACATGGAAAACACTGCATGCATTTTGTGCAGAAAAAAAGCGCACAGAACTGCATCTGGTGTGAACTGGCCCTAAAAATGCATGCAGTGTTTTCCATGCATTCCAATGGTTTTAGTTCACACCAGTGCAAGGCCTGTAGGTACATAATTGCACTGTTCAAGAGATATTCACACTGCATGCAACCAGTGATGTCACCGGTGCATGCGTTCTGAAGTGACAGCATACCTGGGCTATCCCTTCAGAGCTCTGTGCCGTGGCTTGGCCAATCAGAGAACCAGAGCACATGAATCCGGAAGCAAGGAGGGTTTCGTTCTAAAGGTAAGGTCTTTTTTTTTATTAAAGTGGATGTAAACCCAATGTCATCCTTTCTAAACTACTGCCATAGGGGTTATCTATAAGGATATACATGCCTCCTGCATGTATCTTTACCTGTCAAATGTCTCCCCTCCGTCTGTTATGAGAGCCGAAAAACTGCAGATTCTGTGGGTGGGTCTGTTGTCTGGAGCTCGGTGGGTGGAGTCGTGATGTCAGTAGACTCCCCGCCCACCTCTACACTCCCCGCCCACCTCTACACTCCCCTTGTCAATATGCATTTTCTCCTGTGTATTTCTAACACTGAACTTCTGCTATGATCTCTAACATCCAGTGAAAAGACAGGAAAGTAACCACATGACTTCAGCATGCCAGATCATGGTGAGGTGTGGAACAGCCAATCCTTGCAGAGCTGCTGAAGAAAGGAGTGGGGGAGGGAAATAAAAAATAATGCATGTCTTAGGCTAGTGCACGAGATATGTAAATCACCTGTCACTCACAGCAAGGGGGAGGATTTGACAAAGTTTTTCTCAGTTTGTCAAGTTTTATCTCACTGAACAATAAAAGAGGATTGCTCAGAGATGGATTAACTCTTTGTGGCAAGACTGGGCTCAAATGATAGGAAATCTTATACTCTACATTATGACATCAAAAAAAAAATGTCGGGTTTACATCCACTTTAAGGGCTGCGGTTTACTACCACTTTATTAAGCTTTGACAAAAAAAAAACTGGAAGCTGATTGGTTTCTATGCAGAGCTGCACCAGATTTTCCACTCTCCAGTTTTAGTAAAGCAACCCCTCGGTCTGAATTCTAATATATAGAATTCGGTGTGATTTCCAGAATCACCCCCCACCCATGTGTTTTTCATTTACATGAAATGGATATGCATCAAAATTCATGCATTTTAAGGCTAGGTTCACTCTTAGAAAAAAAAAAGCACAAAATTTGTAGGTAAAGAATGTGCTTTTTTTTTTTTTTTACAGGAGCCTGCAAAGCATTGCACCCATATTTAGGGAATCTTGGGCAGGGTCAGGCTCCTGCAGACTCTTCCTCCAGCTCTGCCCGTTCCTATGTACAGACTGTTAGTTGGAGAGCTGGAAGAAGATTTAATAGACTACAAGTGTAAGATTACTAAATTCGTAGTCTTTGGAGAACTACAAGAACATCTGCTGCAGTGACTGTCTTGTAGTTTGTAGATGCCTGTGAATAAATGTGTGGCTATGCAGGTGGTATCAAGTGTATCCCAAGCAGGGTGGATTTGATTTAAATCGCTAGTAAAAAGGCTTGATTTAAATTGACTCAATTTAAATCATAGTTTTTAAAGAGCAACTGTCATCTCTGTTCCACAAAGGCTCCTCCTTTGACCCGCTGTTGACTTACCGACAGTCCCATTCACTTTAATGGGACGGCTGGTGATGTGACAGTGACACAACAAGGTGAGGGACGTGGCGGCAGCAGGTGATTGGATGCCCACTAACAGGAGCTGCCATGATGGATCTGAAATGACAGGTGTTCTTTAAATGTAAGAACTCATTCTTGCTGGTAGTTAGAATCTTTAATACTTGCAAACAAAATGAAAGTTTCCCATTTAGAATAATAAGCTGTCAGGCTACTAAGACAGCAATATCAGAACCGATTCGATCATACAGTTTGAAGTGTACATAGATTTGCAAAACAATGGGATAAAGGAATATTCCTGGCCTTTGGTTTATCTCATGGTTACTGTGAAATTGTGTGAATGCATCAATGCAGTGCATGTTATCTCAGCTTGCATAGCTTGGATTCATTGAACGAGTTTACCAAAAATGTAAATATTGCAGAATATACAGCCTCATGATGCATAACTAAGCTCCAATTCATGCTGAATAAATGTAATCTTTAGATAGATTTTTACTCTAAAGGCATTTTATTAAAATAAATTTGATAAAAATCAAAAAAATGAAATAAAAAAAATCTGATTAAAAAAAAATTATTGATTTATATCCACCCTGATCCCAAGTAATGTCAACACTCGTAATGCGCATCATGATGTATTTAGATGTTCATGACACACATTGAAGCACATCTCAACGCCTCAAGGCTTTGAGGTGGGGGGCACAAGTCCCCCCTGCCTTAAAGCACCCCCCCCCCCCCCCCCCCCGTGTTGAGGGCATGCGGCCTGGTACGGTTCAGGAGGGGGAGGTGGCTCGTTCCCACCCCCTTTCCTGACCTGCCGGGCTGTGTGCTCGGATAAGGGTCTGGTATTGACTTTTGGGGGGGGGGGGCATGCCGTTTTTTTTTGGCATGGGGGTTCCCCTTAAAATGCATACCAGACCGAAGGGCCTAGTGTGGTCTTGGAGGGGGAACCCATGCTGTTTTTTTTTGTTTTTTTTTTTAATTTGGCGTGGTGTTCCCCTTTTAAGCTCATCAGAGCACAAGTCACATGCCAAATTCAGATCAGTTAAAACGGCGATCCGACTTTGATCCGACTTCAGTGATATTCAATGGGCTGAAGTAAGATCAAAATCGGACCAAAGTAGTACAGGGAGCATTTTCCGCATGCACATTTTTTTCAAAATGTTCTAGTGCGTATTTGATGCAGTCCAGTGCATTTTTTCCACATTCCATTGTGTTTTTATTGTATTTTACAGCGGTCCAGTGCAATGCAGCTTGTTCTACATTTTTTTCTCAGAAATGCAAGCACTGGTGTGAACCATACCATTGAAAACCATATAACCTAATATCTATGTGTTTTTGATGCAGAACAAAAACGCACTGGACTGCATGTGGTGTGAACTGGCACTTATATGTGTGTGTATAGTGTGCCTGTCTCTCTCTTGCTCGTTCATTTACACACATGTTGGATTTGTTTCAGCACCAATAATGGGCATGTGTGGAAACATGCATGTGAATGTGCAGCTCAGTGTGCACATCCCTGTGTAGTTCAACAGTGCTGTTATCATTGTCCTATTAACAGCTCTGGTCACCCTATAGGTGCCGAGGACTGAATTTTTCAGAAGATTCTAGCAGCAGAGCTGCTCCGTCTCATATCAGCCTTAGTGGTGACCACTTGACAAAGTATTTTTGGATTCCCATTGCTTTGCAGGTCTGACGTGTCTACACCTACACGATCTCACAAAAGTGAGTACACATTTTTGTAAAAATTTTATTCTATCTTTTCATGTGACAACAATGAAGAAATGACACTTTGTTGCAATGTAAAGTAGTGAGTGTACAGCTTGTATAACAGTGTACATTTGCTGTCCCCTCAAAATATCTCAACACACAGCCATTAATGTCTAAACTAAAGTGTCAATATTTTGTGTGGGTTCATTATTTTCCAGCACTGCCTTAACCCTCTTGGGCATGGAGTTCCCCAGAGCTTCACTGGAGTCATCTTCCACTACTCCATGATGACATCACAGAGCTGGTGGGTGTTAGAGACCTTGTGCTCCTCCACCTTCCATTTGAAGATGCCCCACAGATGCTCAATAGGGTTTAGGTCTGGAGGCATGCTTGGCCAGTCCATCATCTTTACCCTCAGCTTCTTTAGCAAGGCAGTGGTCGTCTTGGAGGTGTGTTTGGGGTCGTTATCATATTGGAATACTGCCCTCTGCCCCAGTCTTCGAAGGAAGGGGATCATGCTCTGCTTCAGTATGTCAGAGTACATGTTGGCATTCATGGTTCCCTCAATAAAATGTAGCTCCCCAGTGGCGGCAGTACTCGTATAACCCCAGACCATGACACTCCCACCACCATGCTTGACTGTAGGCACATTTGTTTTTGTACTCCTCACCTGGTTGCCACCACACATGCTTGATACCATCTCAACCAAATAAGTTTATCTTGATCTCACCAGACCACAGTACATGGTTCCAGTATGTCTTTAGTCTGCTTGTCTTCAGCAAACTGTTTGCGGGCTTTCTTGTGCATCATCTTTAGAAGAGGCTTCCTTGTGGGATGACAGCCATTCAGACCAGTTTGATGCAGTGTACGGCGTATGGTCTAAGCACTGACAGGCTGACCCTCCACCCCTTCAACCTCTCCTGCAATACTTGCAGCACTCCTTCGTCTATTTCCCAAAGACAACCTCTGGATATGACGCTGAGCACGTGCGCTCAACCTCTTTGGTCGACCATGGCGAGGCCTGTTCTGAGTGGAACCTGTCCTGTTAAACTGCTGTATGGCCTTGGCCACCGTGCTGCAGCTCCGTTTCATTTATGTAGAGCAACAATTCTTTTTTTCAGATCCTCAGAGAGTTCTTTGCCATGAGGTGCCATGTTGAACTTCCAGTGACCAGTATGAGAGAGTGAGAGCGATAACACCAAATTTAACACACCTGCTCCCCATTCACACCTGAGACCTTGCAACACTAATGAGTCACATGACACCGGAGAGGGAAAATGGATAATTGGGCCCAATTTGGACATTTTCACTTAGGGGTGTGCTCACTTTTGTTGCCAGCGGTTTAGACAATAATGGCTGTGCGTTGAGTTATTTTGAAGGGACAGCAAATTTACACTGTTATACAAGCTGTACACTCACTACTTTACATTGTAGCAAAGTGTCATTTCTTCAGTGTTGTCAAAAAAAGATATAATAAAACATTTACAAAAATGTGAGGTACTGTATCGGAGTATACACATATCTTTATTTACAGTCTTAGAGAGAAGTGGTGTAGTACTGCACATACATTATTTCTACTTATAGAAATGTGCCAAGACCCTATGGAGACAATCTATCATTACACGTAAAAATAGAGATATCCCATCCTTGGGTTACTCCATATGATTGTACAAAAAAGGGCTATAATTAAATGGTCAAATCAAATATCTACACTGCACTTCCAAAAACTAAATAAGTTATGTAGGTTGGACTTGATGGACTTGTGTCTTTTTTCAACCTCACCTACTATGTAACTATGTACAAAGTGCAAATGCTACACAAAGTGAGTCAATATACTGAAAAATCATACAGTGGTATACTCAATAACTACCCACTGTAAAAAGTGACAATAGTGAAATAAAAATTTAAATAAATTTAAATTAAATAATATAAATAATAATTACAATAATAACAACAATATAAAATAAAACACATATATTGCTTGTGATAAATAAATGTGCATAAAAATCAGGAATAAGTGAATACGTTTATATAAAGTGATAATGTGCATCCATGTGACAAGTAAATATATAAATAGTGAAAAATGTCCACAGGATGATATGTATTTAATGATTCACTAACAGGTAGAAACTCAAATCAAAGTGCTTCTGTGTGTTTGTGCACTATTATGCCAATACTGCCAGGAAGGAACATCATACCATCCCGATACCGATCCGGTATTCCTATACATTTCCGCTTGATGTAGAGTGGCGCACTGACGCGCCTGATTGATGTGAGTACCCTGTGTTTTTGGAAGCGCAGCGTAGATATTTGATTTGATTATTTCTGCATGCTTTATGAGACGTGTTTAATGCTTGCAGCTGTTCCACGGTGTGATTTATGATTTTTTTAGTTAGTGGAGGCTCATAGGGCGTTTTATACATTATAATTAAATGGTGAAAGAGGAAAATGCCCCTAAAGATGGTGAGCAATCCTCACCTTATGCAAAGGGGTGTGGGCGATAATCGCTGTTTGTGATAGTCCATACCTGTAGTCAGCTAAGGGATAAGTTCTACACAAAGTCAGTGGCTATTGAAAAGCTTGGCTGACCTTCCTGAAGCCCAGCATGCCATAGCTCTTATTTCCAGCCTGACTTCATCTCTAAGCTGACAAACTTTTCTCCTCCACCAACCACAGAGCCCTACATCAGTCTGTATTCACAAGTCCAGGCACGCCCCCCCAAAATATTCCTTCCAAATCCAGCAAGTTTCCCTGCCTAGTTTGTGGCGTCTTTAGGGGTAGAAACATAAAAAATAGAATAAAACTGCTCCGTGCATGTGCTGAAAATGAAAAAATTAAAATGGCCCCCCTCCCCTTAGTTTTATGGAGCAGAGATCGTTTTTCTTGATATGTGCTAAAGACTGTGTATTTCTTTGTTTTAAACACATTTACCAAGTATCACCTAAGGCCTCATGCACAGTGTTTAGTCCCTGTGTACGAGATCCTAGGCGTTTTTCATGCAAGCGGAAGGCAAATGCGCACTGTCCAGCCTAGTTTCCGGCAGCCTCTAAAACTCTGAGAGGCTAAAAGCTGATGCGACTGAATGGTGCACCAAATGCTACTAACGTTTCAGACATTATGTGCCCACAGACGAATGGGCATTTGTCCCTGGGAGCACACTGCCCTATCCTAAACACACTTGGAAGAAGCCAAAACTCGCCGCCACCTTGAATCAAAGTGCATGCTGCAGAATGTTGTACTGTATTAAGTTGGTCATAGATGGATTGAAATTCGTTAAATCTACTTCTCTCAAAAGGAGAATGATGGGAAAAAATTTTTTTAATCAGCAACTGCGGCCGATGATCAGTTTATTCTGATAGTGGAGGAGTCATGCAGTCAGAGCACAATGTCTCAGGGGGTAGGATTCCTCCATCCACCTCACTTATGTGGACAGGCAGTTTTGTTTTTTTCCGATTCAAATTTGTTAATTTAAAAAAAAAACAGTCATCTATGGCCAGATTAAAGAGTAACTCCATTTTTGTTGAGAAAAAACATTCTCTTCTGTACATTGCAAGGATTTTAACAAACTTTGTTGCAGGTTCCTACATTTTCGTTTTTATGAAAAAAGAGCTGTTTGTCTGTGTCCATGTGGTGAGTGAATCTGTATGGGAGTGGCTTTATAATTCTCAATCAGCTGCTACACCTGCAGGGCTCTAATGAGGAAAGTGACAGGGTCTGCATCCCTTTAGACACGATTTCCCTTTGGGAGTATCTCACCATAAATTCTATTTTTGTTGCAGGGAATGCTTAAAATCTGATTGTAGCTTAGTGCAGAATCAGTGAGCCAATCACACAAGCAGGAAATTACATATATGGGGGGCGTTCTGTTCACCATCTGAACGTGTACAGAACACCTCCAGGCTACCATTTTGCATTTTACAGAAAATTACAGAGCTGCAGATTTGAAAGGGAAAGGTCATTTTTTTTTTATTAACATTCAATTACAGTATGCATTGAGTCGCAGTTGTATACGCTATATCAGGGCTCAAAATTTCAAGTCCTGAGCTACTAGCCAGGCCTTAAGGGTTACTCGCCACCAGTTGCCCCACCCAATCCCTACCCTGGCTCGCCCCTACTTCTGCCCCTACTTCTGCCCCTACTTCTGCCCCTACTTCTGCCCCTAATTCCGCCCCTAAACACGCCCTCATAAATTATCTCATGAAATGACACTTACATTTTTTTATGTGGAATTAAGTTACAAAAATAAGTATTAACAACAACTTTATCAGTGCCTATCAGTGCAGCCTCACCAGTGCTCATCAGCACTGCCTCATCAGTGCCCATCAATGCAGGCTCACCTGTACCCATCAATGCAGCCTCGTCAGTGCCCACCATTGCAGTGCGACCTGTGCCCAGCATTGCAGCCTCACCTGTGCCCAGCATTGCAGCCTCACCTGTGCCCACCATTGCTGCCTGACCTGTGCCCACCATTGCTGCCTGACCTGTGCCCACCATTGCTGCCTGACCTGTGCCCACCATTGCGGCCTGACCTGTGCCCACCCGTGCGGCCTCACCTGTGCCCACCCGTGCGGCCTCACCTGTGCCCACCCGTGCGGCCTCACCTGTGCCCACCCGTGCGGCCTCACCTGTGCCCACCATTGCGGCCTCACCTGTGCCCACCATTGCTGCCTGACCTTTGCCCACCATTGCAGCGTGACCTGCATGTCGCCCAAAAGTAGCTCCTGAACTATTTTTGGGCGACATGCGTCCCGCGATGGCAGCATGTTTTATCGCACGACAACCATGGAAGACCCGCACCGCGATTTGAGGTGTCATTCAAATAAATGGCATTTTTAATGGGATTCCCATGTTTTGACATGCACACCTCGGCGCTGTCAAATCACGGGCAGATCCCTGGCAAATCTGCCGTGGTTCAAAACGCTGTAGTGTGAATGCAGCCTTATAGTAACTCTGTTGTGAGAAATGTTTTATGTTAGCCGTATGTAATACATGTTACAAGGGCGGTCTCCAAAAATAAGGCAATGTTTTTTTTGTTTGTTTTTTTTTTAATTATGTTTTTGTTTGTTTTAGGATTTTAGATACATGGTTTTTCTTTATCCCTGTTAGTCATTTTCGCTCGTCAGCATGGTTTGTAAGAAAGTGTAGGGAAAAAATTACAAATTCAGGCATGTAGAATAAAATATAAATTAAAATAATTACTGCGCCACCAAATAAATGAAATGTGAAAGCTGCTAACACTGCTTTTAGACAAATTGTGTATATATAAGTAAAATTAAAGTGCAGCACTGTAAATGTACAAAGAAGAGCAAGTAAAGTGTCAGTGCAACACTATAGGTATATCAAATGTACAAGGATGATGAGATACACCTGTATAAACAAAAAACATATGTGTATATATAAAAAAAAGGTGCAAATGTGCCGAGAAAAATCTCGTTGGCACATGGACATTGGTGGACATTGAGATTTTTCTCGTAGGCACGTTTTCACTTCATTATGTATATATACACATATGTTTTTTATTTATACAGGTGCACTGACACTTTACTTGCTCTTTTTTGCACATTCACCGTGCTGCACTTTAATTTTATGTAGAATAAAATGTAATTTACTGAAGGGCATCATTACAAGAAGAAGCCATATAAAGCATGTAGAAATGGAATTTCTTTTGTTTTTGTAATGGAATTTTTAGGGGCTTTGCACAGTTCAAAAGAAAGAAAATTTAGTGGACCATTTTGAATGATTGGATCCTAAATTATAGTCATACATTTAAGTCACATCTATAGGCATAATCGGTTGTATGCTTTTATATCTTTATTGAATGCGGAAAAATAAAATAAAAAAGTTTCTAAAGTCTTGTTCAGTGAATATAAGGAATATTAGACCATTCCTCCCTACAAAACATTTTTAGTCCATTGATATATCTGGGAATCCTTTGCATAGCTGTTTTCAGGACATGACACAGCATCTCGGTTTGGTTGAATATAAATTTTCTTCTGTTCATGTCGTTCTGTTTTTCTGGATTTACCCCTGTGGTTCAAGTCAATGGCTTGTTGCATCAGCCAACTTCTGTTACGCTTCAGCTGAACGATTGCTGTCCTGACATCTCCTGTGAAATGTCTTATTTGTTTCCCCTCCATGCATAGTGTTGTTTGCTTCCCAAAGAGTTCCTGTCTCGTTCGTCAACAGCACATTGTCCCAGATATTACATCCAGGTGGTCTTTTGCAAACTGGAGACGTGCAGCAATAACTTTTGCAGACGCATTGTTTCCTCAGTGATGTCTTTCCAGGACTTTCCTTGTTTGGGAAAAACACTGACCAAACACAGAACAAGCTGATCTGCAAAAGTGACAGTGGCAAGACCTGGGATAAACTATAATACCACCAGGTGTTCTTACAACAGTCCACCATGATTAAAATTTTCTCCAGAAAAAAGAAAATTTACTGTAATGCCTGCTTAGCTGCAAAGCCAAAACCTTTTCTAAAATATATACTATTTTTTTTTTTAAGAAGTCTCATGAGCAATATAAAATTAAATTCTGGTCCATAGATTCATCTATAAATACCTGAACATTGAACGGTTATGTGGTATATTCTTTGTTTTTATCTTCGGTTAAAGCCCAACAGCTTCTCCCTTATCGGAAGCCCGATTTGTGGGCATTCCTATTGCTACCGATTGTCCCCTGCATGTGTTCCCCCAGGACATGAGCACTGACATGCCCCCCTCGTCCTGCATTTTCATTGTTATTGTGGTGCTCAGACCCAGGTTACTAACTTCCACCCTCTCTGCTGTGATACCTGCTGTGATACCTCCTCACCCTATGTTGTTATATTGTTGGTTTTAGCTCTTAATTATTCGTCTCCTTCAGAACAGTGGGGTCAGACAGCGGTGGGAGGAGGTTCCGTTGAACAAGATAGCTCTAGATCTACAACACATATATAAAAATGGGACAAAGTGCTACCTGGCTTTAGGTACACTTTAAGCCCTTGGCATTGATTTTTTTTTTCCTTCAACTCCTGTAATTTCTACTTTTGTTAGACAGCTAGAAAAAAATTAATGGAGTACTAACATTATATGTGTTAACTGTCTATGATTATCTAAATGCAATTTTTATGTTTTGAAGAGACAGCTACCATGCCTACTGAGGGATAGCCCACCTCCAACCCACCTATCTTTACCCAAACAACTGTTGAATGCAAGTGGGCTTGGTGATGGGCTTTAAAAAAAATAGGGAAAGTGACAATATTTATGTAGAATAACTTTATCAATAATACTTGTATAACAACTGATCACGTTATTGCAAAAATCCAGGTACTTCTGTTAGATTCACAGATGTCTTAATGCAACAATATTTGAAAATTACCGGAAGACCTCAGTGCAATTTTCACAGAAGCCAGTCACTTTGGTTGCTGTGAAACCGATGGTTGAATCATGTTGGTCAGGCAATAATACAGAGGTTTTTTTTGTTTTGTTTTTTATAATTGTACGCTTTCATACATTAAAGGCCTTTGTGCTCAGTACACCAAAGAGATCTGTTTTACAATATGCAAGTCCTGTTGTAGCCTTATAAATATATCTCTCGTTCTACTTGGCATTGTTCAGTTAAACTATTTCCTCCAATTTAAAATTGTTGCACCGGGTGTATTTTAAGCATTTCAGTTGCATCAGCTGTTGGGTACTATTTTAAGGTCTGCCTCAAGTGAAAATACAGGGTGGTGATCTCAACGGTCTATAAGTGACTACTGGCAGACCTTAAAATACCAGCTCTGCTTACAGTGTGGGAAATGCCTTGGATGAATAGCTTTCAGAAGCCACCGCAGCTTTGTTTTCATATAGTTCTGAAGGACGTCCCAGTCTCCAGCAAAGTGACGGGGCAGTAAAAAAAAAACAATCATTATAGTTGTGTAACATCTGGAGTTTTCAGTGTTGGTTTTAAAATCTTTATAGTGACCCCAGCAAATAAAGTTAGCCGGTTACAGACAGACAAGTGTCTATAGATCTTTGTCTCCTTGCTCTCCAGGAATCCCCAAAGAGGAGACACACAACGTATGCTAATACCATCAGGTTAGTTAGCGTTATTGTCCACCTTCCCAGTAACACATGCTTTACTTTCATTCATCTATTTGTTCCCCATTTTAGGAAGAAAGCAAAATATTTCAGGGTATGGAGGGGCATGTGACTCCCCCTCCTTCCTCTCATACAAAAGCACTCACACTTGGGGATTGTCCCAATGGAGTGTGGAAACAGTACTCAGCTATGTGTAAGCTCCAAGTAGAACTATTGAGAGATTACAAAGGCTGTTGTTTCTTGGTGAAAGAAGTGACAGGAGTGAAAGGATGGCAGATATGTTCTGCTAGGGAGAGCAGAATTAGGGATCATACACATGGGCATTTGGAGTCATATAGCGAAAAATATGGCCATATTTTAGGGGCTGGAAGCTACAGGTTTCACGTATGGCTTCCACTGCTGTCTCTGCCAATGTGGCAAGAGAAACCCAGAACAGCTGAGGCTCCTGTGCACATCGCTGGATCGAGAGGGGGCTCAGGTAAATATAAGGGGTTGGGGGAGCTGCACCCAGAAGGTTTTTCACCTTCATGCATAAAAAACCTTCAGCCTTTACAGACAAAAGCAGGGCATCCATGGAGGCTAAATGAGTGTTTCAGAAATTCTCAAGGGATACTTTACCTTCTTCAGTAATGACATTTGTGGTGTTCTAAAAATTGAGTTCAGATTTTTTTTTGTGATAGTTTAGGTTCTGTTTTGTTCCTGTAAAGCAGAGGTGCTTAGTTCCCTACTCTCATGTCCTTTGTTAATACAAAGTAGGTCTGTTCTCTATTCAGTGTCCGAGGACTCCTCGGAACTAATTATAGAGAGTCCTGAAATTATAAACAGGAAGCATCTCCCCACTTTAAAAAGTACACAAAGTGAGGCATGGCATGTGTGAATAGATGACATGAACACATCCCCAGCTTGTTTTGACAGTGCCATTTTGTATTATTTTATTCTGGCCTAGAAATTCTTCCAGTGAAAACTATTTATTGGCTCATCCAGGTTATTTCAGATAATACTATTCCTTGTTTACCAGGACCACAGCTATCTTTGTATGCAGCGAGGAGGAAGGGGGTGGGGGGGACGTTTCCTGGTCTCTGCTGGTGGCCTCGACCTCAGATGTTCCAATAAATGATTGTGCGTCTTGATGAAGGAGAGCAATGTGGGCTGTGATTCATGTTTCACAAACCACAAATGTGTGCCCAGGCTCTCCCTGCTTTGTGTTAAAGGCTGGAATGTCGACATATTCTTGATGGCTTCTATCTTGAAGCTCATTAGAGCTAATTTTCAGATTGCAGAAATGCCTCTGTACTTAAAACGGGGGTCAAGTGTGAGGGGGGATTACCGATCATAGTTGGGCCACTTTGCTGTTATTTGAGGAGTAGCCTTCAGCCTCCTGTTAGATGGTCCTTAATGACTACTTCAAAGAATGTAAATAGTAGTTTACAGACTGCAGTCTAGATCTCCTACTTCCTTTATCATGATATTTGCAGAATTAAATGACAGAGATTCCTTGTTTCTTTTTAAAGGGATTAAAGGGATATATTTTGAGAAGTGAAATGTACCTCTCACCTCTCAATATGGAGCCTTTTTTGGATTTTTGTGCTTTTTTTTTTTTTTTAATAATGCCAACCACAGACCCTTTGTAATGGGGAACATATGCAGACCTTTAATCGGGCCATACATAGGTCGAATTCTGAACGAATTGTATTCCGAAAATCATAATTTTGAATTTTAGCTCGGATTTTGCACCAGTAGTGAGTCACAGCAATAGCTGATTTTTGTGCGGCCATCAAATTTGAGTGGTCGGGCATATTGGAAATTCTTTGAAAATGGAACAAATTTTTAATCAATGATGAGAGAATCTTTTGAGAAATCTAGTCTTTTCTGTGGTAACATGAGGTGAAATTGAAGGCTTGGTTGGTCACATTTCGAAATCAGTGGTGGCAATATCGGATTACAAAACACACTAAATTTCGGATTTTCGAAAGAACGTTTGTTCGGAATTGGACCCTTGTATGGCCTGCATTATTATATGATCATCTTTTTAAATTGAGATCTTTCCCTGTACAAAAAAGTGGCAACTACCCCAATCACTGAGAACAGCAAGGAGCACATGGAAGGGCACCTTATGCTCCTACTATGGAGACTCTAGAAATTCAGTTAGGACCACACGATATGCAGAGGTCCATTGGTGTGTGCACTGAGGTTTACGCAGATATTTGTAAATATGTGCAAACAAAACCCTTAAAAAACCTGTTTTTAACGTAAACTATTCGGGTCATTTTGGTTGTTTTGCAGTCTGGCTGGTAAGTGTGCTGGGAAATCTTTTGTTTGTGATGATGTGATAAAAAAAAGGCTTTAAAAATAAAGTACTGAATAATTCAAATGGAATGCTGGTTTATGTTTGAAAAAGGATGGAACACTTCTGACTTTGTCAAGTGCCCAAATACATTATAAGACAGTACACATGCCCTGAAATATTTTACCCCTGTACAACACTTTTTTGTTTTAATGGGTGAATTTACGGAAGTCTGTTAACTCAAAATTTCCAGCCTGACAAGTAGGAATTTCCCCTGTATTGTATTACTCTCAAGGCCATTAGCAGTGAACAGTACCACTAAAAAGTAAATCATAGCATGTACAGCCTATAATCGTAGCCCTCATTTACTACTTTTGCTCTAATAACCGGATTATAAACAGTGAATACTTTGATTAGGTCAACCATTGTAATAACTGTGACTTTAAGACTTCAAAGCAACCTAGCCATTACGAAAGACACCTGGCTATTATTGCTGTTGACCTTTTGAACATCTTTGGCCAAAACATCAAAGTGTCTTCTAGGTCTAATTTGCTCAAATAACTGCATGAAATAGTTGCAGTATAAGTTTGTGTGACTGTGATAAAAATGCTCTTTGTCTCCCTTTCAGACTGGCACAGATAGCTCTTCGAACTCCTCACAGAAGAGGGAAGCACCAGTGAGGACAATCTCGTCACCACTGACAAGCGGACGCTGTAGATACAGTACCCTCAGCCACATTGATCCTTATTCCTTGGAACACTATAATCCAGAACAAGTACGTAGCTTTATTCCATAATTCACTTTTATTGTATCTTTTTTTTTGCTGAGAGTGGATGGCACTGTATAAATCTGTATACCAAATTTTCAATCCCAAGATAATAATTGTGACAATACCATTGCACCAAACATTTTTTGAGCTTACTCTTCTAGTGTCTGCAAAAGGGCATGTTTCCTACTTCCTAGATTGAACTGGCCCTTCTATTTATCCAGTTACTTAAAGGAGAAGTACAGCCAAAGCCCATTTGGCTGTACTTCTCCAGTGGATCAGAGTCAGAGTCGGTCCAGGCTCGGGCATCATCACGGCCATAGAGTCAGGATCCATACAGATCCCTGGACCTCCACCTGGCTCAGCCTCTCAGCGAGCCGATGAGAGCCTGAGCTGGCTGCTCCCGCCCCCTCCACAGCCCAGTGCTCTAGTTAGCGTGGGGGGGGGGGGGGGGTCAGAGCAGAGAGCTGCTGACTGTCAATCAGCAGCTCTCTGCTCATGGAACCGTGAGAACCAACCTCTCCTCCTCTGTTCCCCTGAAGACTCCTGGATTACTTAAACAGTAACCCAGTTGTTGACCCTCCTAAGGACTCCTGGGATGTATGACATAATTTGCCTAGGCACGAAAACAGGAAGTAACTGAAAAAAAAAAAGTTTAAAACAAGTAAATATGATCTAGTTACTTATATATTTACTATTGCTTGCAGTATGAGGATTAAACATAATCAATGTTGAATAGCAGAGTGAAGTTCCACTTTAAAAAATATGTAAACCCGACATTTCACTTTCCTGGCGTGTGTCTGCTGTTCTGTTCTTTTTGTATCACTTTCTTTGTGTGTAATCCCTGGTGTTCCTGCTAGTCCCTCTGCTTACCTATTAAAAACTGACCACGCTAAGCAGGAGAGCACACCGTGGGCAGTTCTCTAGCTACACTGGAAACTCAGCCCACGTTCCTCTAATGATCAGACTTGTGCTGAAACACCCCCCACCCGCACAGCCTTACAATGGGAAGCTGTGTACTCCTCCCCTCCCCCTAGCTCTTATGCAGCTGAGAACAGAGGGAATGCGATCACATATAAAAACAGGAAAAAAAGATATTTATAATGTTGTGTTTTTTTTTTTATATCTATACACAAATGTTTTGCATTTCATTTCTATTTTAAACAGAATGGGTTGTTTTAAAAGGTGATCGTTTAAAATCACTGTGACCACTTGCCGACTGCCTTCCACATATATACTGTGGCAAGGCGGCTCGGCTGTGCAAACCGTACGTCGGTCTGTGCATGTGGTACTGCCTGCGCGCCAGCTCGCCCATAGGTCTGGCGGACTCGATGTCCGCCGACAACCCGCGATCGCAGTGAAGAGGAGAGAACTGGGATCTGCCTATGTAAACAAAGCGGATCCCCGTTCTGACAGGGAAGGAGAGAGAGCGATCAGCTGTTCCTAGTGATCAGGAATAGCGATCTCTCTCTAATCTGTCAGTCCGCCCCCTGACAGAAACACCTCTCTAGGAAACCCTTAACCCCTTGATCGCCCCTAGTGTTAACCCCCTTCCCTGCCAGTGCCATTTATACAGTGATCAGTGCATATTTATAGCACTAATCGCTGTATTGGTGTCACCAAAAAGTGTCACTTATTGTCAGATTTGTCCGCTGCAATGTCGCAGTACTGTTAAAAATAGCTGATCCCCACTACTACTAGTAAAAACAATTTAAAAAAGTCCCTAAATCTTTCCTTTCTTATTTTGTAGACGCTATAACTTTTGCGCAAACCAATCAATATACGCTTATTGCGATTTTTTTTTTAACCAAAAATATGTAGCAGAATACATATTGGCCTAAACTGATGAATAAATTAGTTTTTTTATGTATTTTTGGATATGTGTTATAGCAGAAAATAAAAAATATTATTTTTTTTTTTTTTTTTTCAAAATGGTCAATCTTATTTTGTTTATAGCGCAAAAAATAAAAACCGCAGAGGTGATCAAATGCCACCAGAACAAAGCTCTATTTGTGGGGAAAAAAAGGACATTAGTTGTGTTGGTACAACGTCGCAAGACCACGCAATTGTCAGTTAAAGCGACACAGTGCCATATCGCAAAAAATGGCCTGGTCATTAAGGGATTAAATACTTACGGGGCTAAAGTGGTTAATAACATATATTTGGTAAAATACTAGGTGGACAGCACTTGTCACGTTATAAAGGTTGTAGTGCAGCAAATGTCATGTGCAGTTTGTCATAGCACTTCATTTGTCAATGTCTGAAGTGAGACTTGTTTTGCCCCTCTATCTTATTTTGAGGTTGGGTCTGAATTGTTCGCTGAATGGCAACATTGACATCTATTTTAAAAACTGTGACAAATTAGGAAATCTGTTGTGTACACATTTGTGGGTCATGCCCTATTTGGTTTTTCTCATAGCAAGGCTAGCACAATGGACAAATCTTCTACCTGTGCGAGTAGTAATGTGAAGGTTACAGTGAGCTGGGTGAAGTGATAAAGGTTTTCCTCAGATCAACCAGCTGTGGTTTCAATCTTTAGTGCACACAAAATAAATAATCTGGAAATTGATTGCTGTGAGTAGTGTGCCTTCCTCATCCGTTTTTCCTCACCAGCTCTTTTGCCTTCATGCGTTGGCCCTCCATCCAACATTCTTCTCTACCATAACCCATAACTCTTCCTAACCCATAACTCTAGTCCTACCAGAATTGTGGCCATACACAGAGCTCTTATACAATATCTGGGCTGCATATAGATTCAACAGTGGAGCAGTACCTTGCTCCTGTGAATTTACATTCACCTCTTGCTCTTGTGACAACGCAAATTTTTTTTCCCTTACATTTGGGCACAAATATAGTGTAAAAGAAATTTTTCCTCAAAAAATGGGACTTTGGAGGACCACGAACACTCAAAAGAGATTATTTAGTAAAAAGTACACATTTTATTACACATAATAGACATTATTTCAAAATATCACAAGGGGGCTAAAACACATAACACATGAAATGAGAATATGTCACAATGGAAGAAACCCAGACCAACTGTAAGACAGACAGATGAAATACCAACGCGTTTCGACATATGTAGGAAGGGTCTTCTTCAGGGAAGGGAAGGAGAGGGTTGAAAAGCTTCCAGAGAGCTACGAACAATCTCATGTGTTAAATGCTGTTTGATACTGGAGATCAATTGCTCAAGGCAATAAAGGAGAAGGAAAGTGTCCACAAGGGAAAACAACAGAGTGTCATGTCAATTGCAGCAGCAGAATGCACTCTGGAGATAACAACACTTCCACGCTGGTGAAAGATAGTGCTTTATATTTTGGGGTCCTTTGCCCTACATATATATTTTTGTAAGTGCTCCATCTTCCCCTGATCCTTCTCATGTATGGGACCTTTTGCAAACATCTTCCCTTTTTGCTGCTATATTGCACCGTCATATTGTGGCTTTCTTTAGTCTTGATCAAAAGGGGTTCTTAAAATCAGCATTGATAGGCTAATATCGTGGCTTGGGATGACATACTGATGGCCAAGGAATCTTTGGCCGTCCCTTCTATCTGTATGCCAACTTATCCCTTTATATCCTTGTGTCTCCTTCCCTCCCCTCCCCCCTCTTTGCCCTTTATCCTCCCCTCTGGGCGATAATTTGGTGGCATATGACGGGGTCTGCTGCAATTGACGTGACACTCTGTTGTCTTGAGCAATTGATCTCCAGTATCAAACAGCATTTAACACATGAGATTGTTCGTAGCTCTCTGGAAGCTTTTCAACCCTCTCCTTCTCTTCCCTGAAGAAGACCCTTACTACATATGTCGAAACGCGTTGGATTTCATTTGCATGTCTGACAGTTGGTCTGGGTTTCTTCCATTGTTACATATTCTCATTTCATGTCCATTCCAATGTTATCATGTGTTTAGCCCCCTTTTCATATAATGTCTATTATGTGTAATAACATTTTTACTTTTTACTAAATCTCTTTTGAGTGTTCATTGTCCCGTTTTTTGAGGAAAAATTTATTTTACATGTTGTATAAGGGATGTGGACCTGAATCTCTTTTTCCCATCCAATTAGTCTAAACCATTTTTCTGTCCTTTAAAATATAGTGGAAACAGACTGGATGTACCCTATGTGTCAGTTGCCTTTGTTCATTCATTCTGCCATAAAGAGGTTCTAAAGGCCGAAGGTTTTTTATTTTAATGCCTTCTGTGCATTAAGATTAAAACACCTTCCCTGTGCAGCAGCCCCCCTAATACTTACCTGAGCCCCATCTCGTTCCAGCGATGTTGCACGAGAGACTCTGCTGTCCAGGACTCTCCCTCCTAATTGACTAAGACACAGCGGGCACAATTGGTTTCCGCTGCTGTCAATCAAAGTCAGTAAGCCAATGAGGAGAGAGGGGGCGGGCCGAGCCGCAGCTCCATGTCTGAATGGACACACAGAGCAGTGACTCAGCTTGGGTGCCCCCATAGCAAGCTACTTGCTGTGGGGGCAGGAGGGAGGGGCCAGGAGCACCAACAAGGGAGCCGAGAAGAGGAGGATCTGGGCTGCTCTGTGCAAAATCACTGCCCAGAGTAGGTAAGTTTAACATGTTTGTTATTTCAAACAAAAAAAAACAAGACTTTAATATCAGTACAGCAGGAGGGCCCACTGTATAAAATCCAATTGCCAGTAATTTGGTGTTCTAGCAACCAACGCCAGTTACACAAGTCTCCGTAAAGAAGACTGGCATGAGTCTGTTGAAATTAGGTTTTTTTTTTTTACTTTACACCTTAGCAAACAATGTTTCCTAGATGACATTAACAGTTAACCTAAAGCTTTTTTTCATCTCTGAAAGTTGATGTTTATTAAGTAAAAATTGACTTGATTGTGCAATGTCTTTGTTTCAGTCATTACCTAGACCTCCTCGGCATGTCAGCTTTCCAGATGACGATGACGAAATTGTGCGCATCAACCCAAGGGAAAGAAACTGGCTCACTGGTTACGAGGACTACCGCCAGGCACCGATGCGCAAATACCCAGAAACTGATAACACAGACTCTTATGTGCGATTTGCCAAAAGTGAAACCTCAAAGCATGATTACAACTATCCATACGTAGATCACACGAACTTTGGCATGTGCAAGGACCTCAAGGGTCCTGTGATAAACACACAGCCCAGCCGTTGCAAATCAAGAAGGAAAGATGGCGAGAGGTCCAGATGTGTGTATTGCAGGGACATGTTCAACCATGATGAGAATGGTCGGGGACAGTGCCAGGATGCCCCGGATTCAGTCCGAACCTGCATACGACGGATCAGCTGCATGGGGTTTGCAGACTGCGTTCTTTACCACTGCATGTCTGATTCAGAAGGAGACTACACAGACGCTTGTTCTTGTGACACCAGCGATGAAAAGTTTTGCCTCCGGTGGATGCTGCTCATCCCTTTGTCAATCATTGCTCCTGGCATGTGCTGTTACCTCCCACTACGAGCTTGCTACAACTGTGGTGTCATGTGTGGATGCTGTGGGGGCAAACACAAAGCAGTGGGGTGACTGCGTGCAAGTCTGGGACTTAGTTTTGCAATTTTTTCAACGGTTTGCTGGGAAGCGTTTGTGGACAAAACACTCCCAACAGGTCAGCCGGCATGTTTCCAAACTTGAAAAGCCGGCCGCAGCAGCCTCGGCAGAGGCTCCTAGCAAACTCCTCTTATGTTCAGAATAAGGAAATACTAAACTAATAGAAAGAAGGCTTTAAAAAAGAACGAGCGAAGTAGTGATGGAAAGTGGAGATGCTGAATCTGTCGATCTGTTTTGGCAGTCTAATGTCACCTGTAAATAGGTTGTTTTTTTGTTTTTGCACTTCCAGTAGTGTGATATTCAGACTCCATCTTTGAAAGGATGTGAGTCTGCAGGTCCCTGGAAGAAAAGGCATTCATGTAGATCTAATGAGTATTTTAACCTGCAATCAGGTATTCTATGCTTATCTTCTATAACATGGGTAACAAGAGTACCATCATGCAGTATTTCCCTATTAAGCCAAAACCAGCTTATTTATGTGTATGTAGTATTTGACGTCCATTACCATTTCTTTTTATCCCCCCTCTTTCTTTGTGTGAGTTCTATTACTTTGCTCTTTTCTTGTCCCTTTCTGTTCTGTTGACTAAATTGACTTCCAAACTTTTCTTAATTTATACAGGATTCATTATGATATTCTAGCAGTCAGTACACTCCTTGGTTGTGTAATGGCCTTTGCACAAAACTTTTATTTATAGTGACTGTCATTTTGGTTGGTTTAGGCATTCCTACCAAATGGCACTAGCTCCCTTTAAATATTGCAGTAATATAAAGTTTAGATTCCGTTGTACGTCTGTATTCCCTATAATTACAGGAACTTTAGAGTGGTGGTCTTTTGTCCTTACTGATAATTTTTATTCTTTGGAAAAGGGAATTTAATATTCATTAAGTGTTCTAGACTAAATAATCTTAATTTATTTTCCACCATAACCAAGCATTTTCCCCCTTCTGTGCTTCGTTGATTTTTTTTTATTTGATAAACACTAATGAGCTTTTTCAGTAAGACAAAATGATTTGTACAATAACTCATAGCAACCCATCAGAATTTATCTTTAGCTGATCTGATTTTAGTAAATTGAAAGTCAATTTGTTCTGCACATTTCCATGGCATCTTGCACTTCCTAACTGAAATTGCCGGTGTTCCGTCAGAATCGGCGACCCGTCAGATTAGGTAACGGAAGTGACGTTCCGTCAGCTGCGCATGCGTTTCAGCACTACCAGGTTTGCTCATCTGGCAGAACACCTGCAGTCAGAAGAAGGGAGCAGATATCTTAGTACACCCAGCTACGTCTTGAATTTCACAGTAATTTTAGCAATAAAGTGAGTGTATATAAATAAATATAGTATTATCTGTGATGCTGTTTGGTTGTTTAATTTTGAAAGCCTGAGCAGTGTGGGGTGTACCAACATGGCCTCCGCCACCTTCCCACTGCTGGCGTCCAGCTTTTTTCAAAATGGAACATCAAAACAGCATCACAGATGTCAATATTCTATATTTATTTATATGCGCTCATTTATTGCTAAAATCACTCTGAAATTCAAGACGTAGCTGGGTGTAGTAAGCTGTCCGCTGCCGCCTTCTTCTGACTGCAGGTGTTCTGTCAGATGAACAAACCTGGTAGTGCTGAAACACATGCGCAGCTGACGGAACGTCACTTCCGTTACCTAATCTGATGTAACACCTGCAAAGTTTGAAACCGTTTTTGTAAAGTTCTAGAGTTCTAAAACGCTTTGTTGGGTGCAGCAGTTGTGTTTAATAATTATTGAATATATTAAAAATAAATATATATATAAATATATTGTTCTTATGTTAAAGAAGACTTTGATGACGTAGGGAAAAAAAGGAACAATGATATTACTGCAATGGTTTTCGGACGGTTGTAGTTATTTGGTAAACATGTAATGATAAATTACTTGATTTGCGCATGTAAGGTAAAATATTCAAAATTTGGCTTCCCTATAGAGTAAATTTTGGTTCCAATATTTCAATTTTTTTTTTATTTTTTTGCAGAGAGGCCTTGATTAAAGAAAAAAGAAAAAAAATCATCTGGTCCTCATTAAAGTAAGGCCCTCATTAAACTTAGTTATCTGCTACCACAGTGGCTGGTGACCCTTTACCCTTTTCTTTAAAGTTCTGCTGCTTCTAGTTACCAAACTCTGGCACACCCTGTAGCTGCTGAAGTGCTTTGGCATAGGTCAAAATCATGCGGCATCCTATGCTGTGGCCAAATAAACATGAAAGCCATAGGCCAGGCTAAGGACAGCCATTTGCCACCGTCACAAACTCTGCAGTGTTTAGAGTACCACCCGTGATACGGAATATTTCCACGTTTACACCCATTGTTTGGCTATAGATGTGCATTCTCTTCATCAATAGCAAGTGCTCTGCCCCCCAGAGAGCTTTTATCATTTTTGGATGTTACGTACAAAATGGCCATTGAAGCCCCAGAAAAAAAATATATATGTAATGCCTCAAGTGCCTGCCACCGACAGCCATCAGTGGAGTGAGCGTATGACGATCCTGATTTTTAATTAACACCCAAAATAAATTTGAAAGAACTAATGATACAGGTTCTGCATTTTGAGAAGCAATGATCTAAGCTTAGAATATTTCAGCTCTGACCGAATTATATTTAATAGATGCTGATCATAATGTTCCATTATACTACAACAACATAGAATAGAAAAGTGGGAGACAGCTGATCAGAAAAGATTCTCTGTAAGTACACTTGCACAGAATAGTAGTCATTTGCGCTACTGGTATTAAATCAATAGCCTTTGCTAGATCAATTTTTTTGGTACTGTACAAATACACATATAGATCTAAGATGGCCATCACAAGATCCAGTAAACCTTGTTTATTTTTTATTTAATCCGGTGACCAACAGATGCCTGCTGGTGGACAATCTTCAGGAGAAATTATAATAAAATACCTTAAAAAGTAAAAAAAAATGGCCTCTTATTTTTACAGATATTAGTCAACACTAGGGGTTTTTTATAAGCACCCCTTTTAAGCAAAACATTCATGCTCAACTGAGCCTTGTGTTGGCCTAAAAAACATCTACTAAGCATCTGATTTCCATGTGTGGAGGTTATTTGTAATGTATCTTCTTCACAAAGCCTAACTTAACCAAAGTAAATAAAATAAAGGTATGGGGTTGAGACACAGATGTCAAAGTAGACACAGTTGTGGTGAATATATATATTATATAATTTCTTGCTATTCTTGATCCAGTCCATTTGTATCACCTAATAGCTACGTGGCTAGACATGTCCACACTCCCACTTGTTTGTAGTTAGGAGTTAACGTGTCTGATCAGCATAGCCAGCAGTTGTATTGGATATCCATTCATTTCTGAGTTTTGAACCTCAATTTTTATTGTTTCCACAGGTGTGTGCAAGTTTAAGCACTTATGTCCATGCCAAACCCTTTAACTTCCCATGTACCTAGAATTACTTATTCAGCCATATTGGCCCAACCTGAATCATCCTGGTTAGCACTTGAATTACTATACAAACTGAAGCCAGTACACCTAAAAATTACTAGTGCCTACTTTTTTTTTTTTTGCCTTTTCCACAGATGGCAGAAGCCTGTTTCAGGGCTTCTTTAAAAAAAAAATAGGGACCCCGTGACTGGTTCAGTTGTCTCCTGAATATTGATAGCTAGTCTACCTGTGCACATTATCAGGTAGCTTGACTTATTCCCAGGTCTTTGGACATTTGAATAGATCATTGGTTCTCAAACAGTGGTACCCTAAAGGTTAGTCATGATGGTTTTAGAAGATACTTTTGCTTATTATAATAAATACATTGTAACAGTTTAACGGTTTATCAAATAGGTTTTTGTTCATGAAAAATTGCTTAGCAAGCAGTAATACACAATTACTGGGTTCTGGCAATAAATGTTCTCCAGTCCTGGGGTACTTTGGTTTAGGTGACCCAAATTAGAGGGTATTCAATATTTCTTGCCTTTTGTAAAGGAGTGTATGTACAAATGCTTTAAAATTCAGTAGTAGATTCAAAAAATAAAAAATAAAACTGAAGTTTTGATTCCTTTGAAAAAAAAACACGCAGAATTGTGTCCTAATTCCATTTTCGCCATAGCCAAGAATCAGATGGGGGGAGCTTTGGTGATCCACCCAGAAATAAGGGTACAATTTTTACTGATCTTGAAAAATCCATTAAAGTTTAGAGAAAATATTAAGACAACAGAATCCCTTATCTTCTTTTCCTTAAGATTTAATATTGTTCTCTTCAACATAAGTTTTTGCATTTATTTTGTCATTATGACACCAACGTTTGTTGCTCTTCACTCATCGCGATAGTGACTCTCCCATGTGTACAATATCTTTCTTTAAAATAATACATAAGTAATGTGTGATTTGTTTGTGAAACTAAGGATGACTGTGCTAGGCCTCATTAATTGAAATGTCTCAAATGTTCCCCTCTGTTTCTCCTACTAGTTACCATAATTCTGGCTTTCATTTTTTAGTTCAATTTAGAAACACAATTGGAAGGTTATGCTGGTTGCTATGGGCAGTCAGACAATGGTGTATGCAATGCTTAGCAAAGCAAGCCATAGATTATGCAATTTGAAAAAAATTTCCCCAGGTTGAAGGTAAGAAAATTGCTTGATTCCCCTATCAACACAGGCAGTATTGATGTGGGAATTCCCCCCGCTGTGCTATTGTATTCTGACAGTTCGAGTTCTCCCCGCCATCAGAATACAATAATCATTGCTGGCGACTACAGCCGCCGGTCATGATTGCAGAAGAAAAACCTGACAGGCTGGTTGTACTGAAGTCAGTCGATGGATTGACTTCAGTAGAACCAGCCTGCCCATAGATGGATCAAAATTTATCCAGTTCCTGCTGAAATGGCCAAATTTCGATCCATCTATGGCCAACCTAGGTCCCAAATCTTCTACTGATAACAAAATGCATGGTGCCAGAAGTTTAGGTGACCGTCACTATATATTTCTCTTGTTTTGGGAAACTGCAGTGTTTTAGCAAGACCCATAACAGGAAGTACTCACAGTAGGATTTTCCAACCACCCCATTCGCCAGAACAGGGAACACACAAGAAAGCAATATTTTGCTTTTCCGGATCCTTGTCCACCTCCAGATATTTGAATAATTTGCAATTCTCCTTTTAGGATGACCATGTTGTCTAGGTTCTATGTATATCATACTGCTGTAATGTATCTGAACTTTTAGGATCAGAAAAATGTTGTTTGCAGTTTTGCCTTGCATAGATAAAACATAAGTTTGTGTTTAAGAGTTTAATTCTATTGTGGTCTCCATTTTTTTCTTTAAGCTGTATAAATAGAAGGAAAGGGTAAACTTAAGTATTTTTTTTAAATAAACATATTACAAGAGTAGCCAAATAATTTTTGTATCTGTAAAATAAAAAATAAATATAATTATATATATCTTGAAACAGCTCTAGATTACTAGCATAGTACAATCTAAATATTATGAGGCAGCTGGGGACTGGCTTATGAACGTTGCCATTTCTGTTCCTGCCATAATGTCTATTTGCAGTAAATGGCCAGCAGGTGTGTGCCTTTTCCCCACCCTCTGATTGCACATTGAAATTAGTCTTAAAGCAGTTGTATACCCGCACAAAAAAAACACACACACAAAAAAAAAAAAAAAACCCTGTAAGGCAAAGACATAATGAGCTAGGTATACTCACCTTAGAACGAGGTCCCCGTATAGCATGCCGGTCCACGCCAAGAGAGCTGACATTTTGCCCTTTGCGTTTCTTCCGGGTTCACCGCTGCGGCTCTGTGAGTGGCCGGAGCCGCAATGACGTCAGTATTCTTTTTGGCAAGATCCGGCAGCTTCTGCCAGGCTTTCACAACGCATGCGCCACTGACGTCAGCGGCTGCATGCAAAGCGAATACAGGTTTAGGAGATATTCATTTTACCTACAGGTAAGCCTTATTATAGGCTTACCTGTAGGTAAAAATTTAAAAAAAAAGAGTATACAACCGCTTTAAAGTTTCTTTTTGTTTTTTTTTTTGTTTTGTTTTTTTATGCCAAGAACCTTTGATTTTCATTTATTACCCACCTAAAAGTAACTATATAATATTTTCTTATAGATCATAAATTCATGTTTGGCTGTAATGCTGGACCTTCCCTAGCAGGGAATGCGTTCTTTGTGGTTTGTACACACTACAGTCATATCGTGTGGTTGGCCCGCATTTGTCTATATTTTGTGCTGCACCCTTTCATTATGAATGAAAACCACGTGATATTTTTATACGCTTGTGGCCCAAACAGGGGCCAGTTTGCAGGCATTTAACAAAATTTGGCATGTCACCAGTGATGCCAATATTATGTAACTTCCATAAGTAAGCACCAGAAGGTATCTGAACAAACAAGTCAAACGAAAATAGAGGAATTCTAAAGCCGGGTGCAGTTTGTACACTCACATCAACTTAAAGTGGAAGATAAGGCTATAAGGATAGATATTCTTAAAAAGGCTGTCTCTTCTTCCTACCTATTCTGCATAGCCTGTATTAAAAAGATTTGTGTAAATACCTCTTTTTAATCCACTCCTGTGCAGTTGCATGATCCAGCAGCTCCGGCTCCACTGTGTCATAGAGCAGCAGCTGCAGGGGAGAGGAGCGTGCACCAACAATGGGGGGCGATGGGATCTGGCAGGTGACATCATGGCTCCAGGAATTCAGAGCCAGTGAGCCAGTGTTGAATGCTCCCTTACACAGGGGGGCCTTAGCTGATGGATTACGTGACCACAGCGGAGAGGATTAACAATATTTACACAGATCTGTTTTATACAGGCTATGCAACATAGGGAGGAGGCAGAATTTTAAGAAAACTGGTCATTAGCCTATACTCTGCTTACTGCTGTGAACAGAACTGATGGAATAATACCGTATCAAAATACTTATTTTTTAAAAAAAAACAGTTTATGGTGTCCCTTTGCCTCTAATTGCCATACCACACATGCAATTCTTTTTTTTAAATATTATGGGTGTGACCGCTCCCAACCCACTTCTTTTTTTTTTTTTTTTTTTTTTTAACATACTCTTTATTGCCCTGAAAACCACCTTTACCAGAATAGGTAACATTGCCTTCATGGTGTAACTACAGTTTGAAATGCCTGGGTACCAATGATGTTTTCAGGTTCCATATAAAGTTAGACATTCTTCAATCCTACAGCTGCGGTCACTGCATGACAAGCTTACTACTTGATAACCACTATAGTAAAAACAGTGCGTACATTTACCCCTAAAGTGGAACTCTAGTCTCTTTGCAAATAGGTTCAAAGTCTTCCACATTATCTATCAACTTTTTATTACTGTCTTGTGTCACCAGTACAGGAAATGAGGATGACGCAATAAGAACCCTGACAGTTTTTTCGAAACTTTCCCCTTGTATCGAAAAAAAACTTTAAAAAGTGGGCTGGAGTTTTACTTTAAACATTTCATCCAAGTTTGTGTATTCTCAGCTGCTTCTACAACATTCCTTATGCTCTGCTAATGCAGCATCCGCTTGCTTCAAGTTTTAACACTTACACTTCTGACGTGATAAGCTTTGTAATTCAGACTTTGAGGAAAAGTGTTTTTTCCCCAGTTCTGTGATCTTGAGTCACTAAATACATTTAGAGTCTAGCTCAAGAATGTCCCCAGTAGCTGTAGCAATGGCCATTTTTACTGATTTGTCTAACTTTTTTTTTTTTTGTACAATTTGAAGCTCACTTTTTTTTCTATGAAACAAAAGTGTGGCCATATAAATCACTTGGTGCCTGTGAATAATGCACCAAAAAACAACACCTGTATGTGAGCGTGCTAAGGGGGGGATTGTTTTTGGGCATTGTCACACGAGCAAACATGTGTGACAACTGCATAGACAAAGTTTCTATGGTACAACTTTTTGAATGTCAAGAACATTTCATACTTCAGATTACTATTCTATTACTTAAAGCTGAATTATAGGAATTCTCCTTTGTAAAAAAATGAAGGCACACTATGAGTTAAGTCCAAGGAGGAGGTGCATGAAACCTCCTGTGCTTAGCGCTATTATTTATATCTGACAGTTTTATAGTACTCCCAATAGATGGCCATTGCTGTAGTTTCGGGAGCCTTATGCTGATCCTGTGCTTGAACAGGCGTGTCGCTGCAGCTGCTATGCCTGCCCCTCCCCTCCACCTGCCCATTCACAGAAGCCTTGGTATTATAGGAACATATTCACAAAATACCAAGGCTTTTGTGAATGGGCAGCAGGGGGAAGGGGCAGGTATAGCTGTTCTATGTGCTTCTCTCCTCTCAGATCCTGGAGTGTGTCCTAGGCAGAGCAATAAACCTGTTCAATGTAAATAATAGGGATAATCATGCAGCTCTATGGACTTAACTACTAGTGTGCTTTCACGTTTTTTTAAAGTGACTAAATTCCTAGAATTCAGCTTTAATCACTAAAACAACAACACTAATTCCATTTATTTTGCACCCATTCCTAAATAATTTACGAGCATCCCTACCCATGTTTATATCCATGTATGTGTAAAGGGACGTGTGTTGATACTGCAGCACTTACAGGGACATGTTTACCGAGTGGTGGGCAGCCTGTGGTTCTGCAGTCATTTTTATGTTTCCCGCGATGCTAAGCTAGTCTCTGAATATTTGTTCTTGGTTCAAATTGACAATTTCAGCATTATTAAATCATGAAATCCTTCGTCCTCCCTATCAGGTCAGTGTATTTCAATCATTTGGAAGGTATTAATCTTTTAGAAGATCTGTGCTTGTAGAAAAGGCAGCTCGGCTATGGTTGTACAAATGGTGTAGAATTCTAAATCACAACATAGCTTATCAGCGCCTAGATGATTGTACACAAAGCCCCATTTTCTAAGTTTGTTTTACCAAAAGCTGGGTTTTAATGGTACCATCATACAGCCTTTTATTACAGGTCTAATCTTATCATCAATTTCTTTGTATGTAGGATAATGGTAATTTCTATGGTTAGATGTGGAAAAGCAGATTGAAAAAAATCTGGTTGTATAGAAATGGTGTCTGCTACTGTATAGCAGTGGTCTCCAAACTTCAGCCTAGGGCCAGATGTGTCCCTTTCCTTACCTTTATCTGGCCCTTGCGGCAATATTCCACCAACTGACACCAATGATTTGGCACTGTTCACCCAATTTACACTCTCAAAGGGGCACTATTTCTCCTTTTAAAACAAATGATGGGGCACTGGTACCAGAACATTTTCTACACCTACTAGCCACAGTCCACCCCCCTTAAGCCTGAAGGACAGTACATTGTCCTTTTGCTTAAAAGGTTTGGAGATTTCTGCTGTATAGCATTATTTTGACAACACGCGTTGCCCTTCACTAGGTCAATAAGCTTGGGACAGGCATTGAGCATCCAGTTCTTTCTCAAATAGATAATTAAGTCTATGTGAGAAAACCTGATAGACGCCTATGCATTCATTTTCAGTTCTTATGGTCTATAACTATATTTAAGTGGGTTTTCAGTCAAAACTTCCCTGCACCTTTTGACTGGGTTCCTCATGTAGTGTGCCACAGGGGTCCCCCTCCAATAGCAAGTCCCTATGCTGATATCATTTACTTTACTTACAGAGCAGATTTCAAAGGGTTCTTTTGAGGAGGAACCATCCTTGATTTCTATTTAGGTGTATTTTTTGGGGCTTCACCATTTAGCAACTTACTATCCTGGAACATGCATGTGTATCTCAAGTGTTAGGGCACCCAATATGCACATGCTTATTCCAGCTCGGTGAAACAAGGACCCTGTAGGAAATACCTTTAAAACCAAGTCAGCAGTAGCACCTCCTTTAGCTAAGAGGTTTTCTTTAAGATTGACTATGTAACAGATTAAGTGTCATAATTGTGGACATCAAGTACAGTGTTTCATGTTGTTTATGCCAACACTTGTCTTTGTGTAAGATAGCCTGGGCATAAATTCTAGAATCTTCCCTTTGTGTAAGATAGTCTGGGCATAAATTCTAGAATCTTGCCTAGAAAACCATCTCTTGCACCTAAAACCGCTTTTGGAATTACAACAGACCTGGGGCCAAAATAATATCTCCCAAATGTTTGAACATCCTGACCTTTTGTCCACTGTAATTTGAATATGGTTAAGGTTTTCTGGTTTACTCTAAAAAAAAAATGTTGAGTTTTCATTATGTAATTGTTGCATTTGAATAAACTTGGTTTTATTAAAAGGACAAGTATATGGTGTGTAGACTCTTTAACATACATTTCAATCAATCCACACTGCTCTTAAACATTTTATTTTTTTATATCTGTGGTAAGGGATTAACCAGTTTTGTACATGATTTGTATCTTGAACATAAATGTTTTGTTTTATGTTTATTTTACTTTCAGCTATTGCTCACATTAACAAAAGAAAGTGCCTAAACAGTATATTCATTATGTATCTGTATACTAATAAGTAAAACCTGTTGTAGTAATTTTTTATAAGCATTTTTACCTCCGTGTAAAAAAACAAACCTATACATACAAGTGTAATGATGTACATTTTTAGTTAACTTTTTTAATTGTTTCTAATATGTATGATCAACGTAGTTATTGCTTTACCATGTAAATATAAATACATAATATGAGAAATGTTTTGTCTTAAGTTACTTTTTATTGACAAATCTCAAAAGTTTGGTGACTATTAAGTTTATGTACAAATGTATAGTAATTTTAGGTGCCTCTTCTATTGGCAACGTGTATTGAAGTTGCAATAAAGTGTAAGCACTCCAACATAAAATGTTCTCGTAATTTCCCTTGCATGCAACTGCTAAAAATTGAGTTGTTGAATTTTAATTTTTTAAGCAGGAACATACAAACCATGCTCACAGTTACAGTATTATAACTGCAGCAAAGTGTTAAAGTGCAAAATAATAACTCTTCAGACCTAAAGGGGTTCTTTCACTATCCACTTCATCATTGGCTGTATACTGGGGCAATTTGAAGGCCTAATAAAGCCTATTAGTAGCTTGTTTGGTGACAATCAGCATAACTAAACCCAAGAACAAAAATGTAATATATTGCAGCGAAAGTAGTCCATGTTGCGGCTGTATTAGATTGCATTGTTCGTTAACATTTTCATCAAGTACAGAAAACACCTGTTGATCTTGCCACAAATGCATTATCCTTGTCACTTTCTGTTAGATGAACTGGAAGCAAAAACCATCTTTTTTTTTTTTTTTTTTAATTCGATTTTATTAGATATTTTTCAAGGGTTACATGCATAGCAAATAGGCAGGAACAACAGATTCCCATTTATCTTTATGTTAAAAGAGCAGTGATTAAATCAAACCTCTAAACCAATTCATACAGCCTCGGAATAGCATCAATTTGGGTCTGTATTTCTACCTGTTCTCCCATAACCTTTATTTTGGACTATCGAGTGCTCTCCATGGGTTAAGAACTACCCTAATAAAGTAAAGAATGAGGAAGAGAAGAAGAGAAAAAAAAACACGACAGAATACACAAACAAACAACACAAATATCTGGGATGCCACCTACCTAGGTCCCGACCCCACGTATGAATAGTGACTTTTCACAGATAGGATCTCAGCATGTCAGAGATCAGGAAATCATTCTAGGAAGTCTACAAAGCTATGTATTTATGGTAGCATCCCTGTATACTCGCCCTTATTTCCTCCGTTTTTTTTAATTGATTCAATTCAGCTACCCATTCTTTAATAGTCGGAACAGCCTGTGTACTCCAGTGTCTGGGTATAAGTGTACGCTCTGCAGAAGTATAAAAAATGGGAGTAGTCCCTTTTTAACCTCTCGCATGGGGCCTGGGTATATAGAGAGTAAAGCTATTTCTGGAGACTTCTGATAGGGCGTGCCAATGACAGAAGAGCAAATTTGAAATACAGACTCCCAAAATGCTTTAATCCCGAGGCAGGTCCACCATATGTGGAGCATTGTGCCTACATCTCTTCCCCAGCGCCAACACTCCTCAGGATAAATCGGAGATATTCTCTGTAGCTTCACCAGGCATCTATACCATCTAGTTAGTATTTTATAGTTCTTTTCCTGCAAATAAGTTGAGGAACTAGATTTGAACGTTAACAAGAAATCCTTCCTCCATTCTTCTCCAGTAATTGTATGACCCAATTCTCTCTCCCAGTCTCTGATGTAATATGGGCCTATGGAAAATGCATGTGATAGAAGTATACTATATATTGTGGAAATAGTGCTAGAGCACACTGTATGCCCACTGCACAGGGACTCAAATGGGGTTAAGTTCCTATGCACTGAGCCCGTATTAGGTAGAAGCAAAAAAAATCCTAGTTTTTTGAGTAAACTGTCCTGTCAACCCACATATGAGGATGAACAAATGCAAATATGTTTGATGTCCAGCCTTGGTGACAACCATGGCTCCTTTCATAGATACAGTGGAGTGAGTAAGCGTAGCCAGCTAGGAACAGGACTGGTATACAGCAATCTATTAAATGTTTGTTTTTAGCTTTAGATCTGCATTTAACATTCCTGCAACTGATGAAAGCTTTCTAAGTACTTTACATAAGCTCATGGTACACATTGCTCCTTCACATACTGGTGCCTTTATGTGCAAGATCTTAAACCTAGTATACAGGGGTCAAATGTCAATAAATACCGGCCGACATTCAGCCCCATGTGTATGGCAGCCGGTCCGACAGAAGCCGGCCGAGCATGAGGAAAAACTAGCAGCCGATCGGCTCCCGATCAGTGCTCTCGGCCAATGGCCGATCGGCAGCTCTCCCTGTCAGAGGGGGGGTCTGTGCTGATTATCAGCACATTGATTATCAGCACATTGATTATCAGCGCAGCCCCCATGAGAGGTGCCCATCAGCTGCCAGTCTGCCCCATCAGTAAAGCCTGTCAGTGCCCATAAATGTGCCAATCGGTGTCCCATCAGTAATGCCTGTCAGTGTCCTTCAGCTGCTGATCAATAATTCCCGTCAGTAGCTCTACATCAGTGCTGCATATCAGTGTAGCCTATCGGTGCCCATCAATTCTATATATCAGTGCCTCCTCATCACTACCGCCTCATCAGTGCCTGTCCGTGAAGGAGAAAACTAAATTTTATAACAAACGAAGAAAAACTTTTCTTTTCAAAAATGTCGGTACTTTTTAGTTTATTTAGCAAAAAATAAAAACTGCAGAGGTGATCAAATACCACCAAAAGAAAGCTCCATTTGTGGGAAAAAAAATTGTAAAAATTTAGTTTGGGTACAGTGTTGTATGACCGCGCAATTGTCATTCAAAGTGCGACAGCACTGAAAATTGTCCTGGACAATAAGGAGGAAAAGTGCCCTGTATTGAAGTGGTTAAAGGAAATCTACTGTCGCAGCATACATTTTCTTTTTGTAACATCAGCATTGTAATAATGATACACACAATAGTTATTGACAATCCAATATAAGCTTACTTGAAAAATGTCCTTCTGTTGTGCCTGTCTTATGGCCTTCTCTTTCCACAACTTCCTGGATTTCCTGCAAGCTTTGCAGTTTTTCCTCTGCTGTTTACTTTCAGTTTCAAAGGACTACATATCCCATGGTATCTTGTTGCCTGCAAGCAGTGATTCCTGTACTGACTCCGCCTCCTGAAACTACTCCTTTCAGCACCTCTGTAGCTCAAAAGACGGGCTCTGTGAAATGTGTGACCCAGCAGTGCCTACTTACAGGGCATAGTAAATGTGTGTCACTGAATTCAAGGAAGTAAATGTGTGGGGGATCTTCACAAAGTAAGTTTACAAACCTCAAGATCATGCAGAGAAATTGGAACAGGCTAGAAATATTTAAAATACAATGATTTTTTTCATTTTGACCATAGATACACTTTAGGACAAAGCATAGATAAAATGGCACCTTTCATGGTTACCTGGATTTGGCTTGAGAATCTATTTCTACATATTTTACACCTATTTTACATATTGTACACTTTACTGGTACATTTTATGGCTAAGTGTAGATGGCTTTATCAGCATGAAGTAAAGCAGAAGTAAACCGCCAGACTAAAATCAACTTTTGGGGACCCCAGTTATGAGTTGGAGACATAATGTGCAAGTATTCCATCTTCTACTAATCGTCTGGGTTAATAATCTTCCGACTTTTTGTCAACTCTATGTTTCTGTCACTTTAAAAATGTTTGTTTAGACCAAGCTGGCCTAAACAAACTATTACCTTCACTAACATATGTGGTTCCTGTCAGTGCTGTATAAACTGTATGTGGCATTAGCTACTTACAATATACATAGCTGTGTTTCGGTAGCAGGATTGAGACTTTCCATCCCCCTCCCTTGACAAAATTGAGTCAGGCTGAGTGCTGCTCAGCTATTTAGAGGAAACTGTATTTTCTGAATGATTACAAGACCTCCTCTGATTGGCTGAGGTGGAAAGGCGGGCAGATGGCGTTAAAATCTGCACCTAAACCAATCACAGGAAGCCTACTCATTCAGAAATTACAAAGCTTCCTCTGAATGGCTGAGCAGCGCTCAACCCAACTCGGTTTAGTTCTGGGAAAAGGATGGGAAGTCTCCTTCCCACTGCTGAAACTCAGCTTTTTATACTAGATGTAGCTGATGCTACATAGTGCTTATTCAGCGCTGACAGGAAGCGCATCTGTTAACTTTAAAGCCCACCTTTCTTGCCACTACATATACTGTATATTTTACGTGGTCAGAAAGAGGTTAATACGGCACTATGTAAACAAAAGAAATAATTATGAAACCTTTCCCTGGTATCTGTACGAAAAATTGGCAGTCCTTGGTCAAGGAACTTTTTGCATGTTTTGACAAAATGATGAGTAATATATGGCAAACTCCAGTTCATTTATAGTTCTTGCCAAAAGGCAAGGCTCACATTCTAACATCTAATAATGTAGTGAATGATGTCAGCCTGCAGCCAAAATCAGACAACAAACCAACCACTGCTCCTCAAATAAGCTGTTTACATGGCAGTAAACACAGTATTCCTGTTGCCGTCTTGTAATTGCATACTCCTAAAACCACTGTTCTGATCCAAACTTAACTGGCGGTTTCTATTTCCTTTTCGGATGGTCAAGTGTGAGGAGCAGCTGTCTGAGCATACTTTTATCCAGCCCATATATAGATCTGGACTGTTTTGGGTCTTGCTTAGCACATGACTGTAATATTTATACATTTTAAAAGGATTCTGCAAGACATTGCTGAGCTAGATAGAACCATCTTGCTATATTTACAATGGTGCAGATAACTACCAATGTAATAAAAGAAGGTCAGGGAACCTCACTTGTACAATGCTTCATTTGGCTCAGTCTCTATTTCATGTTGCTTGGATCATTGATACAAATCACCTTCTTCTACCTTGTAGACCTGTGAGGATCTGGTAGAGATATTCACATTTCCCCCATGATCATCTTTATTTATACCTACAAGCATGAAATTGGAAAGTACCGATATCAAAACAGAATAAACCCCCATATCTAGACCAGAAACTGAATGAATTTAGTATGCGTTGAGTCCCATAGCTAATCCATAACAACAACTTGGCAGAAGAATGCGGGTGAGCATACATTTCTGCTACAGGACTGTACATTTACATTTTTTTATTTATGCAACACCAGCAATTTACACAGAACATTACATGGTGTATATTCACATCAGTCTCTGTCCCCAAGGAGCTTACAGTCTAAGGTCCCAATCTCGCATACATCCATTAGGGTGACCAAACCTCCCCAGTTTCCAGGGATGGTCCCTGATTTTAGGGGTCTGTCTCAAATTTTGTCCCAGGCAAAATAATCTGTTCTTGGTTTCCTTCCAGCTTAGGTGACTGCAGGGTAATCCATTTTAGCAACATTTCTTTGATTTGGCCTGAAGCAGGAGGAGAAAAGGGAGGGGTGTATCTGCTCCTGGCTGTGTCCGGGGTTATTGATGATGCCATGTGCCTACGGTGCATCCGGAAAGTATTTACAGCGCTTCACTTTTTCCACACTGTTGTGTTACAGCCTTATTCCAAAATGGATTCAATTCATTATTTTCCTTAAAATTCTACAAACGATACCCGGTAATGACAACGTGAAAGAAGTTTGAAATCTTTGCAAAATTTTTAAAAATAAATGAAAAAAATCACATGTACATAAGTATTCACGGCCTTTGCTCAATACTTTGTTGAAGTATCTTTGTCACCAATTACAGCCTCAGGTCTTTTTGAGTATGATACTAAAAGCTTGGCACACCTATTTTTGGGCAATTTCTCCCATTCTTTGCAGGACCTCTCAAGCTCCATTAGGTTGGATGGAGAGCGTCAGTGCACAGCCATTTTCAGATCTCTCCAGAGATGTTCAATCAGGTTCAAGTCTGACTTCTGGCTGGACCACTCAAGGACATTCAAGAGTTGTCCCATAGCCACTCCTTTGTTATCTTGGCTGTGGGCTTAGGGTCATTGTTCTGTTGGAAGAGGAACCTTCTCCCCAGTCTGAGGTCCAGAGCGCTTTGGAGCAGGTTTTCATCAAGGATGTCTCTGTACATTGCTACATTTGTCTTTCCCTTGTTCCTAACTAGTCCCCCAGTTTCTTCTGCTGAAAAACATTCCCACAGCATGTTGCTGCCACCACCATGCTTCACTGTAGGGATGCTATTGGCCAGGTGATGAGTGGTGCCTGGTTTCCTCCAGACATGACACTTGCCATTCAGGCCAAAGCATTCAATCTTTGTTTCATCAGACCAGAGAATTTTGTTTCTCATGGTCTGAGAGTCCTTCAAGTGCCTTTTGACAAACTCCAGGTGGGCTGTCATGTGCCTTTTACTGTGGAGTGGCTTCCGTCTGGCCACTCTACCATACAGGCCTGGTTGGTGGAGTGCTGCAGAGATGGTTGTTCTTCTGGAAGGTTCTCCTCTCTCCACAGAGAAATGCTGGAGCTCTGACTAAAGCCCTTCTCTCCCGATCGCTCAGTTTGGCCAGGTGGCCCGCTCTGGTAAGAGTCCTGGTGGTTCCAAACTTCTTCCATTTACGGATGATGGAGGCCACTGTGCTCATTGGGACCTTCAAAACTGCAGACATTTTTCCGTACCCTTCCCCAGATCTGTGCCTCGATACAATGCTGTCTCAGAGGTCTACATACAATCCCTTGGATGTCATAGCTTGGTTTGTGCTCTGACATGCACTGTTAACTGCAGGACCTTGTATAGACAGGTGTGTGCCTTTCCAAATCATGTTGTCAGGGACATGGCCATTGCAGGACTGGCAATGTTGGCCAAATCCAACATGGCTGTCCACAAAGAGTCCAGGTGCGTGCAGGAGCGCGCACCGCGGATCGGCGCATGCGAAATACAACGCGTGCACGGCGGCGCGCAAGTGGTGTGACAGACGCTGGCGCCAACTGCCCTATTTAAACCATCCACTAAAGACAGAACATTGCTGGTTTATCTCAGCTTTTCTGTGTTCCTTGTGTTTCTGTATCCTGATCTGTGGACTACCCGTTACCGACCCGGCTTGCCTTGACCTTGCTCCCTGATATCCCGGCTTGACCTCTGGCTTGCATCTGGACTTTGCTTCTGTTCCTGTCTCCTGTGTATGACTTCGGCTTACCCCTGTTTATGCTTCTGGACTGATTTACCCTGTATGACCTCTGGCCTGGCTCCTAATTTCTCCCCTTAACAACCACCGCAAGTACAGCTATTTACTACCAGCCTTCTACAGTCATTCCTCAGTGACCAGCTCATCTGACTACAAGCAAGCACCTGGCAAACGTGCTTCTTTGAGCACCAAGCTTCCTGTTCCCAACTCCAGGGGTGTTCTGCGCTTAGCCGCAAGGGGAGCCCTCTTAGCATCTCGGAAAAAAAAGAAGAAAAATAATTGCGCTTCAAAATATCTAAAATGTGATGAAAAGGCAGCGATATCTAAAATGTGACACAAACACACAAAAAATTGGATGATTCGCGCTATATAAAAAAGTGAATGTGTGGCCAAATAGTCACACCAAAACCACTAAATGCAACCTGTGTAAGTGAATGCATAAACCATGTGTGCAATAGTATATCACAATCAGTGCAAACAGATGTAGAAAATAAAGTCCAAACAAAATGAATATATTAGAAAATCATTGTGAATGATTAAAAATAGTCCATAAGAACCCAAAAATAGTGAGATAGCAATCACAGGTTTTTCAACCGCATGGAGCCTCAGATGTGTGGAACCACCACCGACAGTAAGAGCCTGGCCGCTTACCAGAACCCCATGACCCCCCGTTACAGAGGGTCTAAAAGGGCTTTTGAGATCCTAGTAGTCCGAACTTTCCAGGAGCGGAGATGGAAATGGAAACTGGAAGGGTCATCAGGTGCTGGGATGGAGATGGATGGGTCCACAGGAAGGGGGCTCAGCCCTCAGCAAAGCAATGTCATCATAGGAGAAAAGAAAGGGAGGGCTCCCATAGTGTAAAATCCAATAGCAATTTATTAAAGAAAAAAGTATAAACACTCACATGTAAAATAAGACAATCAGCATCATCAGATGGAAGAACAGACTGTGGCACCGGCCGGATGACCACAGATAGCTCGTCCTGTTAGATGTACAGCGACAGTGGGAGGTGGAGCGGTTATACCGCTCAGCCCTACACTGCGTTTCGCAAAAAAATGCGTCTTTCAGGGGCACGAGCTGCTCATCGCATCCCCTCCCTTAAATAACAAATAATGAGCCTCACCTTGGAATCCCCCACGCCGGACTTCCGCATTAGCCTCGAGCGCACGTATTGCTAGTGCGCATGCGCGAACAGGATCTACACTTCCCTATGAGCCTATAAAGTTCCTGGCCTCAGCGCTGGAAACCCCCACGCCGGACTTCCGCATTAGCCTCGAGCGCACGTATTGCTAGTGCGCATGCGCGAATAGGATCTACACTTCCCTATGAGCCTATAACATTCCTGGCCTCAGTGCTACCGCGCATGTGCGACCTCGGACTAAGTAGGCGTCATTCAATCTCGCTTCAGGAGACGAGATCCGCCCACTCAAGGGAAGGATTTGTCAGGTTCTCGTGCGCGTGCGCACCCCCTAGTGTCAATCTACACATGTAATAGACAAACAGGCAGCCTTACGTGTAGCGCGGGTAAGAATTAGGTGAGAGAGGGACAAAAACTTAAGAAATATGAAAAATATGATAAATAAAGATGCCAGCTGATGCAATGTGTATAGGGCATCTTAAGCCAGATCAGGTTACTGTCCGATCAGATCGCTCCCAAAAAGATCGCTCACAGCAATCCCTGATATTGGCATTTGATTTAACTGAGGAAATGTGAATATGCAAATCAAAAATTGAGTGTATCAAGGCTATATAAACACACTTGGTATTAATAACAAATGTTAAACAAGTTCAGGCGTGAATGGTGACACGCACAGACAAAAGCCAAGCAATGTGTCACGAGGGGACATGGACAGAGTACAGAAAGCGACCCCTAGTGGTCTAAATAAAAATGCACACCCTCAAAGCCGGTCTCCTAGTGTAATGAACAGTCAGACGGCTGTGTGGGTGGACACAAAAAATGGATGGATACAAATAAAAAATGCATAACAATATGAGTGGATCATAATTAAATTAATACAAGCTGTAAAAAAGCACCTGTACCACATACAAGTTGTCAAAAGCGACCGTATCCAAAAATGGTCACCCGTAACAACCCACAGTGCTGATATGTGGTATATGTTAGCATTGGGGGATGCATATCTCAAAAGTTCGCATGGCAACAAATTGGATATGTCAAGTAGAACGGACACCCCAACTATGAAACTAATTGTTAAAAATAAAATTAAATCTATGGGGCCTGAATGGTGACACATGCAGGCCCAACCTAAAATGGGTCATAAGGGGACATAGGAATATGAAAACCTAATAGAACGACCCCTAGTGGCCATCATAAAATCTCATGTGTCTTTAAAATGAGATACCTATATCGGTGTATAAAAAGAAAAAACTTTAAAATAAACTCGATGGATGCTGCAATAATAATCTGAACGCTAATCGCAGGGCATATCCGGTGGTCCGGACGTGGGGATCCAGATCAAAAGTAACCCCCAAAAAGTTATAAACATTAATATGCAAAAAGAAGGAAGAAAGCCATATTTCACTACATCCCGTAATTCAGGCATTATTAATAAAAGCATTAATGTCAGTGTCTACATTCATACCATATGGTACATAACTTTTAACCTTATATATCCAGGACATCTCTGACTTGGAAATCTCCCTAATAAGTGAGCTGCCCCGCCAATGGGGTTTGTATTTGTCTATGCCAACAAATAGAGTCTTGGAGGGGTCCCTAGCATGGAATTGATCGTAGTGCCTGGAAACGGGGTGTTTATCATACCCTCTTCTGATGTTTCCTATGTGCTCGTTTAGATGAACCCTTAGGGCCCTTTTGGTCCTCCCTATATATTGGAGACCACACGGGCATTGTAAGAGATAAACCACCCCTTCAGAACTACAGATGATAAATGGTTCGATGTTGTGTGAAACTCCAGTGCTGGTAGATAAAAATGACGTGATACGTCTTGATCTATTAGTGTTTAAGGAACACACTTGACATCTCCCACACCTATAGAACCCCGTTAGGTTTTGCAGGAAGGATCTATTTTCCCGTGAGGGGTCCTGAACTGTGGGTGCTATCTTATTTCCCAAGGAGATAAGCTGTGGCTGCTCCTTAAAAATCACCCTGGGTCTTGGTGGTAAGATGGCTTTAAGAGTCAAATCACTACCAAGGACGTGCCAATGTTTTTGTATTAGTTGCTTAATGGCACGGTGTTGGACCGAATAGGTGGTGATGAATGGTACAGTCTCTAAAACCTTGTTCCCAGGTCTGGGAACCTCAGCTAGCAGAGTTGTTCTATCCCTATCCCTTGCCGATTTCACGGCTTGTGAGAGGGAAGAACGTTCATATCCCTTCTCCAGGAATCTTTCAATCAGAATAGATGCCTGGTGGTCAAAGGTGGCTATGTCTGAACAATTGCGTCTAAGGCGCAAAAATTGTCCATATGGGATGGCTTTCAGCCACGGTTCGTGGTGGCAACTGTGTACAGAAATATAAGAGTTTCTGTCAGTTGCCTTGAAGTATGTAGACGTCACGAACTGTCCTTCCAAGATCTGAATCTTCAGGTCGAGGAAGTGGATGATTTCCTGGCTGGCTTCAAAATTTAGTCTAATGCCTCGGTCATTGATATTAAGGGTATTCATAAAGTTATGAAGCTCAGTCTCCCCTCCATCCCATAGGAGGAGGACGTCATCAATATATCTAGCCCACAGGAGCACCTCCGGTCTCCTGGGGGCGTCGATGACGTCCTCCTCCCATTTGGCCATGAAAATGTTGGCCAGACTCGGGGCGTATTTAGCTCCCATGGCCACGCCGCGGTCCTGTCGATAAAACTGCTGTTCGAACCAGAAGTAACTATGGCTCGCAGCATATTGCAAGAGTTCCATAATGAATAGGATTTGTGCAGGAGGTAAGTTAGAGTCTCGGTTGAGAAACAATTCCACCGCCTGTAAGCCTAAATGGTGGGGAATGATGGTATAGAGGGATGAAACATCCGCAGTCACCATCCAGAGACCCTCCCTAGGAGTGATGTTAGAGAGTGTGTTGATAACCTGCTTAGTGTCCTTGATATAGGATGGGATCTTCACTACTAGCGGTTGTAAAGAAATGGTCTATGTATTTTCCCACCTGGGACGTGATGGAATCAATCCCACTTACAATGGGACGTCCCGGGGGGCAAACCAGATCCTTATGGATCTTCGGGAGGTAGTAAATGATTGGGGTTCTAGGGGCTGCTGGAACCAAAAAACGCCCTCTTTGTCATTCAAAATACCCCCCCGAAGTCCTCTGTCCACAATAGATTCCAGTTCCCTCTTATACTTAATAAGAGGGTCCCTGTTCAGAATGGTGTAGGTGTCAGTATCGCCGACAATGCGATGCATCTCTGTTTGATAATCGTGGCGATCTAATACCACGATTCCCCCACCTTTATCAGCTGGTCTTATGACCAAAGATTTGTTCTTACAGAGGGAATCCAATCCAGTCTGAAGATCTCTATGCAGTCTGGCCTTCTTGACCCTAATTTGCTCTAGGTCACGTAGGACCACATCTCTAAAGACACGGATGGCCGGGGCCAAAGAGCCTGGGGGGTTAAAGAGAGAGGCGTTTGCCAAATTTGTGTGTTGGTATTGGCTGCTTACATTATTCACCCTATTGATGGGATTAGACAGTATATACCGCTTAATGTTTAATTTGCGTGTGAATTTATGCACATCCATGTAGGTTTGAAATTTGCTCAGACTCCTAGGTGGAGCAAATTTCAAACCTTTATCCAAAAGCCTCTTCTCAGCATCAGTGAGCCTTTGTTTGGACAAATTGAAAATGCCTGAACCTTGGTCTTTCTTTTTTTTGAGTGTCTGGATCCGCCTCCCCCCTCTAGTTCCTCTTTTCATTCTCCCGAGCGTTTGAGTGCTCGGGTGTCCTTGGGAAAACCCCATTTGGGATTGTTGTTCCCCCTTACAGGGTCAAAAGATTGAGGAGGCCCGGGATGGTTGTAGTCCCTTTGTGGGTCCCTAGAATTGAACGCTCTGGTTCCTCTCAGGATAGTCATGGCCATATCCTTCTCAGTTGGCCCCTCGTTGTTGAGGGCTATTAAAATCTGACAGAGGATAAAACCTGCTGTTTGTGGGGACTGTATTCCTAGAACCATCAAATGGATGATAATGTTGGATTGGACCCCCATTGTAACCCTGAGAGTTACGTTTCCATGGTGGATTTTCCCATGTTGCAGGGGGAGGAGTATCGTAGGACTGTTGATAATAGTTAGAACGTGGAGATTGGTAATAATCTTGCCTAGGGAATCCAGATGGATCGCCCCTAGGAGTATGATTAGAGCCAACCGTTGAGGGCCTAGATTTGTTGTTTTTAGGGCGCACATCCCTCTTAGACGGGGCATGGGTCCCCTGTCTAGTTGGAAGAGAGACAGATTCCCTACTGGCTGGGCCAGCTCCCTGAGGTTGAGTGTCCATTCTCCTCTCTTCTTCAATCTGTGTGGCCAATTTCTTTTGCCAGATAAAGACAAGACCTGACTGGTAATCTTGTTGGTCCCTAATGTATTTCTTTTTTTTCTTAGATTTCTGATCCTTATCCTCCTTTTCTAGAGTTTTGAGGAGACACCTAGATTGTTCTTTATAGTCTTCACTACTAATGTGTGGACCTGCATCATTGAAAAATTTAACCCAGCCTTCGAGGTCAGGGTCCCCCTTCTGTGGAGGGACCTCCCATCGCAAACTCCGAGGGACCATAGCCTCCCTGATGTAGGTCTCTAGGAAAGCGATGTCCCACTGAGTATGCATCTCCAAGGTGGTCAGGTTTTTTAGCCTCATAAAAAGGCCACTAATCCCTGAATCTGGGGCCGTTGGAGTAGAATCAAACACACCTGAGGTGTCTACCACTCTTTTGGCCCGAAACTCAAAAATATCCATACTGGTTAAACCCGGTATATTTAGCTGCAATTAAACTTATGTGTAATACGTGGCAGAAAAAAAGAAGAAAAATAATTGCGCTTCAAAATATCTAAAATGTGATGAAAAAGCAGCGATATCTAAAATGTGACACAAACACATAACATAAGCAAGAAAAAATTGGATGATTCGCGCTATATAAAATAGTGAATGTGTGGCCAAATAGTCACACCAAAACCACTAAATGCAACCTGTGTAAGTGAATGCATAAACCATGTGTGCAATAGTATATCACAATCAGTGCAAACAGATGTAGAAAATAAAGTCCAAACAAAATGAATATATTAGAAAATCATTGTGAATGATTAAAAATAGTCCATAAGAAGAACCCAAAAATAGTGAGATAGCAATCACGGGTTTTTCAACCGCATGGAGCCTCAGATGTGTGGAACCACCACCGACAGTAAGAGCCTGGCCGCTTACCAGAACCCTTAGCATCTCGGTCTCCATACCCGCACCTGACACTTGTTCATTCAACTGCATTTACCACAGGTGGACTCCATTCAAGTTGTAGAAACATCTCAAGGATGATCAGTGGAAACATGATCTCAATTTTGAGTGTTATGGCAAGGGCTGTGAATAGTTATGTACACGTGATTTTTTTCATTTTTATTTTTAATAAATTTGCAAATATTTCAAACTTCTTTCACGTTGTCATTATGGGGTATTGTTTGTAGAATTTTGAGGAAAATAATGAATTTAATCCATTTTGGAATAAAGCTGTAACATAAAACAATGTGGAAAAAGTGAAGATCTGTGAATACTTTCCGGATGCACTGTATATTACATGGTCTTCCCAGTGTGTTGCTATGGTTTTTTTGGTGATTTTTCATAGCATAGATATGTTGAATAACATTTTAGTTACAAGTGTTGTATTTGGAAGCTAGGCCTCTCCTATTGAAATGCTAATGAACCTGTTGGACTGATTCATAAATCTCAGGACAGGAAATGATACTACAGGAAGTAGGGGGAGGGGAAAGAGGACTTTGGACAGCCATGTGCTGAGAAGACAAATGGAACTAGAAGCTTTGTAGGACTCTGTGAAGCAAGAAGCAGTCTGCAAAGAGATCCTGGAAGATTACATCATAAAGAAAGACTGAAAAAAGAAATGTTACCTGGGGATGATGCTAAATCTACAACCCAAAATAAAGTGAAAGTCCATGATAAAACTAAAATCCCTGCGAAGCTTTCGCCACTGGAGATAGGGTCGGATCGCCTGCAGAAAAAGGTATCTATAGCTAGTTTTTCTTTTCAGGGTTAGAGAGGTTAGTGTTAGAATGGTGGTGGCTATAAATGCAGGTATTTTCATTTTATCATGGACTTCCACTTTAAGTACCGGTAACTTTTATGGTATCCCTCTTGCATACATTATCCATGCTAATTTGCTCAAATGGATAGCTTGTGGATGTGTACATTGTAGGCATATTTTGTAATATCTGTCAGTCTTGTACTGTATTCCTATAATTGTAATAGGTTGTATGCACAGAATTTTGTTTAGTAAAAGCACATTAATACATTACAGAGGTTTATTTGCTTCCTTGGGTTTACAGCAGGAGGTAAGGATGTGGATCATTTGCCATCTTGCCCTTGCTGTGTGATGTGATCTGCAATGCACATCTAGGCCTGCACTCTTGACCCAGAGCAAAGTAGGCTCAGGTGTGATTAAACCATGCCCCTATAAGCCCCTCCTACTGTTAGCATGATTTGGCCACACTCAACATTTGGTGTGACACACTTTGCATGTTCCTATTAACTCACTCTCCGCTTTGCACCTGCTCCACCCCAAATAAAAGTGTGTGTGGTCAGTATGGTGTCCCCAGATATAATTTTAAAAATCTGGTCACCTTAACATACACAGTTTAGACTGGAGCCAATTAATCTACCAGCATCTCTTTGGAGTATAGGAGGAAACCCACGCAAGCACAGGTAGAACACACAAACTCCATGTGTTATGGTTGGGATGTATAGGGCAGCAGGGTTAGAGGGACAGCACAGAACCTCAGACTTTAGAAGCTGAAATTTTTTTTTTTTTGTGCTTCACTCCTCTAGCCACCTCTGCACATTTTTGCTAACTTCAGATGTGTAGGAAGTGCATCAGAAACATGAAACCATCTCTCCTTTCTCTTAGTTATTGGTCCGTAGAGTGAAAAAGTAGCTGCAAGCTCAATGCTAAAGCAGCTTACAGTGACTTCAACAACATTGTGCTATCCACAATCTTTGTGGAACTCGGTGTCTGTGGAGAAATAGCCTTGAGACTGCAGTGACCATCCATCCAGGATATACCCAAAGAGGAGGAAAAGGACACATCGGTGGTGTAAATTTGTTGATGCATGGCTAGACCCATCTGGGGTCTCCCTTTGAGGTGAGAGGCTAGCACACACCGGGTGTGGATTGGAAAAGGATTTCTACAAGTTATTATACTATCTGCTTTTGGACTTTTTCCTTTCTTTGCTGCACTTACTCCTATAGAGACTGTTGCTTAGCATTTGAAGTTACATTAGTCATCTCTGTAGATTTTATATATAGCGTTTTGATGTCACTATTACTGCATTATTTTTGCACATTGAGAAGTGAGATTGATATAAGCACTTTAATATTAGCACTTTAAACTGTAAGATTGGTCTAGAGCAGTGGTTCTCAACCTGGGGGTCGGGACCCCCTCGGGGGTCGAATGACAATTTGCCGGGGGTCACTGAATCCTGGGCTGTTCCTGAAGCCCGCACCGCTCTTCTAGCCTTTTTGCGACCGCCCAGCAGGGCTGTCCCTGGAGCCTGTGGCCGTCCAGCTGGGCAATTCCTGCAGTTCACAGCATGGCTGGAGTTCAGAGATTAGAGGTCAGCTGACTGGTGAGGAATGTGAAGTGGGAGGGGCTGGAGGAGGCCCTTTTTCCTGATTTCGGCATAGGTGTCACTGCTACGAGACATCACAAAGTCGAAGACACAGTGAGTAACACTATCTGTGATTATAGTTGCCATTAAAAGTCCTCACTACAGTTCTCAGACCAGCACTGCCACTGATTCCACCCCCCACCAAGAAGGAATAAAAATAGAGAATACATGGAAGAGAGAGGAAAAGAGGGGGAGGAACAAAGAAAAAGGGAGAGAAAGAATAAGAGAACAAGAAAGACAGCTAGAGAGAGGGATGGGGGAATTATGATAGAGAGAGATAAAAGGGAAAGAAAGGAGAACAAAGAGAAAGAGTGGTACATCCTAAAATGTACCATAAGGGGTTTTAATACTGTACGAGTGGAAGGGGCTCAGGAAGCGCTAAATGTCCGTTGGTTACGGGCCCAAATTACTTGTCTTGCCTTGGGTGCTAACAACCCACGCTACGGAAATAATTTTACTGTTAGGGGTCCCTACAACTTGGGGAATTTTATCAAGGGGTCACGGCACTAGAGGGGTTGAGAACCACTGGTCTAGAGATACCCAGGGACAGTATTAGCACTTTATTACTAGCAATCCTTATTTAGTATTTTTGTAGAGGTATTTAGCGCTACTTCACCACAAATCACATACACCTTTGGTGCTGGCAACAGCTGCTTTATATTTATTTGTTGCACCTGGGCACTTTACTACTTATATTGTTTGCACGTTTAGTGGCGCATTAGTACTTCACGTTTAATCTTTTTGGACCACCTTATTATGTACCTCTATCCATCGTTATATGTTCAGCTGCACAAACAGTATATGTAAAGTGGCAACCTCCCCAAAAAAGTAGCTGTGAATATAAAGCAAACAGCCTCCACCTATTGTACATTTTAGCATGAACTTAAAGTAGAAGTTCAGCCTGAGCTCGTTTGGCTGGGCTTCTCCTATGGGTCACAGGAGTGCAATTTGTTTTGCACTCCTGTGATCCGGTTTCAGCAGAGAGCGGGCTGAAGTCCGCTCTCTGCTGACGTCACAGAAATCAGTCCAGGCACTGTGTCTTCCCGACAATGGGAGTCTGCATCCGCCAGGTACCTGGACTGATACCCATGTCAGCCTCTCAGCGAGCCGCTGAGACGCCCGCTTCACCCTCTCCACAGCGTGTGTGGGGGGGAGGGGGTGCTGAGAAATTTTCGCACCAAAAGGTGCATTGGCCATGCAGCCAAAGAACTGTAGTTGCAGAAAGTATAAGTTCCACCTTCTGTGCTGGGCAATGATGGGGAACTACCAGAGAGAATAATGGTGCAGACAGGGACTCCCATTATTCTCTATGGTATTTCCCCATTATCAACCAGTGCAGTGGGGACCTGCTGAGAGATTTGCAAGAAAGGTGCATCGGCCACACAGCCAAAAAACTTAAATTGCAGAAAGTGTAAGTTCCATCTCCTGTGCTGGGTGATGATGAGGAACTACCAGAGAGAAGAATGGTGCATACAGGGACTCCCATTGTTCTCTATGGTATTTCCCCATTATCAACCAGTGCATGTGCAGGGGACATGCTGAGAATTTTACAAGAAAGGTGCATCGGCCACACAGCCAAAAAAATAGACTTGCAGAAAGTATAAGTCCCACCTTCTGTGCATTCATACATTACAAAATATGTAATACAATTATTTATTGCACATCATCCAGTACGCTATAAGTAGCTGTCCTAGACAAACCTTTTCGAGGAGAGGATAGCATCAGCTTGAGCAGCTGCAAACTTTTATTGTTATTTACTTTGACTAATATTTACTGTGTTTGCCTCAGTATACATAACTGGAGACCACACTGAGTGGTTCAAGGCCAAGCCAGAATGCTGACCATTATTACAGTACAGGGGCAGCATCATGTCTATTTATATAATCTCAAAACCATATGTATCATGAGATCACATAGATACAATATGGGTGATTGCCAAGTGGTTACAAAAACCTGTGGTTTAAACAAATGCCTCTTTACGGTTTCTAATAGCAAGGATACGCTGTTAATATTTACATAAACTGAACTCCTAAATCCGCCAGAAATCATTCCTCTCATTTCTTGTTTTGGCTATGGGACAGGAAGTGAAAGGAAATCTCCAAAAATAGAACACAGATGGCAAAAAAAATTACAGGGGTTCTAACCCTCCCTTACAGTATCCAAAATGAAGAAAAAAAGTTTTGCCCATAGTTCTACTTTAGCACCTATGAAGCCTTCATCACACCTAGGATGGGATTATGTCATTAGAAAAAGGGTGGGTCGGTAATTTTCACACTTCCAAGCCTGTTCTTGGACAAAAACATCTGCATTTCCGTGGTTATTGGATTTAGGTGTTAGTGCCAGTTAGTGTTGATCTACAGTACACTGATCAGCCATAACTTTATGGCCACCCTTCTGATATTGAGTAGGTCCCCCTTTTGCCACCAAAACAGCCCTGACCCGTCGAGGCATGGACTCCACTAGACCTCTGAAGGTATGCTGTGGTATCTGGCATCAAGCTGTCAGTAACAGATTCCTTAACCACCTCCCGCCCCCTATCAGTGCCTCTTATCAGTGCTGCATATTAGTGTATCCTCAACAGTGCAGCCTATCAGCGAAGGAGAAACACGTAAAAAAAATTACAAAATTACAAAGTTTTATAACAGAAACTAAGAAAAACTTTTTTTTAAGTTTTTTTTTTTTTTTAGCAAAAAATAAAAAACCCACTGCTATAATTAAATACCACCAAAAGAAAGCCCTATCTTTCAGCGCTGAAAGCTGAAAATTGGCCTGGGAAGGAAGGGCGTAAAAGTGCCCGGTAGGCAAGTGGTTAAAGCGAAGTTCCACCCACCCCTCCAAAAATGAAAAGTCAGCAGCTACACATACTATAGCTGCTGACTTTTAATAATAGAACCCTTACCTGTCCTGGAGTCCAGCGATGTCGGCACCAAAGCTGATGTTTCCATCAGCTGTCGGGTGCTGCCGCAGCCATTGCCGGTAAGGAAACCCTGCTTTCGGCCGGGTCTTTACTGCGCATGCGCGAAATGCGCTGCGCACCCTTACTGGCCCTTGCAGCAGGGGAAGGAGGAGGGAGGTAGAGGAAGCTGGACTTCTGACGTACCTCGCTGTGGCATGGTCCAACAGAAGTGGGGACAGGGTACCTGTCAAAAACAGGTGCCCCCCCTCGAAAGGTGCCAAATGTGGCACCTGAGGGGGGAAGGAAGCAGATCAGCGGAAGTTCCACTTTTGGGTGGAACTCCGCTTTAAAGCAGTATTAACCCAAGACCAAAAATGTTATATATTGCAGCTTGCCAATCATTAGATGTGGTAGCTGCATTTGTTTTCTTTGTTATGCTCCTTTCCTTCTGTCTTTACCTGGTGATCTGACTGAGTATGCCATCCATTCTGTGCCGCAATCGTGGCTCCAGTGTGCATGTTCGGGAGTGATGTCATCACGGCTCGGCCAATCAAACAGCCAGAGCCCACGAACCGAGAAAGAAGACCAGGTGAAGGTGGAAGCCCTGTTAGCGGTGACAGTGTGCCGCTGGCAGGCTTCGTTTTTAAGTAAATTTTTCATAATGTGCTAGCATGCAATGCATACTAGCACATTAGGGGGTTTTTTTTTCAGATTATACTACCACTTGGTATAACATTGTTTAGGTAGGTGGTATGTGTCAAAGTAACATCCACATGAATGGTAGGACCCAAGGTTTGCCAGCAGAACATTGCCCGAAGCATCACACTGCCTCTGCCGGGCTTGCCCTCTACCCATACTGCATCCTGATGACATCTCTTCCTTGGGTAAGTGATGTACACGCACCCGGCCATCGACATGATGTAAAAAGAAAAAATGATTCATCAGACCAGGCCATCTTCTTCCATTGCTTTGTAGTCCAATTCTGATGCTCACATCATTGTAGGCACTTTTTGCTGTGGACACGAGTCAGCATGGGCACCCTGAACGCTCTGTGGATACGCAGTCGCATACACAACAAATTGTGATGAACATTTTTTTCTACTTTCAACACATCAACCTCAGGGACAACATGTTTACTTGCTGCCTAATATAACCTACTGACTTTCAGATGTCATTGTAATGAGATCAATGTTATTCACTTAACATGTCAGTGGTCATAATGTTATGGCTGATAGGTGTAAATGCTGAAGTATGTTCCCGACACTCATTAGAACTGAATAAGTGGTTTGGATAAACTTTAAAACGTCTTAAACGTTACAGAAAAAAATCCAGTTGAATGTGGCTTACTACTAGACATACATGGTCACCAACAAAAATGCACAAACTGTTCAGAGACAACAGTGAGGACCCAGCTGTATTGCAACGGCAAGCATAGTGGCAGTTTGCAAACTATTATATACAGGAATGTGTTACCGACAGTTAATGAGGGTGACTGTGTGCTGCCCCAGGGTGTCTTTCCACCCTAGGCCACAGCTTATGTTGGCTATGCAGAAATATAGTATGCCCCCACTCAGAGATTGGCATCATATTTTATGTGACCTTTTGGACATAATTTGTAAAGTGCACTTACATGTGCACTAACTTTTCAAGATTATTCCGTGTCATTCTGTGCCTGTAAGCCAAATATCATTTATAACAGTGGTATATTTATACCTATAACTAAGCTACCAATAGTCATGACATGGGGACAATCTCATTTCTTTATCGTACATCACGGGACACAGAGCCATAGTATTAACTATATTATTATTATAATGAATCCAAACGACATCCTCATAAATGTTCTACCTGGAAAGATCTGGGCTTGCCATATAGATGGATGACTACTGGATAATAGGATTTTTATAACAGCTTACCTGTAAAATCCTTTTCTTGGAGTACATCATGGGACACAGAGCCATAGTATTAACTATATGGTTATACAGGCACCTTCAGGTGATGGACACTGGCACACCCAATACAGGAAGTTCACTCCCTATATAACCCCTCATCCTACCAGGAGTACCTCCGTTTTTTCGCCAGTGTCTAAGGTGTTGGTCACGAGTGAAGATGTGCTCTGAAGAGCTCCGCTGGAGGGATCCTTGCTGGATTTAAACAGCCAGTAACAAAAAATCCATCTCATTTATCATCTATCCATTTAATTCATGTGCTTCCATTTTGGAGACGCTTATAAATTCAGTAGCGTTAGGACTGCAAGCATACACAGGGTTCCGTGAAGAGGCCTTGCAGCTTATGCATGCGTTAGCACGCATTTGCAAACGAAACCCCTGTTTTTAACGCAGACTGTTGGGACAGGTTAATTTGGTCAGTTGGCAGACTGGTTGGTGAGTTGAGCTATGGAATGTTCTGTTTTTGTCTTTCATGGATTTAAACAGCCTCCACAGATGGGATCCGTCAAAAGTGCCACTGAGCCCAAAGTGGATGGTACCCTGGCCTCGTATAGGAAAAATGAGGTTTTGCCTGTAACGCCTCTCTTTGCAGGGCTGGACCCCGGGACCCAGGGCTTTGGTCATGCTCACATTACCTAAAGTTTTTCCTGGCGGGGTGCTATACAGGTCCAAGAGAGTGGAACCCGATAGAAAGGGGACCCGGTCCTTGAAGGTTTGCTAACACAGCCCGTCGTGATGGGTGAAGTTTGGATCTATCTGTCATCAGCAGTATCCTGCGGCGAGGATAAGATAAGGGAAGAAGCCTAGGAACTGTAAAAAGTCCACCTATGGTTTTTTCTTCCTTGGGAAAAATGTTGTCATGCCTTAACTCCCCACTAGATGGAGTAAATGCACGTACCTTAATTTGTTGTCTTCACTTCAGCTCAGTGTCAGTCTGTGTGTGGATTAAGCAGCAGCTTGCACAGCGGGGATTCCTCATTGAGGTAAGAGTTCTGCCATCTGCATTTCTCCCCCCTGGAGGGACCAGAAGGGTTAGGGAATTCAACAGTTGTTGCTGCTCCCCTTGTATATCCCCCCCCCCCACGGAGGGTGTGGAGGTCCCGTTTTTTTGCTCTAAAGAGTTACCCCCTGCTTGGCATCATGTTGGGCTCTGCCTCTCCTCCCCCCCCTCGTGATGGGACTGCAAGCCCCGAAAGCGTGGGGCACGTAAGGGCTGCAGATGGGCATTCCCAATAGAGAAAAGGACATCTTTTCCCATCGCTAGGCTGAACTTTTATTAGCGGCATTATATTGTCAGACTATTTGTTCAGCAATTTTTGCATTTAAATATTACCTCTACTTTGTGCTTAGGACTATGCCTGCTAAAAAGCACACCAAAAAAACCTCAAAAAAGGTACCCAAAATTTCACTTCCAGGCGCTGGGAACTCCAGTCATGCCTCGACACTGTCATCTTCTCCTGAAATACCAGAAGTGGCAAGCCAGGGTGAGTCATTGGAACCGATTGGTGGTGCAGCTGCTTCTCATATCTCAGCCCCTGTATACGTGACTGAAGATGCCTTTTCCTCCGCCCTGTTGGGGCTAGAGGGAAGATTAGCGGCTTTAATTGCATCCTCCATCAAAAGGGAAAGGAAGTGTGATAGATTCCCCACCCTCACCTTAGACCCTTTACCAGGGGAACAGTGGGTAGAGCATGAGGTGTTACCCTTAGGCAATCAGGAGGAAAGACAAACCGATTACTCCTCTGAGGAGGAAACAACGGTGGATGAACCCTTTTCAGCCTCGCAATCTGAGAAATTGCTGGTACAGTCTCTTACAAAAATGGTTCTTTCCACTTTCAAGCTACCCCTGACAGAGTCAGCTGAAAGTTCAGTTTCTTCTTTGGATTCCTTAAAACCTTCACAGTCCATTCCACTATGGCCAGACCTACTCTCACAGGGGCCGATATTCCATCCTACCTTATAAACTCTAAATTTAACAGCTTGGCTATTGAAACCCACATTCTAAAGAAACGTGGGCTTTCCGGGTCAGTTATCTCTACCTTAGTTAATGCAAGGAAGCCAGCTTCCAGAAACATATATTATAGAGTCTGCAGGGCTTATTAGCTCCCTCGGAAGTACAACATAGGCAGAATTCTTGCCTTTCTACAATTAGGGGTAGAGTTGAAGCTGGCCTTGAGTAATATTAAGGGCCTAGTCTCAGCTTTATCGGTCTTATTTCAAAGACTGCTTGCTTCGCATTCTTTGGTCTGGGTATTTATGCAAGGGGTGATGCGGCTTAATCCGCCAGTCAGATCTCCTTTGAACCCTTGGGACTTGAACTTAGTTTTGTCAGTGTTACAAAAACAGCAATTTGAACCAATACAGCATATTCCCTTAGTCCTTCTGACAAGGAAGTTAGTGTTCTTGGTTGCTATATCCTCAGCAAGGAGGGTTTCAGAATTGGCTGCTCTTTCTTGTAAAGAGCCATATTTGATTATTCATGAGGACAGGGTCGTGTTGCACCCTCGTCCAAGTTTTCTGCCTAAAGTGGTCTCAGGTTTTCACCTGAACCAAGATATTGTCCTGCCATTGTTTTTTTTTCCAAAACCATGTTCTAGGGAAGAGAAATCACTACATTGTCTTGATGTGGTGAGAGCGGTCAAAGTCTATTTAAAGACGACTGCTCAGATCCGGAAGACTGATGTCTTTTGTGTTGCCAGAAGGTCCTAGGAAAGGACAGGCTGCGTCAAAATCCACTGTCGCTAAGTTATAATTCAGGCTTATGGTTTAAAAGGTAAGATTCCACCTTTTCAAGTCAAAGTGCACTCCACCAGAGCAGTTAGTGCTTCTTGGGCAGTGCATCACCAGGCCTCCATGGCTCAAATCTGTAAGGCTGCAACTTGGTCTTCAGTGCATACATTCACCAGGTTTTATCAGGTGAAAGTAAGAAGGCATGAGGATATCGCCTTTGGGCCCATTGTGCTGTAGGCAGCAGTATAGGTCCTCAAGTCTGAGGGTGCCCTAATGCCCTGTACATACGACAGGTTTTGCTGTTGGAATAAACTCTGAAGGTTTTTACGAAAGAGTTCCGACAAAATCCGCTCAAGCTGTCTTGCATACACATGGTCACACCAAATTTCGACCGTCCAGAACGTGGTGATGTACAACACATACGACGGGACTAGAAAACTGAAGTTCAATAGCCAGTAGCCAATAGCTTCCATCTCGTACTTGCTTCAGAGCATGCGTCGTTTTTGGTGTGTCGGAACAGCATACAGACGAGCGGTTTTTCTGATAGTAATTTGTTCCGTCTGAATAATATAGAACATGTTCTCTATCTAAGTCATTGCTTTGGGACGTCCCATATAGTTAATACTATGGCTCTGTGTCCCGTGATGTAGGATAAAGAAAATAGAATTTTTATAACAGTTTACCTGTAAAATCCTTTTCTTGGAGTACATCACGGGACACAGAGGTCCCTCCCCTCTTTTGGGATTTGTGTATATTGCTTTGCTACAAAACTGAGGTACTCCTGGTAGGAGGAGGGGTTATATAGGGAGTGAACTTCCTGTATTGGGTGTGCCATTGTCCATCACCTGAAGGTGTCTATATAACCATATAGTTAATACTATGGCTCTGTGTCCCATGATGTACTCCAAGAAAAGGATTTTACAGGTAAGCTGTTATAAAAATCCTATTATCCAGTAGTCACCCATCTATATGGCAAGCCCAGATCTTTCCAGGTAGAACATTTATGAGGATGTCGTTTGGATTTGTTATAATAATAACTTATGATAAAAAAAATAAAAAAAAGCAAACATAATAACTTATGATATAAGAATACTTTAGAAGAATAATTTCATTTAGTTAAATTCGTTGAGTCTGTTTTCGGAATTTGTTTAGATTCATTTAGTTTATTCGTTTTTTAATTCGGTTTTTCCGAATTCGGTCGAATTGAATTGAATTCAAGCAAATTCGGAAAATTTGAATCAAATTCAAATGTATTCTATTCGAATGTTGGAAGATGGTTATATTATTTTTATTTTATTGTTTATTCTATTTTTTCTATTCTACTCTATTCTATTGTTTTCTATTCTAATCGTTTATTTTCTATTCTATTATTTTCTATTCTATTCTGTTTGAATATATTCTATTTGAAATTCGAATTTTGGAAGACGGTTATATTCTTTCTATTTCATTCTATTCTATTGTTTTTCTATTCTTTTATTTTCTATTCTATTCTTTTCTAGTCTAATGTATTCTTTTCCATTCTATTTTTTTATTTTCTATTCTATTTTATTTGATTATTTTATTTTCTATTCTTTTCTTTTTTGTTCTGTTCTGTTTTATTCTATTCTTTTCCAAATTCGAACTTTGGAAGGCGGCTATATTCTAATCTATTAAATTTTTTTCTATTCTATTACTTTTCTATTCTATTCAATTTGATTCGCTTATTGTCTATTCTTTTTTATTCTATTCTTTTATTTTCTATTCTATTCAATTCCGTTTTACTCTATTCTTTTTTATTCTATTATTTTCTGTTCTTTTCAATTACAGTATCTCACAAAAGTGAGTACACCCCTGACATTTATGTAAATAGTTTATTATATCTTTTCATGTGACAACACTGATCAAATGACATTTTGCTACAATGTAAAGTAGTGAGTGTACAGCTTGTATAACAGTGTAAATTTGCTGTCCACCTCAAAATAACTCAACATAGCCATTAATGTCCAAACCGCTGGCAACTAAAGTGAAAATGTCCAAATTGGGCCCAAAGTGTCAATATTTTGTGTGGCCACCAATATTTTCCAGCACTGCCTTAACCCTCTTGGGCATGGAGTTCACCAGAGCTTCACAGGTTGCCACTGGAGTCCTCTTCCACTCCTCCATGACGACATCATGGAGCTGGTGGATGTTAGAGACCTTGCGCTTCTCCACCTTGTGTTTGAGGATGCCCCACAGATGCTCAATAGGGTTAGACATGCTTGGCCAGTCAGTCCATCCCCTTTACCCTCAGTTTCTTTAGCAAGGCAGTGGTCATCTTGGAGTTGTGTTTGGGGTCGTTATCATGTTGGAACACTGCCCTGTGGCCCAGTCTCTGAAGGGAGTGGATCATGCTCTGCTTCAATATTTCACAGTAGATGTTGGCATTCATGGTTCCCTCACTGAACTGTAGCTCCCCAGTGCCGGCAGCACTCATGCAGCCCCAGACCATGAAACTCCCACCACCATGCTTGACTGTAGGTAAGACACACTTGTCTTTGTACTCCTTACCTGGTTGCTGCCGCACACGCTTGACACCATCTAAACCAGATAAGTTTATCTTGGTCTTATCAGACCACAGGACATGGTTCCGGTAATCCATGTCTTTAGTCTGCTTGTCTTCAACAAACTGTTTGCGGGCTTTCTTGTGCATCAGCTTTTGAAGAGGCCTCCTTCTGGGATGACAGCCATTCAGACCAATTTGATGCAATGTGTGGTCTGAGCACTGACAGGCTGACCCCCCACCCCTTCAACCTCTGCAGCATTGCTGGCAGCACTCATACGTCTATTTCCCAAAGACAACCTCTGGATATGACGCTGAGCACATGCACTTAACTTCTTTGGTCGACCATGGCGAGACCTGTTCTGAGTGGAACCTGTCCTGTTAAACTGCTGTATGGTCTTGGCCACCGTGCTGCAGCTCAGTTTCAGGGCCTTGGCAATCTTCTTATAGCCTAGGCCATCTTTATGTAGAGTAACAATTCTTTTTTTCAGATCCTCAGAGAGTTCTTTTGCCATGAGGTGCCATGTTGAACTTCCAATGACAAGTATGAGTGAGAGTGATGAGAGTGATAACGCCAAATTTAACATATCATAACATATCTGCTCCCCATTCACACACGAGACCTTGTAACACTAACTAGTCACATGACACCGGTGAGGGAAAATGGCTAATTGGGCCCAATTTGGACATTTTCACTTAGGGGTGTACTCACTTTTGTTGCCAGTGGTTCAAACATTAAAGGGGTTGTAAACCCTAGTGTTTTTTCACCTTAATGCATCCTGTGCATTAAGGTGAAAAAACTTCTGACACTGACCGGCCCCCTAGCCCCCCCGTTTTACTCACCTGAACCCATACGTTCCCTCGGCGGAGACACGTTGCACCTCTCTGCCGAGGGTTCTCGGCTCTTGATTGGATAGGTTGATAGCAGCGCAGCCATTGGCTGCTTCTGCTGTCAATCAAATCCAATGACGCAGGCGCCGGAGGGCAGGGCTGAGTCCGGCATTCTGTGTCTATAGACGCAAATGCTGGACTCAGGAGCACGCTCCCAAGGTAACCCCCCGGGAGAGCGCTTCTCCCAGGGGGGTTTACCGATGCGAGGAGGAGCTGCGAGAGCGGCCGGGGGACCCTAGTAGACAATGATCGGGGCCACACTGTACAAAACAAACTGCACAGTCGAGGTAAGTATGACATGTTTTTTATTTTTTTTAAAAATGAGGGTTTACAATCACTTTAATGGCTGTGCGTTGAATTATTTTGAGAGGACAGAAAATTTACACTGTTATACAAGCTGTACACTCACTACTTTACATTGTCTGGATGTGAACGAAGGCCATTGTAGAGGTCCAGAATTGCCCCTTGGTCTCTCCTTCCATCAGTGGTGGATGAACCCAGTAACGATGCCTCCTATAAGTACATCATCTCAATATGGCAATGGCCAGCACCAGAATTATGCAGAGAAGAGCAAACATTCTTACACACTACGAAGATGAAGGAAGTGACCTCAAAGGAAATACAAGAATGCCTAGCCCAAAAACGTATAGAAAATTGCACTGCAAAATCGCGGTGCTAAAGCGTGCTTCAAATGCGTGTCAAGCTCACTTCAAATGCATGTAAACATGCAGTCAAGAACATACAGTTATGTGCAGTTCCTGGTGTGAACGGACCCTTGGCCAGCCCTTTCTGTTACCTCTCAGCTCTCTAGTGCTTTCATTTATATTTCACTTGTCACACTTCTGACCTGTGAAATGTCTTTATTGTTATAGCAGGTACAGCATGTCAGGGTTCAAGGCTGTCATTGTTGTTTACACAAATGATTGTTAGGGGTGAATGTGTGGTCACTCTTCTATTGCTTCATCTCAAATGTATTTTCTTAAAGCGGAACTTTACCCTAAAGAGGAAGTTTTGCTTACTGCCCTCCTCTTCTATTTTTGGCACTTTTTTTGGGCGATCCACCCTAAGTTCTTCCCCCACAACCTTCTGGGACACATCACAGGTCCCAGAAGACTGTGGGACCATTCACAGCACACGCAGAAGCCACAAGGAGTCACAGCCGGATGCCCACAGTAAACATGCCGGCACTCAGAACCCAAAGACCTGGTTTGGGTGAGGACAGCGCTGGATCCCTGATCAAGTGAGTGTCCTTTTATTAAAAGCCAGCAGCTACAGTATTTGTAGCTGCTAACTTTAAAAAAAAATTCAAACAGGGCGGAGAACCGCTTTGCGCAGCATGAAGATTTAGGGCCAGTTCACACCAGATGCAGTTCCGCTCAGTTCTGTGCGCTAAAAATGCATGCACAATGTTTTCAATGTATTCCAATGGATCCAGTTCACACCATGCAGTCAGTTTCCAGGCAGTTTCTGCACCGGAAACTGACTGCATGGTGTGAACTAGAGCCATTGGCAGGGGCGTAACTACCACCATAGCGACTAGGGGTGCAACGGATCGTCACCGATCCGCGATCCGAGCGGGCCACCCTGTTCGGATCGGCACACCCGCGATCCGCGGAGCGCTTCGCGGCCTCGGGTTTTAGAAAAGGCCACGGCTTCAGCCTAGCTCCGGAGCCGCGGCCATCTTGGTACACCCGGCGGCGCTGAGCATCATGCTGACGTCATCACCCCGCCCCCAACTCGTGGGTTGGGCGGCTTCTCTAAAGCAAGGTATGAGTCTGACTAACAGGCACAGCACTAATACAGTGGGAAGTCTGTGTCTATATTACAGTGGGGGACATGGACTGGCTATATTACAGTGGGGGACATGGACTGGCTATATTACAGTGGGGGACATGGACTGGCTATATTACAGTGGGGGGACATGTGGACTGGCTATATTACAGTGGGGGACATGTGGCTATATTACAGTGGGGGACATGTGGCTATATTACAGTTAGGGACATGTGGCTGTATTACAGTGGGGGACATGTGGCTATATTACAGTGGGGGACATGTGGCTGTATTACAGTGGGGGACATGTGGCTATATTATAGTGGGGGACATGTGGCTTTATTACAGTGGGGGACATGTGGCTATATTACAGTGGGGGACATGTGGCTATATTACAGTTAGGGACATGTGGCTATATTACAGTGCGGGACATGTGGCTATATTACAGTGCGGGACATGTGGATATATTACAGTGGGGGACATGTGGCTATATTACAGTGCGGGACATGTGGCTATATTACAGTGGGGGACATGTGGATATATTACAGTGCGGGACATGTGGCTATATTACAGTGCGGGACGTGGCTATATTACAGTGCGGGACATGTGGCTGTATTACAGTGCGGGACATGTGGCTGTATTACAGTGGGGGACATGTGGCTGTATTACAGTGCGGGACATGTGGCTGTATTACAGTGCGGGACATGTGGCTGTATTACAGTGCGGGACATGTGGCTGTATTACAGTGCGGGACATGTAGCTGTATTACAGTGGGGGACATGTGGCTATATTACAGTGGGGGACATGTGGCTATATTACAGTGGGGGACATTAAATGTGAAAATCAGAGGTGTTCTGTCACATTAGCAACCATGTAAGGTCGGCAGGTTTGCTGTTGCTTTTAAAATCTAACATCTAAACAGTCTGTCCGATCTACCAATACTGTATTTATGCATATAAGCTCCGTTTTGTGTTGAAAATAGATTTTAAATCTAAAACTCCGGTGGGTGTAACAAGATTTGTGTGTTTGTTTGTTTTTTGCTGATCCGAAAATGATCCGATCCGTGACTCTGATCCGAGGATCGATCCGATCCGTGAGTTTTTTTGATCCGTTGCACCCCTAATAGCGACCCATGCGGGCGCTATGGGGCCCGCAGCCGAGTGGGGCCCAGTGAGGATAAGAGCACCGCCGGCACAGTCTCCCAGCCAGGGGAAGAGAGAGGAAAGGAAGAGGCGAGCTCTCCGTATCAGCAGAGAGCTGAATTGCCCGATGTAAGAGCTTTCATTAGAAGTTCCAGTGTTCCCGGGGCTCACGTCACATAGCTCCACCTTTTGGCCCGGTGCCTATGATAGACAGAACGCGGATCCAATGCGGAACATGTGACGTCATCAAAGGCATCGGGCCAAGAGGTGGGGCTATGTGACGATGAGCCCCGGGAAGACAGGAAATTCAAATGAAAGCTATTACAGCGGGCAATCCCGCTCTCTGCTGATCCGGTTGGCTTGCCTCTTCCTCTGCATAGGTGGGGCTGTATGGGGCACAGGCAGACCAGGCTGTATTGGGCACAGGTCACGCTGTATAGGGCACAGGTCACGTTGTATTGGACACAGGTCACGCTGTATGGGGCACAGGTCACGCTGTATTGGGCACAGGTCACGCTGTATTGGGCACAGGTCACGCTGTATTGGGCACAGGTCACGCTGCATTGACACTAGGGCAGCTGTGGGGGGGGGGGCTGTTTGCAGGGGGGCCCCATACAACATTTGGGGCCCTGCTATTTCTAGTTACGCCCCTGGCTATTGGAATACATTGAAAACTTTGTGCATGCATTTTGCGCAGAAAAAAGCGCACGAAACTGAATGGAACTGCATCTGGTGTAAACTAACACTTAGTGGTGAAGCACTGGAAGACTTTTGGTGTCGCTACATGATCCCCTCTGTGGCTAATGCCGCGTACACACGAGCGGACATTACAGCGGACTTTGCCCGGCGGACTTTTCGACGTACTTTCCGACGGACTTTGTGAATGAACGGACTTGCCTACACACAATCCACCAAAGTCCGTCGAATTCGTACGTGATGACGTACGACCGGACTAAAACAAGGAAGTTCATAGCCAGTAGCCAATAGCTGCCCTAGCGTGGCTTTTTGTCCGTCGAACTAGCATACAGACGGCGGACTTTTCGACCGGACTCGATTTCAACGGATAAATTTAAAACAAGTTTCAAATCTAATTCCGTCGAACTTTTGAGAAAACAAAGTCCGCTGGAGCCCACACACATCGAATTGTCCGACGAAATCCAGTCCGCCGGGCAAAGTCCGCCGTAATGTCCGCTCGTGTGTACGCGGCATAAGCCACAGTGACCACCATCCTCCAATGCTCCTCCTCTCAATCCAGTACAGGGCTCTGCTTTTCTTAAAGTAAATCACAGTGCTTTTCTGCTACAGTGCTGAAGAAATATGCTCTGCAAAACATTATTGTCTGGTAGTCCTGTGAGCATTGAAAAAGTGATCCCCTGGTTAAAGTACAACTGATCAGTCAGTTTATCATTATTGGCTTCTCTGTGGGGGTTTATTTACTTCCTTTACGGGAATTAGGCTGTTTATGGGTTGTCAGTTTTAAATCTGTGAAGGAATTGCTTGGTGTTGTGTTTTATCATTTGTAAAGGAAATTTTTATAGTGAGGATCCTCCCTTTTATAGTTCCTGCTTTTGGTTATTTAGGTTATCATCTCTAGCTGTGATCCCTGAAGAATCTAATTAATTTAATCCATCATATGTCTGTTCCTAAGCCCACATTCACATCGGGCCGTTTTGACATGCAATTTGACACGTCAAATCTCCGCCTATTGCTGGCAATGGCACCGTTCGAATCGGTGCGACGCCGTCTTTGCAGTGCCGCACCGATTCCCAAAAGCAGTTCCTGCACTACTTTTGGTGACTTTGGGGGCGATTTGAATAGACATATGTGCAGGAACCCACACAGATGTCTGTCAAATCACCCCCCGAAGTCAGACTGAAATTCCGGTTTGAAATTGTGCGAGTTCGATTTCAAACTGGCCCGCACGATTTCAAACTGGTCCTCAGTGTGAACGTGGGCTAAGGGTTCTTGTTCTTTATTGATCTAATTGATAATAGCCTATTCTTAGTGATATACCTACATTTACAATATATCAAGACCTTTTTGTGATTAGATCAGCTCAGAGCCCATGTTAGTCAAATCTGCCATCAAATCTACTTTTTGTCCATTCTTTTACTTTTGGTCAGGGGCTTATAACTCCCTGATCTTCCAGTTTGATGGTTAATATAACATATGTCCCAGATAGCAAGCAATTGTGCTGCAAGTTTGAAAATGACTTGCTAAGCTATTGATAAACTTGCCAGGCTTCACAAGTTTGTTGCACAATTGCAGCAAGTCGCTTTGCATGACTCCTGATCAACTTTCTTTGCAAACATTCTGCAAGTCTTCTGCAAGTTCTGGTTCAGTTATGTTGTGCTATAGTCATCCCACCACAGGGGTCACTGTGGCTGAATTTTCATACTGTAGACTTGCAGAGCTCTTGCTGTAGATTCACAACTGCAACTTTGCTCTTGCTAGAGACTTGCCATGCAAGTTTGCTACAGATTGGAAAATTGTCAACTAAAATTTGTGCTTCAAGTGCTCTGCAAGTCTACAACTTGCCAGTGAAAATGTGCAGCAAGTTAACAGGCTTACAATTCAGCACTGCCACAAACTTGTGCCAAGTTATTCTTGCTATCTGTGGTCCCTTTGGCTGTTGAATAACAGTTCTGCCTTTCTCCACATTTAATTTCCTGGGTGTTATTACATCAGGATAAGGTTTTAGACTCCTGCAAAGGATAATGGGGAGATTTGCTGGGGCTGGTGCGGCTGTGCGTGGTGGCCAACCAGCTTCTAGGTTTTATTGACAAAGCTTAATTGAACAAGCTGAAGTTGGAGGCTGATTGGTTGCTCGGATTCTGTGTGCTCCGGTTTTGGTAGATCTCCCCCAATGTATCTTTTAAGAACGACCTTATGTTTGATACTCATCAGAAACTAGTATACTGTTAATGTCATTCAGTCATTTGGGCTTTTGGTGTTTGTATCACGCATACTGCCTTGAGTGGAATTTCACTATAAAGAAAAAAATAAAACCTTGCAGGCTTTACTGGTACCAGGGAAGGACGATTACACAATATTGTTAAAAAAGTTATTTTATTCCAAAAGATTAAAATGTTGTTACAGTAGAGTTAGACCAATTAAAACATGAGACCCATGTTCATTCATATTCCTTTGCTAAAGGTCGACGCATTTCACAAAAATTGCTTCCTCAGGAACTCAAGTGTCGTGTATCATGGAGCCGTGGTATATCATATGGTACAGTAGGCCCATATATAAAGGTGTGATTAGTTCATCCTAATATGAAGGAGAATAGTTGGTTAAAGAACTGGCCTTGACAAAAATAAATTTCACTAGTGGGCTGGGTGCATCTCATCTCAGGCCTTGTTAGAAGGTAAAAGAGTAGCTACAGTTTTTGGCACAAATGTATTTCTACTTAAAATATTAGCTCTATGTGGCAGGTGGAATTTGTTTTCGATGATTTTGAGCATTTTCCAGGTGTCTACAGATGCAGAAGAATCTATTGAGTTTGGGCATTTCCAGATTGGCAAATGGTGTTCAGAGTTTTGATCAAATTATTGTATTTACACTCGTATCACTAAGAATAATGTTCACTTGAGCCCTTCCCTGTTGTTTTGGCTGTGGCACTTTGGAGCAAGCAGTTCCACCAAAATAGACTCTTAGCTCTGGTACACACTGAATGCGACTTTGAAATTGTGTTACTTCACTTGAAGTAGCACAATTTCAAAGCCTCAGATTAGTGCAATTTCAGGTGTGACTTGCTTGACATCTGTGCAACTTCATGCACAGATGTCTTTGCAAGTCGCACCTTAAATCGCAAAAAATAGTGCAGGAACCCTTTTTTCAAATCAGTGTGGCACCGCAAAGTTGGAGACGCACAGATTTGAACGGTTTTGTTGCCAACAATAGCATGCGACTTGTCACGTGGAACTGTCAAGTTGCATGACAAGTCGCACCAGTGTGAACGGGGGCTTGTTGCTGAATTTTAGAATATAGTTTTTATGCAATTAACTGTCCTAAGATATATGGTCCTTCCTGGTGTTCATAGAATATTTGGATTAAAGTAAGACATTTTTTTAGGGTAGCAAAACATTTAATAGCAGATGCTTTCATTTGCTATGTTTCCAGTGTTTCAGGACACGGGTTACTTCAACAGTGAGCAAACACCTACAATAACCTCTAAGAGAAACTCCAGGCTCCCCCCCCAAAAATTAAAAGTCAACAGCTACAAACTACTGTTATTTCTCTCACACAGCATATGCATACCACAAATTACACCCCAAAACACATTCTGCTACTCCTCCTGTGTATGGCGATACCACATGTGTGAGACTTTTACACAGACTGGCCACATACAGAGGACCAACATGCAGGGAGCACCATCAAGTGTTCTAGGAGCATAAATTACACATACATTTTCTAGACTACCTCTTATGCCCCGTACACACGGTCGGACTTTGTTCGGACATTCCGACAACAAAATCCTAGGATTTTTTCCGACGGATGTTGGCTCAAACTTGTCTTGCATACACACGGTCACACAAAGTTGTCGGAAAATCCGATCGTTCTGAACGTGGTGACGTAAAACACGTACGTCTGGACTATAAACGGGGCAGTGGCCAATAGCTTTCATCTCTTTATTTATTCTGAGCATGCGTGGCACTTTGTCCGTCGGATTTGTGTACACACGATCGGAATTCCTGCTCTCAAACTTTGTGTGTCGGAAAATCCGATGGAAAATGTGTGATGGAGCCTACACACAGTCGGAATTTCCGACAACAAAGTCCTATCACACATTTTCCATCGGAAAATCTGACCGTGTGTACGGGGCATTACACTTTTGAAGGTCCTGGAGCACCAGGACAATGGAAGAGACCACAAAATGCAGTTCATGCAAGATAGCCCTGGAACTGGAGGCTTTTTGCGGCAGCTTTACCATCTGAGAAGATAAAGAGCCTCATCCACAAATACCACAAAAAACTTTAAGCTGTCGTTGATGTTAAAGGGAGCAATGCACGGTATTAAGAACTGGGGTATGTAAACTTTTGACCAGGGTCATTTGGGTAGTTTCTGTTATGATTTAAAAAGAGTAAACACAGTTGATTGATAATAAATGGCTTCAGCCAAACACTAACCATGAGTGTTATCATTCATATTCTCTGAAAAATGGCCAAGAAATCATAAATTCTGCCAGGGTATGTAAACTTATGAGCACAACATTTACATTTACATGTACATTTCAAATCTAATTTGACTGCCTATTACACTTTTGTGATGCACTGATGGGCACTGTAGTGGCACTGATGGGCATTGTAGTGGCATAGATGTGGCACGGATTAACACTGATGTGACATGGATGTGGCACAAGTGAGAACAGATGTGGCATGGATGAGCACTGATGTGGCATGGATTTGGCACGGATTTATTTTTTCTTTGTGTTAATATTCCAGTTCTCTTGCAGGGTATATGGGGTATGTATTCGGAATGGCTGCTCTTGTTTGTTGCAAGAGTGAGCTCTGTCAGATATCCTTGTGGTTTACCTAGAAGGAAATGATTTGGGCATATTCAAAATCTTAGGCCTTCTAAATAAAACGGTCATTGGTCTGTGCCCAAGTACAGTAAATGGTTTTCTAGGCCTGGGCTTCAGTTCAAGGTAAAGTTACAATACAATATGAATTATTAGATATTCTGATTTACTGTAAACTCAGTATTGGCGAGTTCACTTTTGTCTCTTTTGTGAACTGGAGGGTTTCCTCAGAGGTCTCTTTAGCAGTGTGAAACACATACACAATATTGGTATAATGTTCAGCACTAAACCGTCTGATTAAAAAGATTAAAGTTTAAAATTTAAATGAAAAGGCTTGCATCTGCATGCTGATAGATGAAGGTGCAACCATGTGAATGGATTGAAAGTTCTGGGGGATGAACCCCTAAAAATTGGTCTCTAAAAAAAGTCTCAAAATGGAGGCTGTAAAGGGAGCGAGGCTGCTTCAGGCATGAGCTGGTGAACCCGATCACTGTGAACAAAAGGAAAGCAAAAGGAGGAGAGAGAAGCGCCAAGCCAATCCTTTAAACAGCTTAGGAATCATAGGCGTGCGCACAGGGTGTGCCAGGTGTGCCTGGGTACACCCTAATCACCTTGTGTGCTGTGGATACCCCCTGTTTGGACCCGTGATGTTTTACCAAAGCCCCCCTACTGGGGCTCCAAAAAAAAATTGGGGAAAAAACGAATAAAAAAAAATAAAATTGTTAAAAATAGTAATTAAAAAAATGTTAAAAAATAATTAGAAAAATAAAATTGTTAAAAATAATAATTAAAAAAATGTTAAAAAATAATTAGAAAAATAAAATTGTTAAAAATAATAATAATAAAAATGTTAAAAAAAAATAACATTTTAAAAATTAATAAAATAATAAAAATAAAAACTGCTGACACCTACCTCTGCCCTACTGACATTGTCCACGGCTCTACTGACACCGGCCGTATATATATACACATACACACGTATATGTGTTGAGGTGCACACCCTAATGCAATAGGCTGCACACACCTATGTTAGGAATTATATGTTATATGTTATATGTGAGCTGACTGGTGCTGGAAGCTCTCTCGCTTTCATCCTCTCTGCTGTAAGAGACTGCTTTTTGGTGAAAAGACTGGCTGTTTTCAGAACACTAAAAAAAGGAAGGCACCATGCCAATGGAATGAATTGGGTTAGCTTAGTGGATCATCCTTTCTACTGGAGGAACATTTATGATTCCATCTGCCACAGGTAGAAGTTGAAAGAAGGGCCAATAGACGATAGTGGAGACCTCTGATTTTTTGATGTGATTTACTTCTGCAATTAAGGTGAGACTTCTGGGAGACCTTAGCATTAAAAGGCAGTCTATGGATGGTTTATGGACACTTTATCTATTTAAACCCACCTAACGTCACATATATTGGATCCATCATTCTGTGAACCCAGCAGAAGATTGTCTCATTCACCTAATATCATTATTTCAAGGACCTTTAATCTGCATTTACTTTTTAGTGCACATTTCACTTGTTTATATCGTGGACATTTTTCACGAGGAGATATAGATTAATTATTGTTTTTATTTTATTTTTATTTTTATTTTATCCATAGTGTTGTATAGTGATTTTATTTTGCGCAAGATTTTATAGTTTTTTGGTGTGTTGTGAAACACTTTTAGGTTTTGCTGCATTATATATTGTTTACATATATTTATCACTTGATTCCTGTCACTAGTCATTTTCACTAGTTACTCCTAGTAGTGCGAAGGACACTTTCACTTTTAGCTTAGCAATTTATTCAGTATATAAGTATAAAACAACACTAAAAACTTGTGTGAAAAATGTTGGAGCACTTGCAGAGTGCTAGAGCGGGGAAGTCTATATTGAGGGATCCACGAGCGGTGTGTGTTAGCCGCAGCTGGAGCCTCGATAAGCCTCATGGAGACGTCGGCTGTGTGCCTCTGGGTGGGAGTGGTCCAGGGCTGTCAAACTGGGGAGCCGCACACACGCTGTCTGACCAATCGCCTTCTTCATCAGCTCCAACATTTTTCACGCAAGTTTTTACTGTTGTTTTATACTTATATACTGAATAAATTCCTAAGCTCTTTAGCAGTGTGTAGCAGTGGTCAGAAGAAGGATCTTTTGTGGCTTGTGCTGCCCTCTAACCCTGCTGTCCCAGGTAGTGGTCCACAGGTGCCTTTATAATACAGCCCTGCCTATAAGACGCTAATACAGCAATACGTGTAGGGTATCCCTTACAATTATAAGTAGTAGGTATGTTTTTACTTTTTGGCTTGTTGTGCATGAAAAGGAATTCATTTAAAATCTTGTTGAAAACATGGCCTATTTAATGTTTGTGCCATCTTCCAGGAACATTTGTAAAAAAAAAAAACAGGGAGGTGTCAGTTTCATATGTCACTCATCAAATTCCCTTGTGGTGTCTACTGTTGTAGATGGAGTGATCTAATTAGAATTGTATAATCTTCAGCCAGAGCTATGGAAGGTGAAACATGGTACAGTGCCTTGAAAAAGTATTCATACCCCTTGAAATTTTCCACGTTTTGTCATATTACAACCAAAAATGTAAATGTATTTTATTGGGATTTTATGTGATAGAGCAACACAAAGTGGCACATAATTGTGAAGTGGAAGGAAAATGATAAATGGTTTTTACATTTTTTTTACAAATAAATATGTGAAAAGTGCGGCCTTTTTTTTTCAGCCCCCTTTACACCGATACCCCTAACTAAAGTCTAGTTGAACCAAATACCTTCAGAAGTCACCTAATTAGTAAATAGAGTCCACCTGTATGTAATTTATTCTCAGTATAAATGCAGCTGTTCTGTGAAGCCCCCAGAGGTTGTTAGAGAACAGCATCACAAAGGCCAAGGAACACACCAGACAGGTCAGGGTAGAGTTGTGGAGAAGTTTAAAGCAGGGTTAGGTTATAAAAAAAAATATCCCAAGCTCCGAACATCTCACAGAGCACTGTTCAATCCATCAACCGAAAAAGGAAAGAGTATGGCACAACTGCAAACCTACCAAGACATGGCCGTCCACCTAAACTGACAGGCCAGGCAAGGAAAGCATTAATCAGAGAAGCAGCCAAGAGGCCCATGGTAACTCTGGAGAAGCTGCAGAGATCCACAGCTCAGATGGGAGAATCTGTCCACAGCACAACTATTAGTGGTGCACTCCACAAATCTGGCCTTTATGTAAAAGTGACAAGAAGAAAGCCATTGTAGAAAGAAAGCCATATGAAGTCCTGTTTGTAGTATGTGCAAAGCCATTTGGGGGGCACAGCAAACATGTGGAAGAAGGTGCTCTGGTCAGATGAGTCCAAAATTGAACTTTTTGGCCTAAAAGCAAAACTCTATGTGTGGCAGAAAACTAACACTGCACATCACCCTGAACACACCATCTCCACCATGAAACATGGTGGTGGCAGCATCATGTTGTGGGAATGCTTTTCCACAGCAGGGACAGGGAAGCTAGTCAGAATTGATGGGTAGATGGATGGAGCAATCTTAAAAGGCAATCTTAAAAGAAAACCTGTTAGAGTCTGCAAAAGACTTTAGACTGGGACGGAGGTTCACCTTCCAGCAGGACAACAACCCTAAACATACAGCCAGAGCTACAATGGAATGGTTTCGATCAAAGCATAGTTATGTTAGAATGGCCCAGTCAAAGTCCAGACCTAAATCCAATTGAGAATCTGTGGCAAAACTTGAAAATTGCTGTTCACAGACGCTCTCCATCCAATCTGACAGAGCTTGAGCTATTTTGCAAAGAAGAATGTGCAAGAATTTCACTCTCTAGTTTTGCAAAGCTGGTAGAGACATCCCCAAAAAGACTTGCAGCTGTAAGTGCAGCGAAAGGTGGTTCTACAAAGTATTGACTCAGGGGGGCTAAATACAAATGCACGCCACACTTTTCACATATTTATTTGTAAAAAAAATGTATCATGTTCCTTCCACTTCACAATATGTGCCACTTTGTGTTGGTCTATCACATAAAATCCCAATAAAATACATTTACGTGTTTGGTTGTAACATGACAAAATGTGGAAAATTTCAAGGGGTATGAATACTTATTCAAGGCACTGTATATGAAAAAGCCTAGTCCCTTGATTTCTACAAATTCAATTGTGGCCACTTAAAGGGTTAATAAGTAATGTATGGTCAAACAAAAGGCTTGAGAAGCCAGGCAATGCACTGCCAAGGAGTACAGTCTGTGTCCTGTTTTCTTCACTTCCTGTCTTGGAGACACAAAAGAAAGTCAAAGGAAATCTCTCAAATGAGGGGAAATCCCCCCCTTAAAAAGCTTTGATTAGAACAGGTGCCCCCATTGTAAGGGAAATCCTCCCTTAAAAAGCTATGATTAGAACAGGTGCCCCCATTGTAAGGGAAATCCCTCCTTAAAAAGCTATGATTAGAACAGGTGCCCCCATTGTAAGTTATCTCCTTATCTTCTCTGGTGCTGACGTCGCTTTCTGATCAGGTGACAACGGTCACCAGGACAAATAGAAAGGGTTAATGTTTGTCCAGTAGGGACACGGGGTGAAATAAAAACATGACACTTCTCTGCTCTAAAACTAAAAAAAATGTTTGGGGTTTAGACATACAGTACTTTATTGAAACCACTAAAAGTACAAAATGTACATGTTGTTGCAGACTACTCTTTCTGTAAATGCTAGTTGCATGGCTGTTATGCTGATGCAGTACCTCTAATAGTTTCTAAGTCAATGACCTAGAATAAGTGTAGAGATCAGGTGCCATGTGTACATGCCGACCTAACTTGCTGCATGCTTGTTCCAAGTCATTTACTCCAGTGGTTCTCAACCTCAGTCCTCAAGTACCCCCAACAGGCCATGTTTTGGGAATTTATCTTAGATAAAATATCTGTCCAAAATACCAAGCTATTGACTCTGATTTAAAGCACCTGTGCACAATAAAGTAAAACCTGCAAACATGGCCTATTGGGGGTACTTGAGGACTGAGGTTGAGAACCACAGATTTGATTTACTCAAGTGAGTAAATGCATCCAGTTGCACAGCCAGGCAACTAGGATGTATAAATAGGTCTAAGTAGGAAATGATGTCCTCAACCAAATAATTTATTTTTGGCAATTCTTATTGCATAAAAGAGTCTGGACCAAGGCGGTACCATTCCCCCATAACCCAACCTCCCCCCTCTGTCCTCCCTTCTTCCCCTCTTTTCTCTATTCATTCCTATTTTAATTACTTAGGGTATTATGTATACGCAATAGTATCTCTCAGGGAAGATTTCGTCACTTACATGCGATATATGGTATACAGGTTTTTCATGTTGACCAGTTGATAAACGTTGAGTGTCTCAGCTCTGGATTTGTGATATAGTCAATACTTAACTATCTATGTACCTTTATATATTTACACTTTTGGCTAACTAATGTTTGCCCACAATATTTAAGTGTATTGTTCTTCTCTGAACTGTATATGATGCTTTGTATGTTATATTCTTTAATAAAAACTAATTAAAAAAAAAAAAATAGGTCTAAGTACATAGGTTTTATTTAAAGTAACACAGATGATATCCTTATTCTCTAAAAATAATCTATACACATCCACTACTTAAAGTAATTGTAAAGGTTTGTTATTTTTTTTTAAAATAACAGACATGTTATACTTACCTGCTCTGCGCAGGAGTTTTGCACAGAGCAGCCTCGATCCTCCTTTTCTGGGGTTCCCCGGCAGGGCTCCTGGCTCCTCCTGTTCTGCAAATGCCCCCACAGAGACGATTTTCATGGGGGGCACCCGTGTGGGCGTGATCCTGAGTGCTGCTGCATCCATTGACACAGACAGCAGGACTCGGCCCCATCCCTGGCTCCCGTGTCACTGAATTTGATTGACAGCAGTGGAAGCCAATGGCTCCTGCTGCTATCAGTCTAGCCAATGAGCCAAGACAGCAGTTGGAGCTGCTGGCTTCGTGCTCACTGTTGGAACGATCGGGTTCAGGTAAGAAAAAGGGGGGCTCTTTTTCTGCAGCACAGAAGGTTTTTCACCTTAATGCATAGAATGCATTAAGGTGAAAAACCTGGAGATTTTACAACCCCTTTAATGAACCCATAAATCTATTTTTCATTCATTTTTTCTTACTGAGCTTTCCTGATTTCTGAACATCCTCCATTATCTCTCAATGTTCCCCTCACTTCTGTTTGTTTGGATTGAGCAGTGCACATTAGTTGCAGTCATATGCACTGCCCTATGCACATTACAAGTCCCATAGTCCAACTTGGGAGGAAGCAAGAGAAGGTGGTTACGGTCCTACACACAGTGGACCATGGACAACCGTATAACAGGTAGCCACCGTATAACAGGTAGTCAGATCACAGCAGCAAAAAACAAGAAAGAATTTGAAGATTTGGAGAAGGCTGAGAGCAATAGAAGTTACTTTTTTTTTTTTAAATAAAGAATACATAATTGAAAAGATTTTAATTAAACTAGAGTTTAGTGTCACTTTAATTAATATGACATTTGCCAAAACATAAAAAATATAGTCTGGTCACCAGAATTTCCATTACCCCTGGACATGAAAGGATTTAACCACTTCAATACCAGGCACTTTCCCCCCTTCCAGCCCAGGACAATTTTTAGCTTTCAGCGCTGTCGCACTTTGAATGACAATTGCGCGGTCATGCAACACTGTACACATACTACATTTTTATCATTTTCTTTCCACAAATAGAGCTTTCTTTTGGTGGTATTTGATCACTCCTGGGGTTTTTAATTTTTGCACTATAAATGAAAAGTTGACAATTTTGAAAAAAAAACCTGATGGGCACTGATAGGCGACACTGATAGGCGGCACTGATGGCACTGATGGCACTGATAAGTGGCACTGATGGGCACTGCATAGGCAGCACTGATGAGGAGCTAGTGACAGGCTTTACTGAGTGGCACTGATTGGCACTTTGATGGGGCACTGACAGGCATCACTGATGGGGTACTGATTGGCACTTTTTTGAGCACTGTTGTGGGCACTGATCTGTACTATCATGGGCACTGACAGGCTTTATAGAGGGGGACAGGCTTACGGGTGATGGGCATTGATTGGTAACTTGGGCACCTTTTGATGGGGCTGTGCTGATAATCAATGTGCTGATTATCAGCACAGACCCCCCCTCTGACAGGGAGAGCCTCCGATCATCGCTCCCTGTCAGCATGAACCGAGAAAAGCCGTTTACCGGCACTTCCTGGTTCACGCGATGATCAGCTGTGATTGGTCACAGCTGATCAGGTGGGATGAAGCCTCTACCAGAGGCTTCATACCACGATCAGAGTTGCGGTGTGTCAGACTGACACATAGCACCTCCGATTGCCACGCTGCACGGCCCCGCAGGTGCGCACCGGCTCTGTTATCCTGATCACGTCATATGATGTCCGATCAGGATAACCAAACCACTTTGCCGCCGTCATTCTATTATATGGCAGGCGGCAAGTGGTTAAACTTGTCAGATATATAGAAGTTGATTTACTAAAGGCAAACAGCCTACAAGGTAGATTTTTCTTAGCTTAGTAGATAAGGCAAAGCTCTGCTCACCTCCATCATCCAATCATGTGCAAGCAAAAATGCTGTTTCTTTTATTTTCTTGAATGTTTGCAAAGTGAATTTTCTCCACTTATACTTGGCTGAGGGAAAATTCTCTTGCAAAGAGAACAGCCTATTTGCCTTTAATAAATTAACCCCATAATATTCACAAGGACAGTCACTGTCTGACTGCCTATACTATTACAATGAGATGTATCTTCCCCTCACGTGTGCCCTTTGTTACTTTCCTGGCTGCAGAGTCTTCCTTATATTGTCCTGCTTGTGTCATCCATGTTCTGTCTCCTGTACCTGTCACACATCCTGTCCGTGGGCCTAGTTGCTGTCTTTTGGACATTTTGTTTTTGTGTATTTTTTTCTTCTTTTGCTATTTTTCCATGAGCTTGCTTCAGTACCTTTCATCCTTTATTTCCTTCTTCTTTCATTAGGCCATATGCCCCTACTACTCACTCTTGCATGCTTTTATCTCAGTGAAAGGGCCTAGCAGCTGTCTCCCGTAGGTGTATTTGGCTGAGGTTACCTCTGTCTGTAGGATCTCTGTGGGCTGACTGTGTTTCATGCGAACATGTTTTCCATGAAATGCAGAGGTGGAGTGTCATATGCTTTAATTGGTGTATTTAACTCGTTGCGCTCCGTCTGTTGTAGTGCAAGTCAAAACTGCTGTCTGCCTTAGTATGAAGAGTGCGTGCGGGGTCTTATCTTATCAAATTCAGAATAGAGTATTATTAATATTAACATACAGTATATTTCCAGGCAATATCCAAATTTATCCCAAAACCTCTATAACCTAGATCACGTCCCAGCATTATATTTATCTTTCAACTTGTTCTTAAGAAATACCATTTTAATACTCTGTGACATAATCACCCACAGGTGCAGCTTATGGTAGCACCTTGGTTCTTTTTGACCAGGCACACCTCCATAACTACACCTCCCTATGTGGCCCTATGTATGTATGGTTGCATGTGGAGTGGGAAAGAGAAGGTTGGATGGGGGGTTCTTGAATTCATCAGGCAGGACTGACAATGCTAATTGGAATTTCAATGCCTCAGAGTCACTGTGTTGGTAGCTCAAACAGACAGGTAGGGGCTTACTGGATTTCTGACAAATCAGCAGGTATTTTTCTGTACTTGCAGCATTTTTGGTGCATTTACATGCCAGTAGTGTTACATAGCTTTAGGTAAACTTGTTGGACTACATAAAACGTGTATGCTACCAGGTGCTCAGTAATAAAATATATATTATATATCTGAACAAACCCTTGCATTAGTCTCCTATCAGGAGTGGAAGAGGCCAGGTATGGGGGGGTATCTGAGCAATCGTGTTTACTACTGTATGAAATGTTTTGAAGGTTATAGGGTAGGGAAAGAGGTAACAAACAAGACATAAGTAAAGAGAACATTGAAGGGCATCTCTCTTCAATCCTGCCACCCTTTCAAGTCCTCTTTCCCGTACCAGAGAAAAGTTTTACAGTCATGACTGAGAGTCCATATGCAATTAGCCCTTACATTCAGGTGGAGTAGAGAACTAGAGGAAATACAATCATTTATCCTTCTCAGTGGCAGGACAAGGTCAACCAGTGCCCATGACGAAGATGCCAAATTGCACCCCATCCCTTCCTGGATGTAAGAATAACCCCCAGCACTGGTGTCAGTGTACTCAATAATAACCCCCAGCATAGGTGTCAGTGGATGCATTATAAACCCCATAGTATTGGTGTCAGTGGGGTCAATGTATGCAATAATAACCCCCCAGCAAAGGTGTCAGTGCATGCAATAATACCCTAAGCATTGGTGTCAGTGGACGCCATAATAATCCAAAGCACAGGTGTCAGTGGAAGCATTATTAACCCCCAGCATTGGTGTGAGTGGACGCCGTAACAAGCCCCAGCACAGGTGGCACTAAACACAATAACTCCCAGCATTGGTGTCAGTGGATGCAATAATAGCCCCTAGCACAGGTGTCAGGGGCCGCATTAGCAAACCCTAGCATGGGTGTCAGTGGACGCATTAATAACTCCCAGCATTAGTGTCAGTGGACACAATAATAATCCTTAGCACAGGTGTCAGCAGACGCATTAATATCTCCCAGCATTGGTGTCAATGGACACAATAATAATCCTTAGCACAGGTGTCAGTGGACACAATAATAACTCCAAACACAGGTGTCAGTATTGTTAACCCCTGCCCCGGTGCTCAATGGAATTGAAATTTAAACCCTCCCATGACAACCAATGTGAAGGGAGGGGTTAGATTTCACTGACATGACCACAAATGCAGAAGGGGTTGATGGGTTTATATGTCACTGCCATGAGGACCAATGCAAGGTGGGGTTGGGGAGGTTGACATTCACTGCCATGAGGACCAATGCAGGTGGGGGTTAACATTCACAGCCACTGACCACCAATGCAAAGGGGGGTCAGTGGGAGTGAAAATTAACCTTCCATCCCCATTTGCTTTGGTGGTAATGGCAAGGTTCCAGGATGCAGTTCCTGGCAGCATTGATCATATGGGGGGGGGGGGGGGGGGGGTTATCTCCTATATGACCTCCGAGGGGTACTATTTTGGTGTAATAAAAATAATGTTGTGTTGTGTGGTGGGGGACTTTGTCAAAAATATTTGTGAGGATCAGCAAGACCAAAAAATATGCAGGAAATCTTCCAGTGCCATTCCACATCTCCAGCACCAGCTATGTGTTGCTGGGATCATACATTGTAGGATTTGTGGTGTCCTATACCAACATGTAAGGATCCTAAAATTTGTTTTTGTAGAGGTAAATAATGGGAAATGTACAGGTTTTGCAAAGATTTCCTGAATACACAGTAAACCCTAAAATTCAAGTTATTTGTGTATAGCTATGATTTTTTTTTTCCAAAGGAATGTTGATACTTTCAAACATATGCAATTTTCCAACAGCTTTGCATGCATTTTCAGTGAATTTTCTGTGTGTTGTAGTCCAAACTGTTATTGAACAGTTCTGCTCTCAAAACGCAATTTAATTTCTGACAAATGCATTTGTCAATGTTTTTTCCAGTGCATTTGCAATTATGCTAGGTGTGACATGCCCAATGCATATAAATTGATCCAACAAGTGCACTGTGAAGCTTCGCAATTCATCTGAAACACACTAAATTTCTCTTGTCTGTGCTCACACATAAAAGGATTATTTTGAAAAAAATCTAATTGCATTTAGATGCATCAGAAAAGTCACAGGAACCCTAGAATCATGCACTTACCCTAGAAGAAAACTTATGTATGCAACATTACAGACCTCACTTGTTCTTTTGGATCCAGACCTTTGTCCCTCATACTCCACAGCTGGCCCACCTTGATGTATAAATCTGCATAAAATAAATGTACTCTGGGCCCTAGTCAAATCTGTTTTTAGGTTTAGACAGCAATGAAAGTTGTGGCGGGGTAAGGATGTGAGAGCATGTGAGCGTAGTTACGTGGGCTCTAATCTCACGATGATTCTAGTGAGAGACCACGGTTGCAGCTAACTTGCCTCCCGCGATGGCTGAGAGAGGAGAGGATCAGTGAGGATTGTACGGCGGGCAGACAGTGGAAGGTCACCGCCCCCCGCCCCCGTAGCCTGTAGCTCCCGGCGGTTTCTGGAGGTGGATGGTGGACGTCTTCTGACCCCTTTTCCCTATCCGGGTCGGCGGGATATCGGAGGCATAGCCAGGCGAAGTGGCAGAGCGGAGAAGACCACATGTGGAAGCGGTGAGGGGGGGGGGGACTGTGTACGAGACTGTAGGCTATAAGCTGCTTTGCAAGAAGGGGGGGGGGGAAGTGTGGAAGGCTGTAGAAGGAGGAGAAGACGGGAAGCGGTGAGTGGAACGAAGAGTCTGTCTTGCAGCTGGTGACTTTCAGGAAATGTAAGGCTCCCTTGACAGTGGGTCTGGATGGCCCCAGGTAAGCCACGCACTGTAAAAGCACAGACTGTTACCCCCTGCTCCCTTTCCACTTCAATGGCAGCAAAGACAGCAGGGAAGTCGATAATAAAGTCCCCCCAAGTTGGAATATCAGCAGAGACTGAGAAAACAGTAGACAAAGAGGTAGAGCTGGCTCCCTCTGGCAAGGATATTATGGCAGCTATCAAAGCATGTAGTGAGACTCTCACAATAAAAATTAATGCTCTGGCCGTAGATATTAACATAATGAGGCATGAGTTTGATAAAGTCAAGCAAAGGATCTCAGAGATGGAAGTTCGGGTCTCAAAGGTAGAAGATAAAGTAAAAATGGATGACAGAGAATGGCATATCCTCAGAAATCAAATTAATGTTCCACAGGACAGAACAATCGATACAGAAAGCCGTTTGAGGAGAAATAATATCCGGATCATAGGATTGCCAGAACGAGTGGAAGGAGATAATCCAACTGAATTTTCTGAGAAATTATTGATAAATATACTAGGCCTTACAGATATGTCTGTAAAATTTGTGGTTGAAAGAGCACACAGGATTTCTTTTCGATCACCAAAGCCAAGGCCCCCCCCCCCCTCGTCCGTTTCTTTTACGTCTACTGAATTATAGAGATTGAGACCATATATTGTCAGCAGCCAGGGGCGGACTTACAATACGAAAATGCCAAATTACTTTTTTTTTCCTGAATATCCCCCTGAAATACAGCAACAGAGAAGAGCCTATACGGAAGTGCGGAAAAGATTGAGAGAAAAGGGGATAAAGTTCAGTCTTTTATATAATAGTAAATTCAGGATGATTGATGGCACATACACCCGCTTTTTTGAGACACCAACGGCTGCAGTAGAATGGTTGGACACTAGATAAATAGATCCCACACAATTTTGGGAAAGAAAAATCATTAATTTATTTGTTTTTTCCTTTATTTTTCTCTCTCTTTTCTTCCCCCCTTTTTCCCTTTTTCTCCCTGCCCCCCCCCTTCTTCCCCCCTTTTTCTTTTTTTTTTCTTTCTCCCCCTTTTTAGGGGGTGGGGAGGGAGGGGTGTGGGAGGGGAAAGATTACATTATTCATAAATATATAGCAACACAAGTTATTAATATTTATAACAGCACAGCATTTTATAATAGCACATGTGGTGATAAAAAAAAAAGTAAAGTAGAAAGTGGAAAGTATAAACAATGGAAATTGGTGATCATGAGAGTGATGGGAATGGGAGGGAAGGATGGAAGGTGTTTTCCTTTCTCCTTCTTTTCCTCCCCTCCCTCTCCCCCCTTTTTTTTTGGAAGAGGGATATAGGGAGGTGTGATTAGGATTATGGGAGTATGTAATTATGATTTAAAATAATAACAATAGAAATTAATACAAGATGTTTGGTGTGTGGATATGATTTTGATTAAAATGCGTCTGTTGGGTTAAATTGTCTATTAGAGAGCCCGACTCACAAATTAGGTGGAAGGATTGTTGCAGTACACATTGGGGATTGTTTTGTGTGGGGTAGTTACCTGGTATAGAACAGAACCTATAGTCAGTGAGGTCAAGGGTGGGGAAAAGATCCTTTTTACTCCCGCGCATGGATGGATGGGGCTGTAGATTAGGGGGGGGGGGGTGAAAAAGGATAGGGTGGGGCGGGAGGGGGGAGGAAAGGGAGGTGCAGAGGTGTGGTGTATAAGGGTTCAGGGATGGTGTGGTTTTGTTTCCCCATTGATGTTTGCTCTAGGAGCCGTTTGGCTCAAGATACTGTGGAGATTTCCCTTTGTTCCTTTGTTCCATTTCTCTTGAAATTTTCCATGTTTTGTCATGTTAAAACCAATGTATTTTATTGGAATTTTATGTGATAGACCAACACAAAGTGGCACATAATTGTGAAGTGGACGGAAAATGATAAATGTTTTTTTACAAATAAATATCTGAAAAGTGTGGCATGCATTTGTATTCAGCCCCCTTGAGTCAATACTTTGTAGAACTAGCTTTCGCTGCAATTACAGCTGAAAAACTTTTTGGGGATGTCTCTACCAGCTTTGCACATCTGGAGAGTGAAATTTGCCCATTCTTCTTTGTGAAATAGCTCAGGCTCTGTCAGATTCGATGGAGAGCGTCTGTGAACAGCAATTTTCAAGTCTTGTCACAGATTCTCAATTGGATTTAGGTCTGGACTTTGACTGGGCCATTCTAACACATGAATATGCTTTGATCTAAACCATTCTTCCATTGTAACTCTGGCTGTATGTTTAGGGTCGTTGTCCTGCTGGAAGGTGAACCTCTGCCCCAGTCTCAAGTCTTTTGCAGACTCTAATGCCGCGTACACACGACCGGTTTCTCCTCTGACAGTTGTTCCGACGGAGTTCCGCTGAAACAGACTTGCGTACACACGATCACACCAAAGTCCGATCGTTTAGAACGCGGTGACGTACGACACGTACGGGACTAGAAAAAGGAAGTTAAATAGCCAGTAGCCAATACCAAGCCCTTACGTCGTTTTTGGTCCGTCGGAATAGCATACAGACGAACGGTTTTCCCGATAGGAATTTATTCCGTCAGAAAGATTTAAAACATGTTCTATTTCTAGGTCCGTCAGAATTTTCGAAAGGAAAAGTCCGATGTAGCCCATCATGTAGATCGGAATATCCAATTAAATGATTCTATCGGACCTTTTCTGCCGGAAAGTCCGGTCGTGTGTACGCGGCATAATAGGTTTTCTTCTAAGATTGCCCTGTATTTGGCTCCATCCATCTTCCCATCAATTCTGACCAGCTTCCCTGTCCCTGCTGAAGAAAAGAATCCCCACAACATGATGCTGCCGCCACTATGTTTCACGATGGGGATGGTGTGTTCAGGATGATGTGCAGTGTTAGTTTTCTAGTACACAACACTTTGCTTTTAGGCCAAAAAGTTCAATTTTGGTCACATCTGACCAGAGCACCTTCTTCCACATGTTTGCTGTGTCCCCCACATGGCTTCTCGCAAACTGCAAACATGACTTCTGGTTTCCTTCAACAATGGCTTTCTTCTTGCCTCTCCTCCATAAAGGCCAGATTTGTGGAGTGCACAACTAATAGTTGTCCTGTGGGTTGATTCTCCCACCTGAGTTGTGGATCTCTGCAGCTCTTCCAGAGTTACCATGAGCCTTTTGGCTGCTTCTCTGATTAATGTTCTCCTTGCCCCACCTGTCAGTTTAGGTGGAAGGCCATGTCTTGGTAGGTTTACAGTTGTGCCATACTCTTTCCATTTCCGGATAATGGATTGAACAGTGCTTCATGAGATGTTCAAAGCTTGGGATATTTTTTTATAACCTAACCCTGCTTTAAACGTCTCCACATTTTTATCCCTGACCTGTCTGGTGTGTTCCTTGGCTTTCATGATGCTGTTTGTTCACTAAGGTTTTCTAACAAACCTTTGAGGGCTTCACAGAACAGCTGTATTTTTACTGAGATTAAATTACACACACGTGGACTCTATTTACTAATCAGGAGACTTCTGAAGGAAATTGGTTCCACTAGATTTTAGTTAGGGGTATAAAAGTAAAAGGGAAAGAATACAAATGCACTCCACACTTTTCAGATATTTATTTGCAAAAAAATGTGAAAACCATTTATCATTTTCCTTCCACTTCACAATTATGTGCCACTTTGTGTTGGTCTATCACATAAAATCCCAATAAAATACATTTACGTTTTTGGTTGAAAATATGGACAATTTCAAGGAGTATGAATACTTTTTCAAGGCACTGTATACTAACAGTTCTCCAGCAATGTGTGAATGGGCTCCAGAGCAAAACTATTAAGGGGCTCCCTTGTTTCTAACACTTCAAATGCAATCCCCCTAATGATACATAAAACTAATTGTATAGAGGTTCACAAACTTTTTTCGTTCACTTAATTCAAATTTATTAGCCAGATACCGTTGCTGCTCACATAGATCACTGAGTAGTCAAACATCTCTGGGCCCCATGTGCTTCTGGACTCCATAGCAGTTGCATAGCAAGTTATGACTATAGTAACACCCTTGATCACTACTATGATGGATTATTGATGCTGTTCAACTATTTGTTTTCATTTTCTAGTCTAAGGTTCCTATAGTTATCAGAGAATGTATATTTGCCTTAAATTGCAATTTGAAAATATTTTATTAAACAGGTTTCCTTTTCTTGTATTAGAACATGTTATAATTCTGCTCAAACTGTGGAATTAAATTATTGAACCTGCTAAGTCAAACTATGCCCCACATTTGCCAAAAATTACACACAATACCATATCCACCTAGCAAAGTCATACTTCTTTTTGGGTCTGAAAATAATGCTGCCCGTTCAGAAAAAGGTTTGAAATATAATTGTTGGGCTGGTAATTTTTAGGATGGGGTAATCAAGGACAGTGACATTCACTCAGGAGGATTATTGAAGAGAATGCAAAGGTAGCAACCTGGGAAATGACTCAGGGCTGGTAATCCTCCGCTGACAGCTGAGCAGCATTATCTTCCAGTATGGTAGTTATTGTCATGAGAAACTTTGCTGACATCTATGACACTGAATAGCTTTAATGGAAACCAAACCAAGTACAATAATATATTGATTGTGCCTAGCAGAAAAAGGTCCACTCTTCATCTACTGGGCCTAACTCACAGGAGCAAGAATGTGGTAGCCAGGTGTTTTGTTTCCCCCACATGTGGCATGGTGGAACCTTCTAGGCTGAGCTCCCCAGACAAAGAGACAACACAGGTGCCAGTTGGCTGCTTTTTTTACTAAAAGTGGATCTTCACTGCATCTGAGCACCACAAGCCAAAAACACTATTTAATTCGTTTTTAATATTCAAAGCAAACTCTCCCATCCATCCATGCCTCCGTGTTTTATTTTGTTGAGAAATCACTTTGGAAAAACATCCTCCTAGCATTTCTGGCTGTGGCCATCTTGAGCAAGGGCAAATGATCATGTAGCATTTACTTTCTGGAATCCACCTGCCCTTCACTCAATTATGCATTCAAGAGAATGCATATTGCATTGCATTTTCAGAAAATTACAGCAGCTGCAGATTGAAAAGGAAAGGTAATTTTTAACAGAAAACCCTTCCTCCTCTCCTCCCCTCCTGAAGACTCCTGGGATGTATGACATCATTTGCCTAGGCCAAAAAACTGGAAGTATCTGAAGAAATGTAAAAAAAAAGTTTAAAACATGTAAATATGATATACTTTCCTATCTATTTACTAATGCTAGCAGCCTGAGGATTAAAAACAATCAATATTGATTGGGAGAGTGAAGTTCCGCTTTAAGATTGAGTAATATATGTCATTATTTTAAATAAAACAACACAATAGGCGATGGCTATTTTCATCCAAACAAGCTCTATTGTGAATTTATTTAAAATATAAAGGGTAACTCCACTTTCGTGAGGAAAAAAATAGCAAATAAAGAAAAAATTACATAGCGTATACAATTGCGACACAAGTCATAATGTAATTGAATGTTAAAAATTACCTTTCCTTTTCAATCTGCAGCTGCTGTAATTTTCAGAAAGTGTAATACAATATGGCTACCTGGAAGTGTTCTGCACACAGAATGTGTACTGACCCCTGCCCAGAAACATAATTTCCTGCTTGTGTAATTGGCTCAGCAATTTTCTCAGAAGTCTGCCTAAGATACAAGTCAGATTTCAGGCATCCCCTGCAACAAAAATGTCATGCCCTAAAGGGATGCAGGCCCAGCAGATTTCCTTGTTAGTGCTCTGCAGTTGCACAGCTGATTGATAATTATGAAACCACTCCCATTAGACCCACTGAGCACATGGGCACAGAGGAACAAACAGGGATTTCTTCAGAATAACAAAAGGTAGGAATCTGCAACAAAGGTTTTTATAAGCCTTGTAATGTACATAGATCACCCAGAGGGGAATGTTTTTTTTTCTCAACAAAAGTGGATTTACGCTTTAAATTATTGTTTATATTATTTAAGGCTGTCTACAGTCCCATAACCTAGTATCAACCCTCTCCTGCTTAGCCTGTGTTTAAGGCTACAGAAAACACAGATCTTAAAAATAGCAGTGAAGGACAATAAATAATAACCTCTCAGGTGACACAACCAATGTCCTTCTGACCTCTTGTGTAGACTGGGGAGCAGCCATCAAATTCCTGCCCTCTCACATAATGACATCTGCATCTTTTGGATGGGAGGACAGCATCTGGATCTATCATGAGCAATATCTTGTTTTAAGAAACAATCCTCTCAAACTGTGTTCCTGCCAGACAAGTCAGGACAGCACATTTAAACAGCTTGGGGAGTTCATTTTCCCTTTTCAGATGTTTGCAGTAACTTGCTGAGAAAACACCCTCCAGACTAAACCTTCTTACTTTTTGCATAAAGTCTTCACCTTTTCTGCTTTATTTATTTCAGTAAGCTGCGTCCATTGGAAGGTGTGCAGTGTGTGGCTAACGAGGTATCAGGGTTGGGTCCAGAGACTTCCAAAGTGCATCCTGGCAATATATTTTATGATAGGCAGTTGTCTGAAAAATATTATGTCCTACTGGTTTGCCACCATTCTCCATATATGCCCTTTCCTGGGACTATCTTACTCTAGTCTCTGCTGCTGGATTTACTGTGTGGCTTGGAAGAGCCTGGCTAGTGTATTGGCGGTGGTGGCTGTTCTTAAAGCCCCATACACATGGACCAAATGTCAAATGGCATCGGCCGGTGAGTTGAAACCGGGCCAACATTCAGCCTGTGTATACTGCAGCCAGTCTGACAGAAGGCGGTTGTTCAGCCAGCTTCTGTCGAAGATGCAAGACCGAAAAAGGTCTGCCGACCAGCTCATGATCTGCGCTGATTGGAGTGTTCTGGTGGGGAGTCGTCCCCCCGGTCAGAACACAATAGCACAGCAGGGGAGATCACTGTACTAACATTGGATTGTTAGTACAGCAGCTCCAACCTGAGCTGTCAGGTTTTTTACGTTCAGCACGCTGGGTTGAACAAACAAAAACTAGTAGTGTGTACCAGGCTTAATGGCCTCCTTCACACCAGCCGGAGGACATTCTAGCTAAGGAAAGCTTTGTTTAATTGAATTGTACCATTTATTTCAGCCATATTATCCAATAGAGATTAGTTTGTCCCTGGGTTTTTCTCTCTTTAGCTGCACCTTTGATTTATCACTAGCCATTAAAGGGATCCTGAAGAAGCCTCAAGATAGGTGAAACGTGTTAATCCTGATCCTTTGGACACATCTTCATGGTTATGCTTATTGAATATATCAATCATGGAACGTGCAGTTACTAACATGTGTTTTTATGGATAAATCAATGTTTTGATATAATAAATGCATATTTTTGACAAATGTATAATTTTTTTTGGGGGGGTGGGGTTCAGGTATTTTGAATATCCCCACCTCCTTATTATCTTCCGTGTTCTAGGGTACATGAGGAAACCCATTTACTTCCACATTTTGATATTTATGTGGCTATAGCCCTATGTATATCAATAGGGTCTCCCACACATGACTTAAAGTTGTGTACATGTGCATTGCATTAGAAAAAAACAAAGTGGTGTGACTTACCATGCAAGAAGGACACAAACAGTGCTCCTCCGTTCATCAATTAGAGAATTAATGGAGATAGACCACAAACACAACCCCACATTACTACAGAACATTGTACAGTATTGGTATATGAATAAGAATGCAATGACAGGGCAAATAAATGCAAGATATACAAGAAATAAAAATTTGTATTATAATGGGAAGTTAACCGTGGTCCATGTGATGTTTTTTGGGTTGCATGTTACATAAAATTGGGATATATAGAATGTGGCAGGGGATGCGGGTCAGTCACCTATCCTAATGACCATGATTTTTGAAAAGTCACTCCAGATTGTATTAACATTTAGGCTTTGTTAACACTATTGCGACTTGGATGTGGGTTTCCGCTCACTATGGAGCCGATTCATACATCTCTGCAACAGCTCCAGTGCGAATTCCACAGGAGCCCTATGCGTCTTTTGGTCTGTTTCAGGTCTGAACTCAGCCCAATTTGGGCCAAAATCGGACCTGAAACTATGACTGGAGACACACCGGACTCCTTCTGTGAGCCGCTGCATGCGGCAGTATGAACCCAGCCTTAGAGGGATACCCCTACCTGCATAGGTTAGGCTTTCCAAATAAAAGATACTATTTACCTTTTCTATCCAAAGTGTGTAATAAGGGGTAACAGGTAGAGAAGAGAGACAGTGCTGTGCAACAGTGTTCCTTGCCGGATGCAGGGTCCTGGTAACAGCTGTCTCTAAATAAGGGTCATCAGAGGTAAGCTCCACATTTTTAGGAGCCCCATCTAAAGCTAGGTATACACACAAATTATTTTTGTTCAACCTGTGGGCTCAACAAAAATAGTTCAAGCTATACAACATGGATGATGGAATCTCAGAACAAACTAAAATACCTAAACAGCGGCTGCATCTAATTAAATGCAGCTGCTGTTTGACCAACAATTTTCCACTGGGAGGTGGCTAACAGGATCACTCATGTAGTTAATTTCATATAGTGTGTACTCAACTTTAGGCTAAACAGTAAAGTTGAAATGCATGATAAATAGCATCAAACACTCCTTGTCAGTATCAGTTAGTTTTTTGCATCTCCGGGACATGTGTATGAGATCTCCTTGTCCCTAGGTACATCTAGGACATAAAGGGGAGTCTCTTCGGGAAAGGTGGTATATTCTTAAGGGTGCCCAATGCAGGAGAAATAATTGTGTAAGGCCTCATGCACACGAGGCAGATCCGCTCAGCGGAGTCCGCCAGCACAGCAGATCCATTGATCTCCGCTGAGTCGGCGGATGACAGGTCCGTCTCTGCTCACTGAGCGGGGGGGGGGGCCTGTCAGAGCTCCACTGATTCCTATGGAGGCATCGGACGAAAAGGGACAGCATGTCCATTTTTATCAGATCTCATCTGATCCGCCAGGACGGATGTGAACGTATCGCCATATGTTCAGCGGATCGGATGTCAGCGGACATGGTCACCGCTGACATCTGTTGCTCCATAGACCTGCATGGAGCGTCCGTTCAGGTCTGCCTAAAAAACTGACAGGCGGACCTGTACGGTCCGTCCGTGTGAAAGGGGCTTAGTCTCATGGAGGGTGATATGGACACCTGGGAAATTTTGTGCTGCACATCTAGCCACTGTTCATCCATAAGTGGACCCACATCCTGAAACCATTTTTCTTTACTTGCCAGTGCCAGTGGGTTGTAAGAACTATAGGGCAGTAAATTTCTATTAAACTGAAAGAGCACAACGAAGTTGAAAGATATCTAAAAGGCAAAGTCCAGCCCTCATAAATTCTCACCGTATTTTGCTTAATTCTGTGATTTCTTATGATGGTCAGCTATATGCAATAGCCATAATGCTGCATTTTTCCTGATTGATGTATTTAAAAAAACTGATAGGGAAGATAAAACAATAATCAACATTTTTGCTTTATATACTCTAATGTTAAAGCTGTTGTTAAGGCTGTTTTAAAAAATAATAACAAACATATTATATTTACCAGACCTCCTCTTCTGGTGTCCCCCGCCAGTGCTCTCTTTTCCTCCTCTTCTTCGTGTGTCACCATAGGAAGCCACTCCCTATGGTAGCACACCTGCAGGCTTGCTCCTGAGATGGGCTGTGTGTGTCCACAGACACACATGGCATGGCTCGTCTCCCCCACCCAACAGAATTTGATTGACAGTAGCAGGAACCAGTGGATCACACTGCTGCCTCTGTGTCCTGTGAGGAGAGGAACAGAGACTAGCACCACCGCAAACAAGCACAGTGCTTGGATCGAGATAGGACTCAGTTAAGCATATAGGGAGGTGGATACAAATACTGGGACATTTTTACCTTAATGCAAGGAATGCATTAAGGTAAAAAATGACTTGCCTTTACAACTAGTTTAATAAACAGGCACATTTATCTTCATATTATTAAACAGACATAATGTATGCCTGCCTACATTATCTTTACTACCATAACTAAGATGAGTTCTATCTTACTTATGGTGGTAAATATCATGTATGGAGGCATAAAATATGTATTTCAATAGTATGAAGATGACTCAATAAAGCAGAACGGCCAACATTCATCTCGCTGACTGAAGTATACATTCTGGAAGAAGAAAAAATGGGTCCTGGAAAAAGTAAATTTGTAAAAAAGTGCATTTCAGGGAGGGGTGGAATTTAGGACAGACCCATTTAAAACTTAAACTCTTGGTAAATTGTATGACCTCATGGCCATGCCATGCCATATTATTATTATATACCTTGTTCATCCAAGGCTTCCTCACTCAGCTCATTGCTCATTTTATTGATCTCTTGTACACTATACGGATCTGTGGGTGGGGTGTGAAAAGGCTACAGAGGAAAGAGTGGACAGTTTGAACAGCTCAAATTTTGGCTGTTTCAGTAGGAATCGTCTGAAATTCAAGCCATGTGTGGCCAGATCAAAAGAGCAAGTTCATACTCAAAACTCAAACACCCATTTTTAATTTGGAATTTAACTCATTAGAACCCAGACAGCAAAAAAAAAAAAAAACGGATCGTTTCTAGCCATTTTCCACTCTACCGAATACGTATAATAAATAAAAAGATAACAAAAGTGTACATTCTTCTCTCCCACCCAATCCACATCAGATACCCTGAACTCCATATCATTGTAAGGGGACAACATTGTGTCCCTACCTGCCAATTGTGCTCCAGTATAGTCACACAAGCTTCTGATGGAGACTATAAGTGGCCATTTCATTCAATGATATTTTGTAAGGTTTTTCTAAAAAGAGGATATAGCAACTGTTAAGCCCACGCAGGGGCAGTGACATCAATTGTAAGCATGTCATAATATAAGTTTACATTTCTATGCATATTACACAGGCGTGGCCTGCTGGTACCGCCATTAGGAAACCTGTTTGCAGCCATCTCTGCAGTACATGCATGCAGACATGAAGTAATTTCAATGAAGCTACAGGAGAAAAGCCACAGTGAGATATTTTCCAGCATCTTTCCACACTTGACACTGAAGTCCCTGTTTATTTGTGCCATTTCTCCAGACAGCCTCACTAAAGGTAAACCAATTGCCAGGGACAGTGCAAGCTGACACCGTTTTTCTCTTTTACACAGGTGCTAGATATGTTTCTGCATCCCAACACTGGAGTGCTTGTAGCCTCAGAATACTTACATACATTACACAAAACACATTTAAACCCTCTCCCTGCATCTGTCTGACAGAGAGGCTTAATGCCAGCCTGCCAGGCCAACTATCTGAACCTATTTCCAAACAGCACGTGCCAATTTTAAAACCTCCACATTCCATTAGAAGTACATGCAATTTTTACTTCTTAGAAGAGCCTGCCTTAACTTTGCAAATTAAAATACGCAGTGCTTAGTAACATCAAATTTTAGCAACGTGTCCCACAATGCACTTTGTCCTTGACATTGTTGTGTATTATTAGCCCCGTTTTGCCTTAAGAAGGAACAAGCCCGCCACGACCGTCAAAATAGCTTAACATTGAATGCCAGAAGGAACCAGAGAATGTCTAGCACTGACCGTCCAAGACGCATTTATATTCGCCACGGACAGATTCAAGAGATGGAAGGTTAAATAGATGTTACACTGTTGTGCATCTCATCTGGGAATAGCTGTACATTCAAATGCTGTAGTGAAACTGATACAGAGCAGCTGCAGCTTACTTAATAACCAGTTAATGTAGCTAGCAGAATTCAAGGATGTTTCCCAGATCAGCCAAACAATGAGTAGCTCTGTTGTTTAACATTACCATTACTGCTCACATCTTGGTGAGCTGAAGCTTTTATCTGTCTCTGTGCTGCAGGACTGTATGATTTGTGGCTAGTGGATCATACAAACCCCAACCCTCCAGGGAGCGGAGGGGAATGAAGTTAGAGGAAGGAAGGAAATACTTTGACTAGGATAAACAGAGCCTCAGGAAAAGCGTTGCAGATGGGCAAGGATCAGTGAAGTCAAACGTATGGGACCTAAATTTCCACTGGAATACCTATAAATAGGACTTTTGCTAATCGTGGCACCGCTCGCTAAGCCTTGAAATGGCACTAGAAGGCGAAAATACAGTCTGATACTTAACCTCCAGTAGCCAGTTTGTTATGGTAGTCAAGCAATTACTAGGCTAGGTTTATGTCCTGACTTTTTCTTTTTTCTTTTGTGACTGACCATGAAACCAGACAATAATACCTTCCTAAGGCCCCATTCACATGGGCAGACCAATCAGTTCTGCCTGTCAGTATTTTAGGTGAGCCTGATTGGAAGCTCCGTGTTAGCCTACGAGCAACTGGATGTAAGTCCATCCTGGTCTGAAAAAAAAAAACGAAAATGTTCTGCATCTTTTTCCGTTTTCTTGGACTTAAACATGACAGATTGTAGGTTAATCTGACCACCCATAGATCTAATATGGGTCCAGAAATCTCTGGCTTTTACAGCAGAAAAAAATGAATGGACTCAGATGTCACAAAAGTGATATCCATTCAGTTCTGCTCCTATTCAGCTAGAGGATCTGTTCACAAATTATTTGCTCATAAGACCAGACAGGGCCGACAGTAAAGGGGCCTAATGTAGCGCCAGTCAGGATTTGAGGAAAGGACACACAGACCCAGACCTAGGGTGGCAAAACATAAGGACAGGGCTTCTTTTCTGCCAGAATGTGATGGAACTCTGCAATCTGTCACTAAAAAACACAGAAGCCGGAAGAAGTTTTCTGCATTACTCGTTTCCTTTACCAGCTTCTGTGTTTACAATGACAGCACTTCTCTTCGAGCAGCTCAGACACTCTCAGGGCAGTCATGGAAGCCGCTCTGTACTGTGTGAGGGGGACTGTACTGTGGTGGGGGCTTTGTACTATGTGTGTGTGGGGGGGGGGTTCTGTGCTGTGCAAGTGTGCGGGAAGCGGGGGCTGTGTACTCTCGAGGAGGGTCTGTGTGTGTGTGTGGAGGGGGGGTTCTGTGCTGAGTGGGAGGGGGTTTTGTACTCCCAGGGAGGAACTCTGCACTGTGTGAAGGAGTTCTGTACTGTGGGGGTGGGAGCTCGGTACAGTGTGGGGGGCTCTGTGCACCTGCTCTCTGAGAAAAAAAAGCCTTGTATAAACAGAAATAAAAAGACGCAAGTACCCAACATATAACATAAAATAAGGCTGTATTTCAGTGCCCAGGTGTACAAACAAATGTGCGTTCTCTGTACAAATGAATTACAGCATAAGGCGGTACGTGGGTAAATGAAGTTCTAAGTAAATATATATATATAGATAGATATATATATATATATATATATATATATATATATATATATATATATATATATATATATATATAGATATATATATATATATATATATATATATCTATATATATATATATATATTATATATCCCCTGGATGCCAGCAGCCTGTGTCCAGGGGCATATGTCCATACGCAACATCTATGGCACCTGGGTACCAAAATACAGATGTATTTTACATTATATGCCCCAATACACCTGTGTGCATGAGCTTTGTGTAAATTGGGTGGGATAGAAAATAATGACAAATTTTTTTTAATCTTTTAAATCTTTAAAATTTTTATGAAACAGAATATGGTTTTCTTTCACCTTGGAAAGAATTCCGCTAACTTCCTGTTATGGCTCTAGGCCAGGAACTCACAGCAACAAAAAAACTTAAGAACCTTATACAAAACAAAGAAAACAGTTTCTTCTAGAGATAAGAAGCAAGAGTACGTAACATCCCTTGTGCTTATTCTTTTTTTTTTTTTTTTAGTTAGGCTTTAGGTACGTATTTATAAATACAGAACTGTTTATTTCTCCAAGGCTTCAGCTTTAAAGGAAAAACACAAAACCTAATTAATCAAAGATTAAATCCACCTTGTTCAATAAAGTTCATTAGATCATGGCACAAACAGCATAGGTACATAGCAGACACCCTCCAGAGTCACATTGTGCTTTTAGCATCCTTGTACTCCTTCCCTGTGCGCTGCCACAGCCCCCCAAAAATCAAAGTTATGTTTAATTAAGGCAAAGGATATCCCCCACGTCTCATGAGGGCCTATTCACACCAAAGCGTGCATTATGTTAAGTTCAAATAAACGGTATGCCTAGCACACCTAGAAAGGTGCATATACACTGTTGTGCCGCAACTCAAGTCCATTCACAATGTGTGTTGGAGTATCATTTAGAATGAATGGCACGGCATCGCATCAAATGCAATGTGCGTGTTATTGCAATAGAATAGTGTAAATGGTTCTAAGACAGTGTTGGGGGCCCCGCAATAGGATACAAGGGCACAGAGCACTGCATTGCTGGAGATGCTAAAGGTGGTGGTGAAAGTTCTATAGTGTGAAGGGGAAGCAACTATGTGCCTGTTGTGTATCAGCATTATAACTTGTACCATGATGTAACAGGTTAGCTTAAACCTGGTCCATTAGTAAGGTATTTAAAGCACAACAATTGTTAAAAATATTATACTCTGATTAATATCAGATTAATATCAGAGATATATAAATAGATATGTAGTAAAACCATTAACGGGGAAAGACTGGCTAAAAATAAGAAGGGATGGGAAGAGGACCTGGGGGAAAAAAATAACAGGAGAACAATGGAGAAGGATATTGGACCTGAGCTCCCAGGTGTAAGTCTCCCCTTCACAGAAAATATTGCAACTATTTTTGCTACATAGAGTTTATTACACTCCAAAGAAGCTTTTTCGGTACGAATATAGAGCTGACGACAAATGCCTAAGGTGTCAAGGAATAGGGGATTTGATTCACATGATGTGGAGGTGCCCAAAACTATTCAGGTACTGGACAGAGATATATGAATGGTGCTATGTCTGTTGGGGAAATAGAGGAAAATACCGTGCCCAAAAATAGTAAAATTGCAGTAATAAGATGTTTATTCCAACCTCAAAAGATAATAGCTCGGAACTGGCAATCAGTGAGACCCCCGACATCAGAAGAATGGAGTAAAGTGATGGATGCTACAGTATGGAGGGAAAAAGTGGTATTTGTTAGACGGAGGAACCTGGACAAATTCTTAATGATGTGGAAGCCCTGGTTAGATAAAATGGGATGTCCCCCTTAAAGGGAATAATTAGGGAGAGGAGATCATACTCAAAGACTGGGTGGATATTATCGGGAAAATAAGAGGGGAGTGGAGAGGACGAAGGAAAGTGGCAAATAAGAGTGAGAATAGAGAAATAAGAACACATAATATATCTGTTATTTAAATAGACATGGTGTATGGAAGAGACAGTTTGCACTTTATCATAAGGGAGATTAGGAGGGAGGAGAGGGGAGGGAGGAGTTATAAAAGGATAGAGGGGTCACAAAAGGTTAGAGAACCACAGAGGAGAGGGAGCTGAGGTACTGGTAGTAGTTGTGTGTCTTCTAAATGTACTTTTTTTCCTCTTTAAAGGAAGTAAATACGAAGGGTGTATAGTAATATATTGAAGCTTATTTAAGTGTGAATTTATACACGACATTGTAAAGATGTTATTATAGTATGTATACGGTTCGAGGTGCCTCTCGATCAGTGGTATATGTTTTTGTAAAAATCATAAAAATAAAGGAGTATAAGATAAAAGTAATCAAAAACAATTTTGACCCAATCATTCAAAAATTTACTAGGTGCAAACAATCACTGCAAACCACAAATAACTGTAGATATATGTCCAAAGGCCATGGCTTTTATTCAGGGTGCTCCAGCTCAAAAGTATAGAGTCAGAATTATTTTTGCTTATCTATAAATGCATGGGTTTCCATTACCAGCAGATATTATCTGGTACTTTGCCAGCAGCAACAACTAGATCATCTGAACAAAGAGTTGGCAGTTGTTGGGTCACACCAGGATCTTCTCTAATGTCCGCGGACACTTTAATATATGTATATAAAAACTATCGATTCACTTTGTTGGGAGTTGTTGGGAGAGGATCATATGTGTATTCCTTTAGTTAAAACTAATTGACTCAAGACTAGAAAAACAGAACCTTGAGTGAACCACAGAACATAAAAATAGAGTGAAAATCTTGTTTTAAGTACCAAGTTATAAATATCATAGGACTTCAAAAAATTGCCCATGTACTTTTTCCAGGGTGTGACTGACAAATGCAAAATGCTGCATCATAACGCAGGATAACCATGAGTTATTTTATAAATAGATATTGTGGGGAAGATGTGACAGCTGCGATCATGTGTTTTTCATGCATTAAGTGCTGGTCCAAAATATGTATTGGACATCGTGTTGAAATTGGAAAGTGGCATAGTTGTATGTTGTACTTAAATGTTGTGTGCTGAAAAACTTACATTTGGAATTGGTCATTTTAAAACTGTAATAATACAGATAACATGTTGTACTCTGGTTTTCATCATACATTGCAGCTTTCACATGCGTCCTTGCACCAAGGGGAGCTTAGAAATCCATACCTACACAGTAGTTACCAGAACAGGCCCCTTTGAAAGATTTATTCTCTATTTCATTTCCGGGACAACTGTAAGATTGTGGATTTTGCAACATTTTGGGTCCTAATGACAATGGTCTCCAGTACATATAGAGAGAGTAAATCTCACTAAGGACCTATGTCAATGGGTTTCAATGCAGTGTGCTTTTAATATCGGTTTGATGATTTTCAAACCGATCATGATTTGATGATCGGTTTGACACTTTTAAGATGATTCAAAATTAATTGAAAGTGCATATTACCAGCATTTGACCTGCATCAGCTAGTTTTGCTTTCCATGGACTGGAAGGGAAAGGAGGGGAAGCAGGATGGGGGCAGTTGTGAAGGGAACAAAAACCCATGACATACTTGCCCTAACTCCTCCATACATTATCAAAAATGAAAAAAAGTTTTTACCCTAGATTTGAAAACATGTGATAAGGCTGCCATTGCCAATCTCCTTCTGAAAACGTTAGTTGCTTGGCTGTCATACCGATCTTCTAACCATATTACTTTTTAGTCACAACTACCTATTCCAGCAACTCCTGAAATATTTAAGCCATTGGAGCAATATCACAAACAAGCATCTAACACTTTTAAAAGTCAACAGTGCCATATGATAACAGAGAATTGGAATAGAGTATAATAGCAAAGTATGTGTGTGTTGAGGTTTGGGGTGCACACCTTAATGCAATAAGCTGCGCACACCTATGGGTCAGAGACATATACCTAGAAACTACATGCCAGTCAGTTTAACATCAATAGTATGAAAATTATTGAAGGAGATGATAAGGGATTATATCCAAGAATTTGCTGATGAAAACAGCGTCATTAGTAGAAATCAGCATGGATGCATGAAGGATCGTTCTTGCTAGACCAATCTGTTAACATTCTACGAGGAAGTGAGCTGCCATCTAGATAAAGTTAGGCCAGCAGACGAAGTATATCTGTATTTTGCAAAGGCATTTGAAAAAGTTCCCCATAAACATTTACTTTACAAAGGTCTGGCAGCATGGACCATAGGGTATCTACCTGGATAGAAAACTGGTTACAGTGGCGTGTCCAAAGGGTGGTGATAAATAGTGAGCACTTAGAGAGGGCTGGGGTGGTAAGTGGGATCCCCCAAGAATCTGCCCAGGGACCAATTCTGTTTAAAGTGATACTAAAGTCTAGTTTTTTTCTTTTCTTTAAAAATAACAAACATGGTATACACTGTGAAGTGGTTTTGCACAGAGCAGTCTGGATCCTCCTTTTCTCTGGTCCCTCTTTGCTGCTCCCCCACCCCCCTCACCCTGATTGGCTAACTGATTTTGACAGCAGTGGAAGCCAATGGCGCCAATGCTGTGTCTCAGCCAATCAGGAGGGAGAGTATCGGACGGCCAAGGCACTCGTGCATATTGCTGGATAGAGATTGGGCTCAGATAAGTATGAGGGGGCTGCTACACACAAAAGGTTTTTTATCTTAATGCATAGAATGCATTAAGATAAAACACCTTCTGCCTTTACAACCACTTTAATTTATTAATAAATGCGCCTGATTTGTCAGAAAAAGGCTGGTGTTTGCACTTCAGTCATCACAACACCATGGTTAATATGATGTCAGGATGATTGAAGCGCATTATCTTTATTATTATATTGTAATATAAAATTAAATAGTTCAACTCACAATAATGCAGAATCTGCCACCAGATGCAGCTTGTCACTTGCCACTTGCCACCAGATGCAGCTTTCCACGGTGCCTATCACCAGATTGCCACTTTCCACATCGCCTGCCACCAGATGCAGATTGCCACAGCCACATGCCACCCGATGCAGCTTGCCACAGTCACATGCCACCAGATGCAGATTGCCACAGTCACATGCCACCAGATGCAGATTGCCACAGTCACATGCCACCAGATGCAGATTGCTGCATGCCACTAGATGCAGATTGCCACCAGATGCAGATTGCCACAGTCACTTGCCACATGCCACCAGATGCAGATTGTCACAGTCACATGCCAACAGATGCAGATTGTCACAGTCACATGTCACCAGATGCAGATTGCCACATGCCACCAGATGCAGAATGCCACCAGATGAAGATTGCCACATGCCACAGTCACATGCCACCAGATGCAGATTGCCGCATGCCACCAAATGCAGATTGTCACAGTCACATGCCACCAAATGCAGATTGCCACATGCCACAGTCACATGCCACCAGATGCAGATTGCCACATGCCACCAGATGCAGACTGCCACCAGATGAAGATTGCCACATGCCACAGTCACATGCCACCAGATGCAGATTGCCACAGTCACTTGCCACATGCCACCAGATGCAGATTGCATATACCACTGTCTCCTGCCTCCTAGACGCAAATTGTCACTAAGCACAGAGGCAGTGCAGTGGAGTGCTGGGTTCCGCATGCTAAAAAACAAAGCGTGATGCGGGGCAGGCGGTGAGAGATGATGTCATCTCTCTTCTCCCCGCTTCACTCCCAACAGTATACTGGCCGGGATTTGTGGGCAGAACATCGGTGATGCGGGCGGGCGGTGGGAGATGATGTCATCTCTCTGCTAGCCTACTTCTCCCCCAACAGTATACCAGGCAGGCTGTGTGGGCGGTAGTGCGGTGTTGGCGGTGATCTCTCTGCTCACCCGCCACACCTCAGATTGTGCAGACATTGCGGCCCGCCTGTAAACAGGCTACGGACCAGTAGTGGGCCGCGGCCTGGGGGTTGGAGACCCCTGCTCTAGGGGAATCCAGTATGGAAAAGATCAGGGGGTCCTAGTAGATGACGGGCTCAGCAATGGCATGCAATGCCAAGCTGCTACAAGCAAAGCCAGCAGAATATTAGCATGCATCAAAAAGGGGATTTACTCCAAAGATAAAACTATAATTCTGCCACTTTACAAGATTTTGGTTCAGCCTCATCTTGAGTATACCGTCCAGTTCTGGTCACCAGCCCTCAGAAGTGATGTGCTGCAACTGGAGAGAGTCCAGAGATGGTCAACAAAGCTAAAAAAGGGACTGGAGGACCTCAGTTATGGAGAAATATTACAAGCATTAATCCTTTTCTCTCTGTAGAAGAGACGCTTGAGAGGAGATATGATAGCGATACAAATATACCTTACTGGTAACCCTAGCATAGGGAAAAAACTTTTCAGTGGGAGGGAGTTTAAAAAGACACCCAGCCATTCATTGAAACTGGAGAAGAAGCAGGTTAAGCTTAAACTGTGTTTACTGTCAGAGCGGTGAGGATTTGGAACTCCCTTCCACAAGTATTGGTAACAGCAGGGAGTGTCGCTAGATTCAAAAAACATTTAGATGGGCATCTTAATGATCACAACATGCAGGGTTATGGGATTTATTATTGACATAAACACACACACTACAGGTTGAACTGGATGGACTGGTGTCTTTTTTCAGCCTTAACAACTATGTAACCCCTTGATTGGGGTTATTCTTGATGTACTGGCTCGAAATAGGAAACATATCCTCCAGGACTCTTACCCATCGGGCTTGACCCCAATTATCGGTCATCCAAAAATGACCCCAGGCCTGGTGGACAAAAATTTTGATTGTCTGAAAGGCTTCAACATTTCCAGACGTCACATGGGTTTAAAACCATATCGGAAATGTAACATATTTCAGAACCCCATTTGCAGCTGTGGCAAGCCACAGACATTTTCTCATTCAAACTTTTAAAGGTCTCCATTCATACCTATCCCCCCTGCTTTTGAACAATTATGTCTGGAGTCTTCTCCTATTCGACACAGTCTGTCCACCTCATATAAGCTTCTATTGCAGTCTCCTGATCATTATGTTCCCCCATTCCTAACTCGTTGGGAAAGAGACCTGAATATGACCTTCTCAGAACAACAACAGAGGATTCTGCAGCTTGCCCACAAATCCTTGATTTTTAGCAGAATACAGGAACCATGCTATAAATTGCTAGCTTGCTGGTACAAGGTTCCAAAAACTTTACATAAAATGTTTCCATAGTGCTTGCACCTTTGCTGGAGATGCCAACAGCATAAAGGGTTGCTACTACATGTTTTTTGTGACTGCCCTACTCTATGAGATTTCAGGAAAAAATTCAAGATATAATTTTCAAACTGACCAATGCTCGGTTGGAGTGACCCCACTGTCTTTCTCTTCCAACTGACAACAATGCCCCTCTAAGGTTACAAGAAGTCACTACTAATACACCTTCTTAGTCCAGCAAAGTTGCATTCTACTATGCTGGAGACAGACCTCTACTCCCGCAATTGGTCTCTGGATAAGTAAGGTCATATGAAATCAGAACTATGCAAAACGTGATGGTGAAAGTATACCATAACAAAGAGCAGTTCCACAAAATATGGTTCGTTCTATTGGAGTGTTCACCTGACCCCAGGCTCCCTCCCTTTTGTTTTTTCTCTCTCTCCTCTCTCCTTGGTTGTTTCGTTCCATGCCATCCTCTTCACGCTTTCTTTTCCCTCTTATGCTCCCCACTGGGTTTTTTTTGTCCCAGGACACGTAGGAATGTTCCCCCAGGGATCCCACTACCTTCTCATCTGACATCCCGCTTTCTTTTTGTTATCCCTGATGGTAGGACGACACTGGTTAGGAGTGATGTTGAACTTGTCATCATGGCTTGGTTGCTTTGTCTCTATATGATATTCAGTAGACAGATGGCACCTTCTGTGAGACCCACTCATTAAATAAGGCCGCTCCGCAACCACAAGCCAAACACTTGGCACGGTTGTGGTGCATGTCTCAAAAAAATAAGACCATTTGGCTAAAAAAACACTCAGCAGGTGACAGGATCGCTTTCTGAACACCTGACAGCGCCTTCTTAGCCAAACTTTGAAAAACAATGCACCACGGATCGCTTTTCAGAGAGAAAACAAGTGTGAACTTAGCTCTCTATCCTTGTAACCATTACATTTGAGGGTGACAAAAAGAAGAGCCCCGGCCTCCTGTGATCTTTTTACATTTTTATTTTACAATGTATTATACACAGTACAAAAAGCTCAGAGGTTTTAAACACACATTGCAATTTTTTTTATCAGTTATCAGTCAGCATGCTGTAGTACACTTGGAAAACACTGCTTTGCCCAACAAGAGAAGAGAGTGTTTTGTTGATAACTACTGCTTGCTTAGCCATCTTGCTGCTCCAAGAACAAATGTCCTGTGAGAAGGTTTGACTTTGAGGGCCTTTTTCTGATAACACTAGTTACCTGACTTTCACTGGTTTATGACTTCTAAGTCACAGATCCAGAACAAACATTCAGGAAATGATAGTTGGAGAAAAGTCAGAATTTCTTATTCTTGTATTGAGGGTCAGTGATCAGAAAGTACTGAAGCCAAAGCAGGAGTAAAGGCTTCCATAGACAGTTTAAATTTGAGCTATGGGTGGCCCTATCAGCACCACCCAGTTCTTCAAAAGTCGATTCTTCAATCAACCTTTGTCAAAGGACCCGGGTGGAGATGTAAACGCTGTACAGGCATTCTGACAGCCACAGGTATTGCTAGCAGGGGAGATTCCTCCATCCACACTGTTTTAGCCTGGCTGGAGGAATCTATTAGATGTAGAAATCCATAAGTGTATGGCTAATTTATGTCAGCTAGGCAATTAGCCTTTTCCTAATGGCAGATCAGCAATAGCTACCAATATATTTTGACAGGTTTAAAATCCAACTCCATTCCAGCCCCAATTTGCTACACACACTCCTTTGGAGAACCCAAGCAACCTCACTTTAAAAGATAAAAATTAAAAATATGTATACACACCATTTTCATGATGTCTTTAGTCTGGTTGTGTAAAATCAAAGGGCCTCTTCCTCTTTTAGTGGTGAACAGGTTCTGAATGCCAGAAACAGTAGCATCACATATGGGCATGGTGCTCTTCACTGCAGCATTGCCCTTAGAGTCCAGGGCGACCTGATAGGCAGGGAGTTGGTCCTTGACACCCTGGGCACACAAAAAGTGGGTAGAATGCTGCTAGGTGTCATTCAACCCAAAAGAGGACAGCGATGGATCGTAGATCAGTGAGTCTATGGGAGACCACTCCAAAGAAAAGGTGAGTATTTCAACAAGTGCTGATTTTTTGTTTTATTCTAAGGTATCATGGGAATTTTTTTCAATAACCTGGGGTTGGGCTTTAACAAGCTTTCAGAGCAACTAGGCAGCTTTTACCAAGTGAAGAGGCTGCAAACCATGTGGTCAGGAATCATATTATATAATACATTTTAATAAATGATAAAAAAGCTAAACATTTGCACAGTTATCAATGCATCTGACCACTGTGTTAAGTATACATCAGGCAAACCTTCCTAAACAAGTGACCCTACTTTATTTTTACCAACAAATGTATGTTTAGTCATTATCCAGTAGTTATATTATTCTTTTTTTTCCCTTCTGCTGTCTTTGATTTTACGGTGTATATTTTTTCTCTTTTTTTATCTACTTTTAGTATTTATTTATATAGGCAGCCCTTCCCAGATCACAATCATATCAGGCTGCGTTTGTTAATGAGCAATTCAGGAAATAGCCATGAAAACAATGAGCAATTGAGGAAATTGCTGGAATGAGACCAGCAGCAGTTCACACTGAGGCAGAGCATAGGAAAAACACATCCATAAGCACAAGGACCATTTATTCCTACAATGCAAAGTGCTACACTGTGACAGGTTAAGTAGGCTTTAGTCCATCTGTTATTCACCTATTCGTGCTGCAATAACCAAACCTTTAAAGACTTTTCTACACTGCTAGGCTGGCGTTTCAGTTTGGTACGAAGGGCTGTGAAAAGACTTCTTCCTTTTTTTTGGGAAAAGGAGAACTGTACCGAATAAGCTGCAAAGTTTTTGCAACATTTTAGAAGTTTACGTGCAGAGCAACAAATATTTTCATCATATAGCACTGCAGTTGCTCAGATTAGGACACAATGTTTGTTGCATGTGTACATCAGGCCACAAAACTCTTCTCTGGTAACCCAGACTTAGCCCCATTTACATTTGAACGTGAGCTTATGCTGGTGATTTAAGAGGTTTTTGCACAATCTTCATATTTTTTCAAGCTTTGTCCATTTTTGTTTTGGCTGTTGGAAAGAAGTATCATCAGTGGCATGATATGTTGTCCCTGTATTTGCTTTCTGGGTATTCTTGTTGTGTTTCTGCTTTCAAAGCTCTTGAGTCATGACTGCAATGCTATATTTACATAGGCCCACAACCATTTGACATGGTTCCTGTAATGGGCATCACTGAGCCATCACTGAAGTCACAGAGGTACTTTTGGGCCCTCACCAGATGGATGAAGGCAGTGCCAGATTTAAAACTTGGGGTCTCCTCAACATAGAAGTTAAACTATATGACAAATAAAAAAGTGATAAAGTGATAAACCACACGTGTTCTAAAAAAAAAAAAATGTTAGGTTCCAAACAAGACACTTGTCTGATTTTTTTCTCTCAATTTTAATGTCTGTAAGAATATACATTACACAAGTAATTGGAACTGGCAAGTCATACATCACAGTAATGCATCACATTACAATATTTAAAGTATTTCCTCCTGCACTTAGCATCTGCAAAATCTTTAACTCATCAAACTGTATCATCTTGAGGACACTCAAGCCAGTAGGCACAGATCATAGTCTTTCATTGGTCTCCGTGGTTCTCAAAAATTTTTTTAGCAGTGCTAATTTACTAAATGACCTTTCTCCCGAAAAACTAGTGACCATCATGCATAAATATATAAATAAGATACATAAATAAGAGCTACATTAGCACCTGTAAAGGTATCAGCAAGCCCTTCATCTTGTATTAAAAATGCCTGTTGAGATGGAGTGAGACATGACTGGAACTTGGCAAAGGCTGCAAAGTTGACAATTTGCTCAACGAACACACTACTGAAGTCTCAAGGGAAAGCCTAATAAGGCTAAAAGGTTCGGAAAACTGAAAAACACTTTTAAAAAGTCTGGTTGAAAGATTTGGTACACAAAAAAAAACATTTGTTAGGAGTCGACTTCACTACTGCAAGACATGTAAAAAAAAAAGGGCCTCTATTCTCTGCCAATTTCACCCCACACTCTGCTATGTCATTCTGTCTGAATTCTGATCTAGGGCCACACCTGTCCCAAGTTAAACCAATCTTGTAATTTTTGGTGAAACTTGCTAACAAAGTTTTACCCTATTTGAGATTTCGGAGTGTTGGATTTGCCCCTTGACCCAGTCAGGGTCAGTCAGGGGACAGAGCTTCTCTCTAATGTCTCTCACTGTGATAAATCGATGCTGTTCATTAACTTCATTCCCATATGATGGGATAGGGGCTGTTGCCTGGCACTTTCCAACATTTTTCAAACTTTTCCCTTGTCCCCTCCACTTGTCTCTCATAAACAAGGTATTAAGGTAATACATTCCATAATACAGTCATGTTAAAACAAACATTTTGAATGGTCAAATAATATGAGAAGTTGAAATGTAAAACATCTGCCAGAAGCCCTCATTCCTTTCTTTGCCTCTGAAGTCAGGCTTAACTACTCTGTAGCCTACACACACACACACACACACACACTTAATTTTAATAACAGTTCATTTTTTAATAACAAAAATAATTTTATATTTATTCCATTTTTTTTCTCATAAAAGAAGTCTGGGGCCCCCTATTTATTTTGAATTGGCTGCCAATACACAGGAATGGACCAAAAATGGCACATATGGTGCACTGCAATGCATGTGCATCAAAGTTGCATTCTCCAAACTGCAGCCCAGGGGTCAAATGTATCCATTTGGAGACAGATTAGGAGGGAGGAGCCGGATGTGGGCGGCTGGCTGGACGCGATGCTAAGCCCGGGAAGCCTGGAGTCCCCCTCCCTGAGATGCCGGCTCGTGTGTAGGTAGAGCGGCAGCGTTCCGCTCCCCCCCGTTCGCCTACCCGCCCCCCCCGGCAAGACTGACTCGCCGCCTGTTCTCTGTTTCCTCGGACCCCGTGTACTTGATCTACGTCCTCACCGCCCCGCCGCACCGCCGTCTTTCCTCCCCTCGCTCCCCCTGTTGTTGAATCTGTTGCCGTGGCTACGCAGCGCGGCATACCAGAGAGACTGAGACGCGATCACTGAAGCAAACATCCGCCCTCTGACACTGGCTCAGCCCTGCTACGTCCTTCCTGATATGTATGGAGAGCCTGGTAGCCTGGTAGTTACAACGAAGGAAGGGGTAAGTGTGTGATACCTGACCAGGGGAAGAAACGAGAGACGGAGGAGGAGGGTAACCAGCATAAGGGACGGATGACAGATGACAGATGAAGACTGGCAAGTAGCCCAAGTTTATGAATATTTCTGCTTAGTTTTTTCCCTCTCATGCCTGAGAGGTGTCACTTGTTTGAAAGGGTTGGTGAACCGTGAACCCACAGAGGCAGGCTGGCTGTGAGCAAAAGGGTTTTGTTTCTTTTTTTTTTTTTTTGTGTTTTAAAGGAGCAGCTGATACATGTACATGGGACCTATAGCTTTTTCAGAGTTGCTGTGTACAGCTACTTTTCCGCTGTTGTCTGGGGTAAAAACCCATAGGAGATACAACAAGCCCGGTTTAGCGATTTATGGTCAATAACGCAACTACAGAGGGAGGTGGCTGGTTGGGAAACACAACATCAGAGATCTCAAGTCTCGACTGTCTTAGATGTTATCAGCTGGTACCAGACTTTCTATCATGAGCAAAAGCCGAAACCCAAGTTATTGAAGATAGAGGGGGGAAAAAAAAAAAAAAAAAAAAAAAAAAAAGGCTGACTGCATCACCCATCAAGGACATTTCAAGGGACACCCGGGAATTCTGGTCAGCTCTTATACAGAAAGGTTACAGCCATCCCAAAAGCTTAAGTTTTTGTCAGTAACATGGTGGTACCCTGACCAAACACTTACCCCAACCAAGGAGGTGTTTGTTTTCTTTTGCTTTGTTTTTCTCTGTGTGTTTACCTTCACATTCACAACTACATCCATACACCCATCTCTAACCGCCTCATACAGAAAAGGATAGATAGAGCACAGTCAGCGGAGAAAAAGGCGATTAAAGAGGGCCTCACCACAAGGGGGTACTATCAAGAGGCTGGATCAAAGGGGCAGTTAACGGCAACAGTTGCAGCTACACTCAGGGCTCACCCTCAGCTCATATGAAGCCCCTTTCAGGAAAAGCTATTGATATCTTAAGAGCACTAGTTCTCCCAGTAACACAGTGGTCACCCCTGCTAAGCACTGATTACAACTAAAATAGGCTGTTCTTGCTACATCTATTTATATATTTTCAACAATATATTTTCTACAATCTGTATGTAAAAAAAAAAAAAAAAAATCAAAAATTAAATACAGCCAGTGGAGGAAACCCGCTCAGAGCCGGTTTAAAGATAAGGAGGTACTATTAAGAGGTTGAGAAGGAAGCTCTGTCCAGGGCTCACCTCCCACCAGCACATAAAAGTGAGAAAGAGGGCAGTGGATCAGGACATCAACCGAGCGATACAAAAAGGCGGTGCAGGTGAAAATAACAAGTACAAAAAAGCCATCAAATTAATGATTGGACGAGAGCCATTCGTCAAACAAGAGAAGACGGACTACGTAAACAAATCATTTAAATTTTTACAGTGATAGTCGCAGTCAGAACCAGTTGTCAGGGACCTGACATTGGACCCCCGCCCATAAGGGACCTAGAATTGGGACCTTCAAATCCGGATAAAACGGGGCCCCCTTGGAAACCCTCCGGGGATCTCCCTAAAGCCTCACAAGCCCCTCCTGGTAGAAATTTCAAGTTTATTTCAGACGGGGCTAATTCAGAAGGTGCTTCCTTGGGCCTAAGAGTGGATCTTGGAAAACAGGAGGAGAGGGAAGGGAAGAGTAGGAGCCCTCAACAAGTGTACTAACCAGGAAGAAATGAAAGGTAAATCTACGAAGGGGGCGACCGCTAACCCTACCAATCCACCCAGGACAAGTGCAAGCCCGGGAACCATCCGAAAGTACATGGTGCACGAGACTGGCAAAGATAGCCCAGGTAAACAAAAGGAGACTAAAAGTAAAATTCTCGAGTGCACCCCCAGGATAGGGACAAGACGACAGACAGTCGAGGCCGATATCCACATAGGAAGTAGTGAAACAGTAGAGGATACAATAATGGAACCCCAACAAAAAAAACTACTCCCTACTAAGGGCGAAATGGCAGAAATGTTTGCAAAGTTGGAAGTAACCATAAAGGGTGAAATAGGCTCTCTTCGAGAAGACATGAATCACATCTTGCAAAGAGTGGAAGAGGCAGAAACAAAGATGGATAAGCAAGAAGAAGAGATAAAAGATCTCAAATCTCAGATGGAAGAGCTTCAGAGAGAGCAAAGAAATTTACGATACAGATTGGAAGATCAAGAAAACCGGAACAGAAGGAAGAATTTACGGATCAGGGGTCTACCAGAGACACAGGGGGGAATAGAAGATCTACAGGGAATTATGGATGAGATTTTTGGAACCATGGTAAACCCTCCCGAGACAAGTAAGAAGATAAAGTTTGAGAGAATACATAGGATTAGAAAACCGGCCGAAATAAGAGAGGAGGTCCCAAGAGATGTCATCGCAAGATTTCATAATTATACTGACAAAGAGAAGATAAAGGCTAATCTGAAAAAGAACCATCCAGTGAAGTTTGGAGATACAAATCTGCAGATTTTTCCGGACTTGGCGGCTGAGACGTTGGCCAGGAGAAGACTACTGAAACCACTTTTAGAACAGTTAAAAACATACGATGTTCAATATTCTTGGGGCTTCCCAGCCTGCCTAACAGGACGAAAAGAGGGCCGATCGGCCACCCTAAGATTTCCAGAAGAAACAGCAAAATTTTGCAAGCGCTTAGAGGTGCCTTTGGTGGAAATCCCGGGTTGGTGGGTAAAGACTGGGGACATAGAAACCTCGGGGGAACAGCAGGCGTGGAGGCCAGTATTTAAAACGAAAAAATCATAAGAGGAGAAGCTATATGAGCTAAGGAGATAGAAATTAAGTAGGATTCTCTGAGCCGCGGGGGGGGGGATTGGGGGGTGGGGGGGAGGGGGGGGGGACTGACGGGCACGGGTACCCCCATTGTTTTTGGGGGAGTATTGGGTCCAGGGTAGCCCAGTCTGAGTTCAACCTCAAGGGGGATAACCGAAGGGCCGGGAGGAGCTGGAGGGGCCACGGTTTCTTAGGCCATGGGATGGCCTAGTACCCTCACGGGGGAAGGGGAGAGGGGGGGGACAGGGGGGAGGGAGGGAGAGGATGGGCAGGGGAGGGGGGATTGGGCAGGGGTTGAAGTCCGGTGAGAATATACGAATATTCCGAATCAGAAATCCCGTGGACACCACTCTGCTGCAGGGTCTAGGAGAGAGTTCCGGAAGCACACATGAGTAACATAAAAATAATATCATATAACGTGCGCGGTCTGAACGCACGAATTAAGTGTGCCAACATATTGCAGGAACTAAAACTCCTGGGGGCTGACGTGGTATTCCTTCAGGAGACTCATTTTCTTCTGGAGAGGGACCATAAAATTTTCTCAAGGGACTTTCCAGTCTGGCTGTACGGCGACTCACCCACACTGCGTGCAAAAGGGGTAGCCATAGGCTTTGCCAGAGGAGTAAGGTTCGATATACAGGAGAGAAGGACGGATCCGGAGGGTCGGTTTTTGTTCCTGAAAGGGAAACTAAACGGTATTGAATGCTCTCTGGCAAACATATATGGCCCAAACAAAAACCCATATGGATACATGATTGAGAGGATAGCCGAATTCTCGGAATTTAAGGAAGGTCTAGCTGTAATGGCTGGAGATTTTAATTTGTGCTTGGATCCAGGGAAGGATAAATCGTCCCATGTGCGGGGGACGAGCCTGGCCTGGATTAATAGAGTGAGAAAAAAAATGCACCAGCATCAGGTGGTGGACGTATGGAGGGCGCAGCATGTCAACAGCAGGGACTATACGTTCTATTCCCCCGTACATGGGACTTATTCCAGACTGGATTTTTTTCTGATCGATCATTGCAGGCTAGAGGAGATGGTCAGTTCAAATATAGGGGTGATGACCTTCTCTGATCACGCGCCTATAAGCTTAACAGTAAACATGAGACAGACACATAATAAAAGCCCTAGCTGGAAGTTAAATGAAGAACTAATAAACGATAAAGAGATAAGGGACCTAGTGTCAAAGGAATTAGAGTTTTATTTTAAAACCAATGAAACAGCTGAAGTCTCTGAGTCAACAGTATGGGAGGCACACAAAGCCTATATCAGGGGGATCTTGATCAAGGCAGGTGCGGAAAAGAAAAGAAAGAGAAGGGAAGAAAAACTCGAAATAATGAACGAGATACGGGAACTTGAGATGATGCACAAAAAGGAGGGGGGGGAGGAGGTGCTTCTAAGACTCCACAATAAAAGAGAGGCCATGAGAATTTTAATCGAACAAGAAACACGAGTAATGTACAACCTCCTAAAGAGAGAGAGATATGTGGGAGGAAATAAACCAGGGAAGTACCTTGCAAAGACCCTAAAAAAAAAGAAGTCCAATAACTACATTGAGAAAATTAAGACGTCAGATGGGGAGGTAAAATACAGAACAAGTGAGATTGCCAAAATCTTTCAGAATTATTATGAAGGACTATACTCCATTAATAACACGACCCCAAAAACCGAGGCTGATAGAAAAAGGGAGAGAGCGAAAGCTTTTTTTCAGGAGCTAGGTCTAAAGAAAATCGAAGAAGATAAATATAATTTATTTGAGGGCCCCATTACAGAGGAGGAAATAAAAAAAACACTGAGGGAGACATCAGTGGGAAAAAGCCCGGGACCGGACGGTTTTTCCGTAATATATTATAAAAAATTCCAAGACCTCCTAATTCCCAAATTATGTACATACATGAATGGGATCGGCACAAAGTGGGAGATGGGGAGAGAAGCGTCAGAAGCGATTATAGCCATCATATTGAAGGAGGGCAAGGATAGCTCACTTTGTTCTAGCTACAGACCAATAGCGCTCCTCAATGTAGATACGAAACTGTTCGCAAAAATCCTCGCGGGGAGAGTGAAGAACATCCTGAATAATATGGTACACCCAGACCAGGTGGGATTCACCCCAGGTAGGGAGGGACGGGATAATGGGATCAGAACCCTCATGGTAACCCAAAAAATGAGGGAGAGCGGAGCCCCAGGACTACTCCTGTCAATAGACGCTGAGAAGGCTTTTGACAGGGTAGACTGGGGCTTCATGTTTTGTATGCTGAAGGAGATAGGATTTGGGCCTATCATGACTAGACGGATAAGGGCGCTGTACACATGTCCTTCAGCAAGGGTTAAGGTCAACGGAACTTTATCCGAGCCGTTCGTAATGACTAACGGAACGAGACAGGGATGCCCATTATCCCCCCTTTTGTTTGTGCTGACGCTCGAGCCCTTGCTGGAAAGGATAAGGCAGAACTCGGACATATCAGGGGTATTTGATGGAGAAGAAGAACACAAATTGGCTGCCTTTGCAGACGATATTCTTCTCTACATCACTAGACCGAGAATAACTCTCCCTAATCTGCTCAAAACCTTGAAAGAATATGGGGAAATTTCAAATTTTAAGATAAACCCAGCTAAATCTGAAATATTAGAAATTAATAAGATGGATAAAAAAGATCGCACGGTCCATAAAGAGTTCCCATTTGCGTGGGGAAAAAAGGAGATTAACTATCTCGGGATAAGGATAACAGCGAACAGAGAGTCATTGTTTCAGGCTAATTTCGTCCCTCTCCTTAATGAGGTCAAGGGAGAATTGGGTAGAATTACAAGAGGACAGTTGTCATGGGGGGGTAGAATCAACATCATCAAGATGGCAATACTACCAAAGATCTTATTTAAAATGCAAATGCTCCCCATTCCATTACCACAAGAATATTTTAAAAAATTGCACTCACTTTTTATAAAATTTATTTGGAGGGGGAAAAAATCACGGATAAGTTATGCTACACTTGTTAGGGACAAAGAGAAGGGGGGTTGGGGTGCACCTGACATAAGATGTTATCACGAAGCAATCACTCTATCAAGAATTATAGATTGGGCAAAAGGAAACAAAGAAAAGCGGTGGGTGAAAATGGAAAACACGACTAGTAAAGTAGAATTGAGTAAAATAATTTGGATACCCCCACGTTTTAGGAAAATTAGTCCCGGGGCACATATAATCACTAGACACACTTTCAAAACATGGGACAAACTGTATAAAAGGGAGAAATGGGAGTATAACTCCCCTTTGATCCCTTTGAGGGACACAGAATTTTTTGCACCAGGAATGGAGATTCTTAGTGGGAGATGGATCTTGCAGGAAGGAGCTCAGCTAAAGGATGTTATGATTAAAGGCAAACTGTGCTCATTTCAGGAGTTAAAAAATAAAAGCGATCTTATGATCCTCAATGGGTGGAGATATCTTCAGTTAAAAAACTTTGTGGAAACACTTCCCCAACCTATCAGAACGCTAGACAACCTCCAACCGTTAGAAAAACTTTGCATTGGTCAGATAGGGAAGCAGGTGACCTCTAAAACTTATAGGGTTCTGAGGGATCTGAAGGGAACAGATATTCCAGGTTATATCAAAAAATGGGAGTTAGAATTACACTCAAAACTCAGAAACGATGAGGCTACAATTCTATTAAAGCGAGTCCACAAAACCTCCGTAAACTATAAAGAGTCAGAGTTAAACTACAAATGTTTGTCAAGATGGTACATCACCCCAGATAGAGCCTCCAAATACCAGAAGGAAACCTCACAATTCTGTTGGAGGGGGTGCAAAGAACTTGGTACAATGGCACACATTTGGTGGCAGTGTGGAAAAATAAGGGAATTCTGGGATAAGATAAGGGAAACTATAGGTGAGATAACCCAAATAGCTATCCCGGACGACCCATGGGCATGTTTATTTCACGGATTTAGAATGCCAACCGGATCATATCTAGGAACACTTGTTCCACAAATGTTGAATGCAGCAAAACATCTTGTTGTAAGACACTGGCAGGAGAAAGGTGGCCCAACCATACAAGAATGGTATGATAAAACAAATGAAATTCAGAATCTAGAATACCTGAGATTCACCGACGAAGCGGAAGTGGAGGAGTATGAGGAAAAATGGAAGGGTTGGCAGAAATTCAAAAGCTCAATAAGGGCTGTAGAGGTCTTGGGAGATCAATAGACCCAGTCAATGAAGCTCTCGGAGAGTAGCCAGTGATGGGTATTGCGCAGCAGAAGTGGTGTCCACTAGGAGGGACAGACATAGTTAGTTTGGAGGCACACGGATGAAAGAAGAATAGGACTTCGAGGAGGTGGGGTGGGCTGGGGGGGGGGAAGGGAAGGGGGGGTTTAAGTTCCGACTCTACTGATAAAGTCGCTGAGGGAAGGTGCGATGCCGTATGCATGCAGAATAGATAGGAGACGCCTGCAAAAAAAAAAAAAAAAAAAAAAAAAAAAAAAAAAAAAAAAAAAAAAATTCTGTAACAGATGCCACCATGATGTGAGTAATGAGTCGGGAAAGTATTGAACAGCAGAGCTGAAACTTTCACCCCGAAAATAGACACTGAAGTGGCAAAAAAAGAAGAAGAAAAAAAAAAAAAAAAAGAAGGAAAAAAAAAAAAAAAAAAAAAAAAAATGTATCCATTTGCTTGCCTTTATCTGGGTAATCGACTATGGGGCAGAATTCCTGCCACTGATGCTAAGGATGTGGCATTATTACTTTCCCTGATACCAACAATAAGACACTACTCCTTCCCCTGATAGCAACAATGAGGCACCATTCCTCCCACAAATACCAATGATGGGGTATTATTTACTCCCATTGACGCCAGGGCATTTTCTACTCATGCTAGCCACAGTCTAGCCCCCCCAAAGTCTGAAAGACAGTAAACTGGCCTTTATATAGTTTGGAAATCCCTGCCTTAGTGCATTGGTATGCCATTCAGAATGAAATTATGTTTTAGAAGAACTCCAACTACACCAACTAACAGTTACAACAATTTTTTTTTTCATTATTTTTGAAGAAAGGGTTTGTGCCACATAAATAAAAGGTGACCATTGTAAATACCCCTTTCAAGCTTAACTCCAGGTATGGATTTTATTGCATAGTTACATTTTAAACAGGAAACACTCATATTATATCACGTGTTTTATGTGATATTCTATAGATTTACGTATGTGGTATTTATGTGTGTGATATGTAGGTTTACTGGTCATTTTTATTCTGACTGATTTTGCTTCTGATTGTTAACTTTAAAAAAAACATCTTGTCAATATATCATTGAAAGCATTTTGTTATATCTGTTCCTCTCTGCTTTAGGTTATGGAGAAGAGGAGAGGAGGAGGTTACTGTAGTCATAAAAAATTTTCTGTTCTAAGGTGATAATGTTGCTCCCCCTCCATAGATACGGTACAGCAAGTGAGTACTGTCACCCTAGGACAAATAGAGTGTCACTGACAGGATCACCAGGTTAAAACAAAAGGTAAAAAAAAGGCAGCCACTACATTTCAGGACTGGCATACTACAATATACAGCACTTTTGTTCTTGGCTTTAGATATACTAAGAAATGACTATCAACCAATTATGTGACTGTTAGCCCTCATGCACACGGAATATCTGAAAAAGCCCCTCTGAATGGCAGAACTCCCAGCAGGAAGATATGACAAAAAAAACAAAAAACACACGTTTATGTGCGCCTAGCATTTAAGTATAAATGCATTCTACTGACCAGTAGAATATTATTAATTTATTTTGCCCATTGGAATGTATTTATGCTCATATGCTCATAGGTTGTTTTTTTCTAGTGTTTTATCTGTTGTAATGCTCCTCTCAAGAATGCGCCTTTGGTGTTTTTGTTTTTTTCCTGTAAACCCTCCTGTTTTCAAAATTAAAGTGTTCCTAAACCCAGAACCCTGTATTCACAATATCTCTTCTCCCACAGTACACAGAACATGGGAATTTAAATGTTTTAGTAAATATAAACTACTAAATACCTTTTCTCATAAGCAGTATATAACAGTCTTGTGACTCCTATCAGTGTCTGGCCGAGCACTGGTTAAAGCTTGTAGGAGGAGTTTTCATTCTCCCTTGACTGTCCTGAGACTGCATGATCCCTGACTCTCTGTCTGGACAGTGCTGATTGGACCTGTGCTGATAACATGCACAAGCAAAAAAAAAAAAACTCTCTAGCAATACACACCAAACTCAGCATGTGCAGAGCGCCTCCAAGGCTCTATTCTATCAGGAGATGGATTGGGAATAGTAAAAGAATGGGAGGATCAGAGAAGACAGGATCAAACAGCCTTTTTACACAATGAAGAGGATTAACCCCTGAGGTTCCACATTGAGTATAACAAGCATGCTTTACTGCACATACAGACTGATTTTACTGTTGTGGGTTTAGTAACACTTTAAGCACTTATGTGTGCACGGACACATATTTACATAGAAATGCTTATACAGGCTGGAAAAAAAAGCTAAATGGAGCGTTTGAGCTCCATGAGGCCTTACCCATTTCAGTGTTGGGAGCTGCTTTTCCTGGCTCTCGGGAACAAAGTTAGTTCTGGAGCAGATCAGATCTGTATGACATCACACTGATGTACCTGTCCCAGAACGTCCACCTTTCCAGCAGTCACCATGACATGGCAGCATCCAGTATCCGTGTTTTCTTTAAATTCCCCAGGCCAGCAGCATAAGAGTTAAATGTGAACTGGTTTTGAAACTCAGAAAATTGCATGCAGCTTTTTGATGCAGGCAACCTAATTATCAAATTAGCCCATAATTTATTCTTTGTGATCACAAATATCTGGTTAGCATTACAGGATAATGAGGTTGATTAAAACCAACATGCTGTTCTCCCATTGATCTTGGTATTTGAAGATTTAAAGCATCAAACTATTTACAACTAATGGCAAATGTTAGGAACAGGGATTTGAGCCCTGGGGCAGAGTTCTGTCCTGTAAACACAGCTATGGAGATAATAATGATCAGACTCCTGAAAGAGCCAGACCACAGAAAATATTACACTTTAAAAGACCCCGTGTAGTTGTGTTTATTATTCTCTGCTGCCCTTATGATGTCCCAGGAATGTCACAAAGCCTGGGGGGTAAGAGCAGCATTATGTATCAAATGCATCGCAATGTATGCAAGTGTTAAAAAAAAAAAAAAAATACTGCAAATCCTCATTAGGAAAAGTAAGCATGTAGTCACATTTTCTTTCCAAGAGTTCACTTAAAAGGGTCACTAGACATAAACATGGTTTGTGTAAAAGAGGTTTAAATATCATCCATGGATAAATACATAAATGCGTAAAATTATCAGAACAAAATATACTTTCTAATTTCACAAAAAAAAAAAAAAAGCCAACAAATTTCAATGTCTTTTTTTTTTATATAAAAGAGCTTAGCTCTTTTATAGCTCTTTTAGGGGATTCAGGGGATTTTACCTCTTGCTACAGGAGATTTCTGATAGCTCAGCCATGTTACTAATATTACTAGGAGTAGCAACTGGTCAATAAACAGATAGAACCATAAGCTCCATGTGGAGTAAGCTACACTAGCAGCATGTAGATGAGATCAGAATCGCATGATCACACAATCCTGTAATCATGTTGATTGCTACAAGCTGCTACTGTGTGCTACTTGTTTAGTTTACTCCATAGGATGCCATTTGTTCCATCTTTTTAGCGTTCATTTGTTGCTCCCAGTAATTGATTAATATCAGTTTTAGCAGGTCATGTGTATAGCTTATTTAGAAAAAAATGACCCTTTTGTGTAATTTTAAAGGGCATGGACTCCAGAAAAAGTGAAGTGATTATATATAAAAAGGTCAAAAAGTTTTTATTTGTAAATGTTAAAAGCGAAAGATTCAAGTGCAGAGCTAAAACAATACATTTGATGCGGTTACAATAATTATATACAATGGTTACAAAGCAAATAACCACAATTCTCTGTCGATATACACGAAGACAGAGTAATACCCAACCCGTTTAGAGGGACTGTGTTGTTCCTCTTCATTAGGGGTAAGTGGTTAAAGTTCTAACACAGTATCCTATGGATATAGATTCATATTCTCTGCAACATTTAAAAACACAAGGAGGTTTGACACCTATGTTGCAAAGAGTCCAGAGGGTCAGGAGCAGAGGGGCGCAACTCAAACTACCCACAAGGGGCACAAAGCCCAACCCCAAGGTAAACACCACACCATATGCCAAAATAAGGGTAAATCTGGGCCTCTAAACTATAGTAGATTGATCAGATAGCTCCAGAACACCAAAAGGTGGACTATATGGACAGTCATTTCATTCAAATATTTGTCCAGGAGAAAAGCAGACAAATTGGGGAAGATTTACTAACAGGAATTCTAGTACAGAAGTGCAAAAGATCTCACAGTGGACAGGGATAACCTTATCCAGTATGGTGCAGCATGTAGGTCTGAGTGCTCTCTGGAGGGTGGCTTGCGATATGCTCCAAGTCTTTGAATGAAACTAGAATTTTAACCACTTACCCCTGAAGAAGAAGAACAACGCAATCCCTCGAAATGCGTTGGGTATTACGCTGCCTTTATGTATATCACCGAAAGAGAATTGTGGTTATTTGCTTTGTAGCCATTGTGTATAATTATTGTAACCTTATTAAATGTATTGTTTTTAGCTCTGCACTTGAATCTTTTGTTTTTAACATTTACAAATAAAAACTTATTGACCTTTTTATATATAATTACTTCACTTTTTATGGAGTCCATGCCCTTTAAAATCCCACAAGAGGGTCTTTTTTTGTAAATTGTTCAATTAGGGATGTGGGCATTCTCTCCTATTCTCTATAACAGTAACTAGCATACCATATACAGTTGTGCTCATAAGTTTACATACCCTGGCAGAATTTATGATTTCTTGGCCATTTTTCAGAGAATATGAATGATAACATGAAAACTTTTCTTTCACTCATGGTTACTGTTTGGCTGAAGCCATTTATTATCAATTAATTGTATTTACTCTTTTTATATCATAATGACAACAGAAACTACCCAAATGACCCTGATCAAAAGTTTTCATACTCCAGTTCCTAATACCGTGTATTGCCCCCTTTAACATCAATGACAACTTGAAGTCTTTTGTGGATGAAGCTCTTTATCTTCTCAGATGGTAAAGCTGCCCATTCCCCTTAGCAAAAAGCCTCCAGTTCCTGTAAATTCTTGGGCTGTCTTGCATGAACTTTACGTTTGAGATCTCCCCAGAGTGGCTCAATGATATTGAGGTCAGGAGACTGAGATGGCCACTCAAAAACCTTCACTTCATTCTGCTGTAGCCAATGACAGGTCAATTTGGCCTTGTGTTTTGGATCATGTTCCTCCAGTGTTTTTTGATAACATACTGCATTCATCTTGCCATCAATTTTGACCAAATTTCTTGTGCTTTTGTAGCTCACACATCCCCAAAACATCAGCGATCCACCTCCGTGTTTCACAGTAGGAATTGTGTACCTTTCATCATAGGTCTTGTTGACTCCTCTCTAAATGTAGTGTTTATGGTTGTGGCCAACCATCAAGCTAAATTATGGTCTCATCACTCCAAATGACTTTATGCCAGATGGTTTGAGGCTTGTCTCTTTGCTGTTTGGTGTATTGTAATTGGGATACTTTGTGGCATTTGCGTAGTAATGACTTTCTTCTGGCGACTTGACCATGCAGCCCATCTTTCTTCAAGTGCCTCCTTATTGCGCATCTTGAAACAGCCACACCACATGTTTTCAGAGTCCTGTATTTCACCTGAAGTTATTTGTGGATTTTTCTTTGCATCCTGAACAATTTTCCTGGCAGTTGCAGCTGAAATTTTAGTTGGTCTACCTCCCCGTGGTTTCGTTTCAACAGAACCCCCCATTTTCCACTTCTTGATTAGAGTTGGAACACTGCCGATTGGAATTCTCAATTCCTTGGATATCTTTTTATATCCCTTTCCTGTTTTATACAGTTCAACTACCTTTTCCCGCAGATCCTTTGACAATTCTTTTGCTTTCCCCAAAACTCAGAATCCAAACATGTCAGTGCAGCACTGGATGAAAGATGCAAGGGTCTGTCAGGAGTCCAGAAACTCACTGACCTTTTATACACACACACTAATTACAAGCAAACAGATCACAGATGAGGATGGTTACTTTTAATAACCATTCAAACCCTTTGTGTCAACTTGTGTGCATGTTATCAGGTCAAAATCACCAAGGTATGTAAACTTTTGATCAGGGTCATTTGGGTAGTTTCTGTTGTGATTATGATTTAAAAAGCGTAAATACAGTTGATTGATAATAAATGGCTTTAGCCAAACACTAACCATGAGTGAAAGAAAAGTTGTTGTGTTATCATTCATATTCTCTGAAAAATGGCCAAGAAATAATAAGATCTGCCAGGGTATGTAAACTTATGAACACAAGTGTATATGTGTATAGCTTATTTTTAACATGCGGCTAAAGCTGGGCATAGGCGGTTCGTTTTTTGTTGTTCAGCCAGCGGGCTGAACAAAAAAAAAATGAACAGATTCCTCCCTCCACATAAGCAAGATGGATGGAGGCATCTCTCCCACCAGTACATTGTATTCTGACTGAAGCTGAATACACTGATCAGTGGCTGCAGCCACCAATCGACAAAAGTTTTCCTGTGTGTCCATTCGACAAAAGTCAATCTAAGGCTTGACTTCTTTCGAACAGGGAGGGCCATGCACAGATCAAGATTGGACAGTCCCTACTGCATCAGCTGAACGTCGATTTGTCTATGCCCAGGTTTAGTCTTCCTTAGGTATCTTTGATCCATCACTATGATGCTTCCCCTGAGATCAGTGGTCTCTTGTCTTCTCTTTGTGATGACATTGTCCACTTCTGGATCCTGAGAGGCCCCTGCCTCTGGACATCCAATAGGAAGTGTCCACATCATGCAAGAACTGACATGAACACCCGAAGAAGGACCCAATTAGGAAGTAAACAGAGGAGGAGAAGACTTGGAGCTGCAGAGTCACAGGACTGTGGCTTAAAGCAGGACTAAGGGGATCTATACTCACCTTTTTCTCCAATGGTCCTGTACCTGGCCGGTGCCAGCATCCTCTCCTGTGTGCTGGTTTTCGGACATCTTCATTCACCAGCACGGGATGATGTCACTCCTGCGCATGTGCAGGAGGCCATCACTTCACACAGGGATCAGGCCAGCACTGTATTCTGAGCTGTGTGTGCGCCCTAAAAGTTCCGCTTTTAGGTAAATAAAAAAAGGCCATTTAAACAAGGAATGTTTTTTAAATCTAGTGATCAGATAGGGGGGAGGAGTTATCCTGGAGTGGGGCTTTAAATGTAAAAGACATAAGGCAACAATGAAATGGTGTGTTCCCAGTCTAAAAGTAAATATGGGCAACCGCCAGGCAGAACCACAACTGGGCTAAAATGTAACAGGCTCTATGGAAAAACTCTGCATTGTGAAAATACATTTAAAAAATATTAGATCACCCATACTCCCCGTCATTGATAGCCTGAAGAGCATGCTGACTTCCAGATACATTTTGTAAGTATATTGGGTCAATCTGTTTAGACGTCATCCTTGACTTTACAGGAAACAGTCTTTTATAGTATTTTGTATCCCCTACCACCCATTATTCCTGTTCATGACACTACTGAAACAGGAATTTGCATTATGTCAGTAATTATGAATAAAGTAGTAGAACAGTATTTTTTCAGGAACTATAATTGTATTATAATGGTGCACATTAGTAAAGTTGCCGTTTCTAGTCTTGGTATTATTTTATTAGCAAAAAAACCCCAACTTTTAACTGAAGACTTCTCATAGCACGTAAAAGCAGATCAGGCACTTGCGTCAGCAACAGCAATGTTACTCAACTTTAGTTAATGCATCTTATGCAATCTTCTTTGTGAGTCTTATTATGCATCCCAAAGGCACAGGAGAACAGTAGCATCACTAGGGTTGGTGTCACCTGGTGCAGTAGAACCTGGTGTCACCACTCCCAGCCCCCCCCCAATATTTTTTTTCCCCAAAAATAACACTGCACCGCCATTGCTACCCCTGACACTATGTCAGTGTTAGGGTCCCTTCATTCCCCCTGCTGCCTGCACAGGGTCCCAGCAAGTAGCAAGTTCAGGACTCACATTCCCCCTCACCCATTCTGGCTCTTGTCACTAACCCCCCCCACATGGGACATCCCCCAGTACAGGGGGAGTCTGGGTCCGAAGTCTTATTCCCTCTTAACAGTCCTGGACTGTAGTGTATTCTCAGTCCCTCCACACATCCTGCCTCCTCCCCCCATGTTTCGCTCTTACCTTGTCTCTCTTTATTCATCTCCAGATGGAGAGCATGTACCCCCACTCGGGGCCCCCGCCATGACTGACGGCAGATCGGGGGGGAGCAACAAGAGAAGAGGGAGGTGAAGTGAGGCGAGATCAGCTGGGACTAACCTGGAGAGAGAGGGGGAGGGGGAGACACGGGAGGAGAGAGCAGGACCTGCTTACAGGGGGGCAGGGAGGACACGGGGATGGGATGGTCCATGTACCACTCGCAACTGTGCACTACTCTGTTATTATTCCCTTCAACACGTAACCCCCCTCCTCCACACAGCTGCCCTGTCCCACCTTGCACCTTGCATGTGGATGGGAGGGGCATGATTTGACCTGTCACGTTCCTTACCAGCTTCTCAGGTGACCCCACCATCCACACACAGGCACGCTCTGCTCTATCGGTGGCACTGTACATGTAAGCGAGAGGCTGTGTAGGCCCCCTGGAGCATGGGCGGGGTTGCAATTGCGACCTCTGATGCTACGCCTATGGTGTCACCCCTGTGGCAGGTGTCACCCGGGTGTGGTCTGCCCCCCCCCCATAGCAACACCACTGCAGGAGAAAGTGTAGATAGAGAAAAGGGGTCCCAGGAAAGGGCCTTGGGGGACCCCTACAGAAAGAGGAAGAGGATAGGAAGAGGTGGAGTTTTAGGTGACTTTGGTAGCACTTAGATAGCAGGAGAACCAGTAAAGAGCAGTCTTGGAAGCCAAGAGAGTGGCGTATTTTTTTTTTTTTTAGGAGAAATGGGTGGTCAACTATAAAATAAAACAATATAAAGATCCCATATAGTAGAGTAGGTCTCTAGGTACCAAGTTGTGGCTGTTGGTTTTAGCAGTCTGTAAGTTGTTAGTGGGTTTTAGAAGGACAGTTTCTGTGGAATGTTGTGAAAGACAGGCAGTCTGTAAGGGATATCTGTGTACTGCTATCACTGTAGAGGCTGATTAAATTAACTGGCTCTTTCCCACGACAGTGCAGAGGCAGCCACAGCAACAGTCCATTCACTCCGGCTCACTGAACAGTCTAATGCCCCGTACACACGGTCGGATTTTCCGACTGAAAATGTGTGATAGGACCTGGTTGTCGGAAATTCCGACCGTGTGTGGGCTCCATCACACATTTTCTATCGGATTTTCCGACACACAAAGTTTGAGAGCAGGCTATAAAATTTTCCGACAACAAAATCCGTTGTCGGAAATTCCAATCGTGTGTACACAAATCCGACACACAAAGTGCCACGCATGTTCAGAATAAATAAAGAGATGAAAGCTATTGGCCACTGCCCCATTTATAGTCCCAACGTACGTGTTTTACGTCACCGCGTTCAGAACGATCGGATTTTCCGACAACTTTGTGTGACCGTGTGTATGCAAGACAAGTTTGAGTCCATAGGTGCAGCTTCTTGTAAGTATTTCAGCATCTAGTCTCAGGGGCGCTGGGCTCCCCTCTGCGTTCATTGATCCATCCTCCCAGGAAAGAGAAAAGTCAATCTCCCAGTGCTTACCCTTGCACCAATGTTCCAATACTGCTGACCTAAGAACCCCTTGCAACTCTCTTCCAAGGCTGTTCACCTCTGCATATCTGGCAACTCTCTTTGAGTGCTCTTCACCTCTGCATCCTTTGCAACTTTCTAACATTGCTGCTTACCTCTGCATCCCCTGTAGTCCACTCCCAACAATGCTCACCCCTGCAACTCTCTTCAACACATCTCACCCCTGCAACCATCCATACTGAAATGTTGGCATTCATATAATGCACTATGTTTAGAGCAGTGGTTTTCAACCATAGTGAGCCCAGTGTCCAGTAATTTCCTAACAAAACCTTCTGTGCCCCAATAGTAAGGGCCAATTTACTCTATTGAAAGACAACCCATTCAGAATACAATAAATATACAGGCATGCAAAATATGTATTCAAATACTTTTATTGTGCATAAAATGTGTTAACCTGCCTAGGCCCTAGTGCCCAAGCTGCAGCCCTTTGGCACTTTTTGTGTGGCCCTCGGTGCGGGGCCCCTGCAGACACTAATCTGTTTCCCTATTTCCCTGTTATTGTAGTGATTTCTAGCAGCTTCATATAATATGTCTCTGAATGTCTCCTGAAGCATGTCCTCAGACTCCAACAACTCCTATAGCTTAGCACACACAAAAGTTTTCCCAGCACACTTACCAGCTAGCCTGCAAAAAAAAAACAAATGGCAATGTATAACAGAATACAATAAAAAAAGAGGTCTTAGTTGCACACATTTGTAACCATGTGTGAAAGCCCCACTGCCATGTCAAGGCTCCTCTGTAAAGAGTGGGCTTAACTCTGTATTTGAGTCTCTATATCATAGCATATATAGCAGTGCCAGTGGGTAAATTAAAGTGGTTGTAAACCCTCACATATACCCAGTGACGTGACTGGCCTCAGGTGATACAGAGATGAAGCAAATCCTCCTACATAGCTTGTACCTGTTTATCTGCAGGATTCTCTACAGTCATTTAAAGTGGTTGTATACCCCTGAAATTAAAAATGAATGAACCGTATCATTCTATAGCATATACTTGCCTCAACCCAAAGCACCTAATGTGATTTCTGTCTGCTGTCTTGTTCCTCTGCTATCTGCATGAGTCCGTTCTGACAGGTTATGTTGACTTTAAGGGATCCAAGAGGATGGGGAGAATGGCTCCAGCACACAGCATGTGATTTACAACCTCAGCTGTGCATGCTTCCCTATTTAACTGTGTAGAGGGGGTGCCCATTCCCTCCACTCATGTCTCATATTACACTCAGCTCTGTGCTCTATTGCTGTGCAATGTATGACAGATCCCCATCCTGCCTTCTGGAACTGAGAAATTCTATGTAAATCCTGGACTTTGAACAGATGTAGAGGAGGGAGGGCTGCAGATAAACAGGTACAACTTATGCAGGAGGATTTGTTCCATCTCTGTGTATCACCTGAGGTTAACCTGGCAGGGGTTCTTCTTCCCTCACCCGCTATCACATTTTGAAATTGGCGCAACTGTCAGACCTCTACCCACACAGCCTCGTTTCTCATTTACAGAAATCTGTGAATGAAGAAACTACAAGTCCTGTTTTCACTCTGTGGCATATGAATTTATAGTTTAAATGAACTGTGACCATGCTAATCAGCATACTCATAAATCATTAACACTGCCTACAGCTCTGAAACTGATAGCCCGTACAAAGGTACAGACCCATAGCTGTAGGCAGTGTGTGCAGGAGCCTGACATTGCACCTGGAATCTGCTGATCATGGGTGCAAAACTTTGCAGGCTCCTGTTTTCAAAAATAATAAATGCACATATTTTTTACCTGCAAAAATTCTAGTTATTTTTTTTTTTAACTAAAGGTGAACTTAAATGTTATATATTATCACCAGAGCTGGGATTCTCTATACAGTAGTGGGGTGGTCATATGTTGTCGATGAGTTTTCTAATGTGGTGGTGATGGATCACAGCAGCACTTTTGAAGAATTGATTGATTGCACAGCACAACAGCACAAGCTACACCTGTTCAATTGCTTGATAACACAAATTGCTAATCAGCCATTCACATTGCAGCAACCCAGTGCATTTAGGCATCTAGATGTGGTGAAGATGACTTGATTCAAACCGAGCATGGGGAAGAAAGGGGATTTAAGTGACTTTGACTTTGGTTGTTGGTGCCAGATGGGCTGGTCTGGGTATTTAAAAACTACTGATCTACTGGGATTTTCATGCACAACCATCTCCAGGGTTTACAGAAAATGGCCTGAAAAAAAGAAAATATCCAGTGAGCGGCACTTTTGTGGAAGAAAATGCCTTGTTGATGTCAGAGGAGAATGGTCAGACTGGTTTTTAATGATAGAAATGCTGCAGTAACTCAAATAACCACTTGTTACAACCAAGGTATGCAGATAATTATCTCTGAACACATCGAGCCTTGAAGCAGATGGACTACAGCAGCAGAAAACCACAACGGATGCCACGCCTGTCAGCTAACAGGAAACCGAGGCTACAATTCACACACAGGCTCACCAAAATTGGACAATAGAAGATTGGAAAAATGTCTGGTCTGATGAGTCTCAATTTCAGCTGTGATATACAGATGGTAGGGTCAGAAATTGGCGTAAACAACATGAAAGAATGGATCCATCCTGCCCTGTAACAACGGTTCAGGCTGGTGGTGGTAGTGGTGTAATGGTGTTGGGAATATTTTATTGCAACACTTTGGGCCCCTAACTACCAATTGAGTATTGTTTAAACGGCACGGCCTACCTGAGTATTGTTGCTGACCATGTCCATCCCTTTATGACTACAGTGTACCCATCTTCTGATGGCTACTTCCAGCAGGATAATGCACCATGTCACAAAGCTCAAATCATCTTAAACTGGTTTCTTGAACATGACAATGAGTTCACTGTACTCCAATGGCCTCCACATTTACCAGATCGCAATCCAATAGAGCACCTTTGGAATGTGGTGGAACGTGAGATTTGCATTATGGATGTGCAGCCGACAAATCTGCAACCACTGCGTGATGCTATCATGTCAAAATCGGCATGATGAATTGTTTCCAACACCTTGTTGAATCCATGCCACAAAGAAATAAGGCAGTTCTGAAGGCAAAAGGGGGTCCAACCCAGTACTCCACTCCAAGAAATACAGCCCCGGATGGATCAGTGACATATATCAAAAAACCACAGTGAGGAATCCATAAATCCTCAATAATAGAAAAAATAGCCTCCTGCCAGATATGCACTCACATTCTTTTGTGTCCTCTCGGCCCTCAGGATTTATAACAGTTTAAGGTTACATTGGAACCACTGCTGTTCCAATTCCCTGGAACCAGTGTGCATTCCAATACCCAGGATACCCAACTTGATAAGGACACCTTAGACAAAACCATAAATCTCTGCATTATTTAAACTGAACTAGTCTACCTCATAGGTTTCTATGTCTTTCTCTTCAATTCAAACAGTAGCATTCGGACTAGAAGAGAGAGAACTTGTGAGTGCTTTCTATTTAAAGATCCAAGTGTAAACTTTGAATGCTGGACATGTCCTCTAGGTATAGAGGACATGTCCATAAAAATTTTGGGCTTAATTGACCTCTTGCTGACCGCATAACGCACATATTCGGCGGCAAGAAATGCGAGCTTTAACATCGAGCCACTGCACATATGTGTTCATGGTGGCAGCTCTCGGTCAAGGCTTTTGATTGGTAGTCAGCAGGGATGGCCTCCTGATCATGTGACGGCTGTGAGAGCCAATCACAGTAGTCACATAATACAGAAGCTATGCCACCTCCTGGGCATTAAAGTCCACTAAAGTGCTGCTTGAATTAAGGCGAATTGTGAAAAAATAATTTGTTTTTTAGTAAATTTTAAGTTAGGAGCTTAAATTATTCGCATATTTGTGCGAATGGCATTGAAAAATTAAAAACAATATAAATCATTACATGAAAATATAACCCTTTTAAATGAAAGTATGAAGACAAACTCACTTCCTCAACAACAAGACCTGCAAACTACACAATCTGTTTTGCTTGGCTGGTCAAATCAGAAAACACAGATAGGAACAAGCAGGAAGGAAGAGGATAAAAGAAGTGGATTTACATAAAGAATTTTTCATTGCCATGGAAACCACCGCTTGCAACATGCAATCTCACTTGCTAAAAAAAAAAAAAATGTAAACAGCTTAGTGATCCATTGAGAGGAACTGAAAATTCAGTTCTTAGAGAAAAAATATAATTTGTCCACCTCCAGATCTTTCCACCAATCTCACAATCAAGTCCCTTTGCCATCATATTACAATATTTTTCATTTAAAAGTAGCAAAAAAAAAAAAAAGAATAAAAAAGAAAATATTTGTGTAAGAAGATACAGTGTTTTAATACATAAGGAGGACATGAAGAATCGGTTTGTTCCGGCATAAAAATGAGAACCTTGGCATATACTGCTAATGTCTACCAAGTGCTCTTTAATCAAAAACCCAAAGGACACATAAAAAGGGAGTATAATGTTTACATATAAATTACATGGTGAACAGTATGAGAACACCTCTCCAAATTACTGGGTTCGGGTTTTTATTGTGAATGTTAATGCTACCGCAGATATTTTAGACTATTGTGTGCTTCCAACTTTGTGGCAACAGCTTGGTGAAGGCTCTTTTCTGTTCTTATATGACCGTGCCCCAGTCCACAAAGCCAGTACCATAAAGAGTGAGAAGGAACTCAAGGGACCTGCACCTCAACCCAACTGGAACACCCTTGTGATGAACTGAAATGCCAATTGTGAGGCAGGCCTTTTCTGTACACCGATTGACTTCTGTACAACCAGCTTGATCATACATGGATCAAAATTTTTTTTTTCGCACAAATTCCCACGGAGACTGCAAAATCTGACTGAAAGCCCTCCCAGAAGAGTAGAGGCTGTTATAGGTGCAATGGTGCAGGCAGTGGGAAGGGGGCTATAATATCCACTTTCTTTTTATGTAGGTAGACCTAATTGGGTTTTTTCTTTCTTTAAACATGATTGTTTTAAAGCTTACATGAGGTTTTAGTGAATGGGTTAAAGGTGACCAAACACTATACAATCTTTTTTCACAATCGTCTTTATATCTACCATCAACAATGTACTACAAGTACCTGCCTGATTTTATTTATTTATTTAAGGTACTTGTAAAGCACTGCCAATTTACATATATATCGTATGTTCCCATCAGGCCCTGCCCTCAAGGAGCTTACAGTCTAAGATCCCTAACTCACATTCATACTGCAGGGAATCAAGTCAATTTTTGTTTTCATTTTTTGGTTTGTTTTAACCCACTGGTTTAATACAAAAAAGTAAGCATGTATGTACCTTAGGGAGCAGGGCATATAAATTTGGCTTCTGTTTTTCTGAACTATGGTATCCAATCTGACAAGATGAATTTACTATATCTGGCACCACTGCATCATACAAATGTACAAGATGTAAAATAAAAATATGGAGGTCCAGGAGTCCATGCAGGTCAATTTTTCACATCTCTACATTCCATTGATGTTGGTTGAAGGGATAAAGGAACAGTGCGTGTAATTCTCCCTATTTACACTGGAGAAACCATACCAAGGATTGTCTCTGTTTTCATGCTTATTAGATGACTCTGTACCCAGCGCAATGACAAACATCACAATGCTACCAGTTACATAGTATTAGATGGCTTTCTTCTCACATAATGTAGGCGCCAGTTCATATTATGTATTCTGTGTTTTTGACTCACGATCTCCTTGTTGTGACTTGACTTCTGTTAATCCCCTGTCCTGAGCAATAAGTTTCACTGGAGTTACACAACATTCCAAATAATAAGTCCTTATGACATCACCAGTCTGATGTTAATGCTAAGGGGGAAAAGCTTTACTTTTTTCATGTAACATAAATTTGATTTTAAAAGGTAACTTAAAGCTGAACTCCAGGCAAAATATACAAACACATACACAGTGGTGTGTGGGTGGCACAGTGGTGTAGTGGGTAGCACTCTTACCTAGCAGTAAAAAGGGTCACTGGTTTGAATCCCAACCATGACACTACCTGCCTGGAGTTTGCATGTTCTCCCTGTGCCTGTGTGGGTTTCCTCCGGGTACTCCGGTTTCCTCCCACTCTCTAAAGACATGCTGGTAGGTTAATTGGCTTCTGTTTAAATAGTCCCTAGTATATGAATGTGAGTTAGGGACCTTAGATTGTAAGCTCCTTGAGGGTAGGGACTGATGTGAATGTACAATGTATATGTAAAGCGCTGCATAAATTAACGGCGCTTTATAAGTACCTTAAATAGTAATAATATATTAGAGATAATTACCTGCCAAAGGATTTGTTTTTCTGTCCATTCAGCTCTGAGATTTACACAGACCCATCACATAGCATAGCCCTGTCAGACAGGACAGGAGGCCACATTTTTTTCTGTACTGTAGTTAAGTAATGCTTAGAGGTCTCGTCCTTCCTTCGGCTCAGGGCTTTTTTCCAGTGGTAACACAGTTCCGACACCTCCAGCACTGAATGTATGTAATGGCAAGATGTGCTGGGTTGTGCTACAGTGTCTATTGATGCTGACTGCTGGGGAATCTATTGTTCCCGGGGTGGGTCGTTGCTGGGAGAGATCTACTGTTGAGGGAGCAGTCTATTGTAGCTGGCTGCTGGAGGGTCTATTGATGCTGTCTGCAGAGATATCTGTTGTTGCTGTCAGGGGTCTATTGTTGCTGGGGGGGTATTTTGTTGCGGGTGGTTCATTGTTGTTGGGAGGATCTATTGTTGCTGGTGGCTCTACTGTTGTTGGCTGCAGGGGATCTATTTTACTGCTTTTCTTGTTATCATTAACAAATTCCATACAAATGACTTAATATCACAAATGTTACTTGGTTCTGTATTCTCTAAAAGGGGCAGTACTGGGAGGTGGGTAGGGGGTGGAACCAAAGAACAATGCTCTGAGGTAGGTAGGGGGCAGAGACAAGGGGTAACTCTGAAAGGGGGAGTTCCTGTATCTATTCTCTGAGAAAAAGCAGCATTCCGATGAGCTAATCTGTCACCTTGTTTTCTCTATCAGAATGTATCTTTATCAGCACACGAAGGCAGGCCAGGTTTAAATCTCATCCGGTTCAGCAGGAATAGATCAACTTGGGTACAACTAGCCCACTGGATTTACTTGCAATTATCACTAGTGGCTGCTAGAGTCGCTATCAATTATCACTGTCTTCTCCTATTGGGGACAGCTTCCCCCGCCACCCTGCTCAGAGGAGGGATTCCCCTGTCAGCATTGATGGGGGAATCGTGCCAATTTCTTTCCTGCAATCTGCGATTGCAGAAAAGAAATTTGCACCATCTATGGTCTGCATAACACTGCAGCAGAACTGATTGGCTCCTTGTGTTTCTTCTTCCTCACAGTCTGAGCTCTGCAGTATAGTGCATTGTACATGACTGATACAAAGTCAGATTTGAGAACTTATACTGCATGCATTGAAAAATGAATTCACTGATGTATTAATTAGTACAGGCCCAAAAACAAAAAACACAATAGGAGCGCGCAAGATCATTTTAAATCATATAACTGGCACAAAGGAGTGGATGTATAAAGAATGTTATCATCATTCAATCTCGCATATATTAATGCCAAACAAGTTCCAACTCAAATGCATTCTTTGGTCTGCAGAGCGTCCATTTTGGATCAGCATGCCATAAATTGGATCAGCATGTCTAAAAAATAAATGAAATAAAAATGCCAGAGCTTACTTAGTGGATCCTCAGTGGTATGTGCTGGAGCTCGGTGTTGGCCGAAGGCAACAGCCGTGGTGACCCTTGAGGTGGCTGGTCTCATGGGGGCACCACCTGTGAATTGTACCTGTGATGGTAAGGGGACTCCCAGACTCCGGGACAAGGAAACAACACTATCCTCAGGTGCAGTCTCTGGGAAAGTGGCCTATTGGACCACCCTTTAGCAATTTCAGCGCTAGATTTTCGTGTGTTGTATTGATTAGTACAGGACTGCTTTAAATTGTCTTGTTAGCTGTTTGAAGTTCAGCCAGCAAGCTGCGATGAAGGTATGGGTGCTGGTGTGTGCTGGGAGGAACAGTGCTGATGCTCAATCCCAGCATCTTGCATTGTTCATTTTTACTTTGTTTTTTATTGGTTACAATTTTATTAAATTGTCACAAGTAACAGTTCCATCAATTACATTCACTGCAGCTGTGTTGTGATGTGGTAGCTTGCATCTCATCGTGCTACACTAAAAAACAGTAATGCAGTACTTTTCTTCCAGCACATACAAACACAATGCAGTTGTGTGTATAGTCTCCATAGAAAACAAGGCAAATTGCCTTGTATTTGTGTTGAAACTGCAAATGGTGTGAATGGGCCCTTAAAGGAAGCTTCCACTGTTGATTGGCTTAGTAACCTGGATGGCTCCTTTTTCCTACCTCTTCTTTGATATTCATTTACTTTGTTGATGTGCAAACTATGTGTGACCTCTCAACTATAACATGGTTGACACATGACAGATGCAACTAAATCTAATTGGTTTCACTTCGTTACCATATTTTACTAGTAGATAATGGATTGTGAGTGCATGATGACTATCTGACTCCTTAAAGGAAAGGAGAAAGAGAATGCCCCTAAAAACAGATACAGTGATACCTCAGTTCATGAACTTAATTCGTTCCACAACTCTGGTCGCAAACCGAATTGGTCGCGAACCTAGGCAAATTTTCCCATAGGATTTAATGTGAATCAGGTTAATCCGTTATTTTTTTTATTGCTTTTGAACCACAAAAATATGAAACAAAGTACAAAACAGTATGAAAACAGAGAACACTAACCTTGCTTGAGACGACTTCTGGCGTAGAGGAAGGCAGGTCAAGGGCGGTTATTGTCACCTGCATTACCGCTCTGTACATTCTTGTCACCTTCATTACTGCGCTGCACTTTCTTTTCAACAACATGCTTGCTCTGAATAGTCTTGTCACCTTCATTACTCCTCCACACTTTTACTTGCTCTGAATTTTCTTTGGAGCCATACTGGATGTCCGGTACAGTACAGTATGTGATAAAAAGCACACAAAAAAGCTTTACAGCAAGTGTGCACAGGGATGTGTACAGTACAGTACTGAAAAAAAGCTAAAAAGCACACCAAAAAGCTTATAAATACTGTAAGTGTCTTCACAGTACATTTCCATTGTCTCTCTGTGACCGTGATTGCACCTACAGATAGTCGCGACCATGTGTCAGAGCAGGAAAGATGGCCGCAGCTCGTGTTCGTGAATCAAAGCGGAGTACGCGTACCGAAGCAAATTTTTGTGAACTCTTCTGTCCGCGAACCGAGTTGTTTGTGAACAGAAGCGTTCATGAACCGAGGTATCACTGTATTAGATACTTTCCAGATCTGTGTGAACAAAACTTGGAGAAATGAAGCTGCAAGACACTTTCCTCATATATATGAACTCATTCTTACATGCTATACTAGGAAGGACAATTTATAGATTTCCCCATAGGTGTAAGGGCAGTTTTTTGCACCTTCTACAACCTTATAGAGCAGCACTGTGAATAAGTGGCTTGCACTAATACCTTGCAGTACTAGGGTTCTTGGTTTGAATCCTGGTCAGGGCACTAGCTGCATGGAGTTTGCATGTTCATCCTGTGCTTGCATTTGGTTTCCTCCCACAATCAAAGACTGGCCCATACATACGATAAGAAAATAATACAAAAATTTCCATATGAGGAATGATTGGTCGATTATTTGTTAGTATAAAGCTTTCGATATTTGATTTCGACTGTTTGGGTGAAAAAAAAACAATGGCACAAGCTAGAAAATTTTTATCATACATGAACAAAATGTCCTATTTTTGTTCAATGTGTACAGTAATTGTACAGAAATAATCAAGTAGAAAAAAATGCGCATGATCAGAAGCAAAGAATGACCCAGAAGACCCGGCTAATACGAAGCGGCGTTTGCCTTTGTTATAGTTCACACCATTCTCAGTTACATCATGTTTCGCACCTTCGTGGAAAATCGGATGAATGTGTACTAGGCTGCAGTGTGCCCAAACTGGCTTTGAGTCCTCAGGGAGAAAGCCACTAAAAATAATGTTTCCTAGAAAAAGGGGATAGGGCTTTGTGTCACCCCTACTCAGACATAATAAAGCTGAATTCCAGGTATGGATTTTATAGCATAGTTACTGTTACAGCTTGGTACAATGTACAAGTATGAATTTTCCATACTTGTGGGATCCCTGTGGAAGCTAAAAATCACTGTAGTAGTCACCACTACTACAGTGATCGCTACTGTCCTACAGATCCCATGCCAACATGGGTGCCATTTACAGAACGTTCTCTGATTGGACACCCTGCGGTTACTGTGCAGCAGAGTGACCGCTCGGCATGAGATCTGGGAAACACAGCAGTGACCACTGTAGTAGTGGAGACCACTGTGATCTCCAGCTTCCACAGGGATCCCACAGGATGGCATATGCATACTTACATTGGTCCAAGCTGGACCAACGTGTCTATGCAATAAAATCCATATAGTTCAGCTTTAACCACTTGCCAACCAGCTCATGCAGATATACTGAGGCAGGTCAGCTCTCCTGCGCGAACCAACGTACCTGTACGTCGGTCCGTGCAAGGAGGATAGCGGCGCGCGCCTACAGGTCCCAGAAACTCAATGTCCGCCAGTGACCCGCGATCGCGGTGAGGAGAGGCAGAAGGGGGAACTGCCTATGTAAACAAGGCAATTCCCCATTCTGCCAGAGATATACTGTTCCCAGTGATCATCGGTAACAGTGATCGCTGTCATGTTCCAATAAGCCCATCCCCCTACAGTTAGAACACACCTAGGGAACACACTTAACATCTTCATCACCCCCTAGTGTTAACCCCTTCCCTGCCAGTGTCATTTTTACATTGATCAGTGCATTTTTTTTTATAGTACTAATCAATGTAATAATGTCACTGGTCCACAAAATGTGCAATTTGGGGTCAGATTTGTCCACCGCAATCCCGCTAAAAATCACAGATTGCCGCCATTACCAGTAAAAACAATAATTTAAAAAAGTCCCTAAATTTATCCCACAGTTTGTAGACGAGATAACTTTTGTGCAAACCAATTAATATACGCCTATTGGGATTTTTATTACCAAAAATATGTAGAAAAATATATATCGGCCTAAACTGATGAATACATTTGTTTATATATATATATATATATACATACAGTATGTCACAAAAGTGAGTACACCCCTCACATTTTTGTAAATATTTTATTATATCTTTTCATGTGACAACAATGAAGAAATGACACTTTGCTACAATGTAGTGAGTGTACAGCTTGTATAACAGTGTAAATTTGCTGTACCCTCAAAATAACTCAACACACAGCCATTAATGTCTAAACCACTGGCAACAAAATTGAAAATGTCCAAATTGGGCCCAAAGTGTCAATATTTTGTGTGGCCACCATTATTTTCCAGCACTGCCTTAACCCTCTTGGGCATGAGGTGCACCAGAGCTTCACATGTTGCCACTGGAGTCCTCTTCCACTCCTCCATGATGACATCACAGAGCTGGTGGATGTTAGAGACCTTGTGCTCCTCCACCTTCCGTTCGAGGATGCACCACAGATGCTCAAAAGAGTTTAGGTCTGGAGACATGCTTATCCAGTCCATTACCTTTACCCTCAGATTCTTTAGCAAGGCAGTGGTCATCTTGGAGGTGTGTTTGGGGTCGTTATCATGTTGGAATACTGCCCTGCGGCCCAGTCTCCGAATGAAGGGGATCATGCTCTGTTACAGTATGTCACAGTACATGTTGGTATTCATGGTTCCCTCAATGAACTGTAGCTCCCCAGTGCCGGCAGCACTCATACAGCCCCAGACTATGACACTCCCACCACCATGCTTGACTGTAGGCAAGACACACTTGTCTTTGTACTCCTTACATGGTTGCCGCCACACACGCTTGACACCATCTGAACCAAATAAGTTTATCTTGGACTCATCAGATCACAGGACATGGTTCCAGTAATCCATATCCTTAGTCTGCTTGTCTTCAACAAACTGTTTGTGGGCTTTCTTGTGCATCATCTTTCAAAGAGGCTTCTTTCTGGGATGACAGCCATGCAGACCAATATGATGCAGTGTGTGGCATATGGTCTGAGCACTGACAGGCTGACCTCCCACCCCTTCAACCTCTGCAGCAATGCTGGCAGCACTCATACTTCTATTTCCCAAAGACAACCTCTGAATATGATGCTGAGCATGTGCACTCAACTTCTTTGGTCGACCATGGCGAGGCCTGTTCTGAGTGGAATCTGTACTCTTAAACCGCTATATGGTCTTGGCCACCATGGTGCAGCTCAGTTTCAGGGTCCTGGCAATCTTCTTATAGCTGAGGCCATCTTTATGTAGAGCAACAATTCTTTTTTTCAGATCCTCAGAGAGTTATTTGCCATCAAGTGCCATGTTGAACTTCCAGTGACCAGTATGAGAGAGTGAGAGCGATAACACCAAATTTAACACACCTGCTCCCCATTCACACCTGAGACCTTGTAACACTAACGAGTCACATGACACCGGGAAGGGAAAATGGCTAATTGGGCCCAATTTGGACATTTTCACTTAGGGGTGTACTCACTTTTGTTGCCAGTGTGTTGAGTTATTTTGAGGGGACAACAAATTTACGCTGTTATACAAGCTTCACACTCACTACTTTACATTGTAGCAAAGTGTAATTTCTTCAGTGTTGTCACATGAAAAGATATAATAAAATATTTACAAAAATGTTAGGGGTGTATTCACTTTTGTGAGATACTGTATTTTTTGGATATGTATTATAGCAGAAAGTAAAAAATATTTTTTTTTTTTCAAAATTGCCTATAGCGCAAAAAATAAGAACCGCAGAGGTGATCAAATACCACCAAAAAAGCTCTATTTGTGGGAGAAAAAGGACATCAATTTTATTTGGGTACAGCGTCGCATGACCGCGCAATTGTTAGTTGAAGTAACGCAGTGGCGTATCGCAAAAAATGGCCTGGTCCCTCAGGGGGTAAAACCTTCCAGGGTTGAAGTGGTTGAGAGGGCGTGGCAAGAGGGGGTGTCCTATGCCTACATACTTTGCTGATAGGTGTCCCTAGTTCCTGTCTCAAAAAGTTGTGAGGTATGTATGTGGAGTTCAGCTTTAATGAAATGTCACCCAGTACTTGTGCTTCAGTACAGCAGCCCGGGGCAGTAGAAGAGCTGTGCTTTTGATAAATCAAGCTGTGTAGAACATTTCATTCACTCGTACAGCTCTTCATTCGCGTGCTTATTTGGTGTGAACACCGTGTACAAAAGTTCTAAAGTTGTTACACTTTGTATAAGTTGGGCAATAGATACTAGCAAAGCCATGTGATCTGATCCTCCACCACAGACACAGGGAATGTTCACACAAATCATTTCTTTGTCTCCTCTGACAACTGAAAAATTGAAGTCTCTTCCACCTTAAGAAGGGTAAAGATTTCTGCTTAGTCATTGTGAAATACAGCTTCAGGACCCGAACTCACCTATTCAGTGTATACAGTGCACTCCCTTATAGTTCTCCATAGTGCAAACAGAGCTATGTGACATTGTACTGCTATGATAAATGTATATTGTTTGTTGACCTCATCCTAAGCTGTAATGTACCGTATTTTTTGCTCCATAAGACACACCTAGGAGGAAAACAAAAAAAAAAAATATTCTGAACCAAATGGTCTACTAAAATATTTACCAGTGCCCATGAAATGCAGCCAATCCAGTGTCAATTCAATGCAGCCCAACCAGTGCCAAATGCAATGCAGCCCAACCAGTGCCAAATTCAATGCAGCCCAACCAGTGCCAAATTCAATGCAGCCCAACCAGTGCCCATGAAATGCAGCCCGACCAGTGCCAATAAAATGCAGCCTGACCAGTGCCAATAAAATGCAGCCTGACCAGTGCCAATAAAATGAAGCCTGACCAGTGCCCATGAAATGCAGCCTGATCAGTGCCCATGAAATGCAGCCTTACCAGTGCCCATGAAATGCAGCCTTACCGGGGCCCATGAAATGCAGCCTTACCAGTGTCAGTGAAATGCAGCTTTACCAGTGCCATGAAATGCAGCCAGACCAGTGCCAATTAAATGCAGCCCGACCAGTGCCAATTAAATGCAGCCTCACCAGTGCCCATGAAATGCAGCCCGACCAGTGACAATTAAATGCAGCCGACCAGTGACAATTAAATGCAGCCTTACCAGTGTCCATGAAATGCAGCCTTACCAGTGTCCATGAAATGCAGCCTTACCAGTGTCCATGAAATGCAGCCTTACCAGTGTCCATGAAATGCAGCTTTACCAGTCCCATGAAATGCAGCCTGACCTGTGCCAATGAAATGCAGCCTTACCACACAGAGCTGTCACTACAGGGATTCGAAATATCCCGGTGCCCACTAGACCAAAGTCCCACCTCCTATGATACACGTCACACTGATTTAATGCATCATTGGATCAGTGTTCCATCTATCTAGGAGGTGGGACTTTGTTATAGGCCTCCACCTCACACAGACTTGCATTCCCTGGCGAGGACGTCCTCACATCCACCTGTCACTCAGATAGAAGAGGGCGCAGCCCAAGCGGCAGCCGCAGCCATACTCCATTCAGCCGCTCAGGCTGCTCTGTCTTCTGTCTGTGGCTGAGTGACAGGCCCAGCTGGGAGATCGCCTGGCGCTCGCGGGAGACGGCCGGCCCGGTATTGCAACATGGCGTTGGCGAGGTGAGGAGGGGGTAGCCTGGTCAGTTTTCGCTACATAGGGCGCACAGACATTCCCACTCCGTTTTTTGAGGGGGAAAAAATGGCGTCCTATGGAGTGAAAAATACGGTATATCCCTGGGTTGGCCAAACAACTATGTTTCTACTGGAAAGGAAAAATTCATTAAAAAAATCAGAATGAAATCTACTTTAGGTTTTCTAAAAGCTTTGCAACGTGTATGCCTACCTATTCAATCAATATCCTATCAGGCAGGCCCTCACACTACACATTTATTGGCAAATATCAAGGGGATTGCAGACTGTGTGTTATGTACGACCAGCTTTCAACTTATTTTCGTTTTTTGAAAGCCCAACGCCTGGAATAATAAAAGTCCCCCCATGCAGCGGGGCTGTGCCTGCACTGTAAGGGTTAACTGCTGATTTGTGCCTAGGGGACAGGAAAAGCACTTTTACTTACCTGATGGACATGGACCATGATGGACCTGACTGATTTGGACCCTGCATCTGTCTTGATGATGTCAGAGGGCCATAGATCACTTGAGCATGGGAGATAAGAGGCCACAGGGACAGGCTAGAAGCCCAGAAGAGCCTGTGGGAGTAAAACGGTTGTATCTGGTATTCTTAGATATACACTCACCAGGGCTGGTACAAGGATTTTTGACACCCTAGGCGAAAACCTCATTTTGCCACCCCCATTGGACCCACCCTGACCCCACCCCCTTTGCCCTGCCCATGTGACAGAAGGCACCGCTATAAAGAACGCATCGGCTCTGCTTCCTCTACCGCTGGTTCCAGTGCTGCGCTGCACCTCTAATTACACTACCGGTCGGACTGAGTTAGTTACATGCTGCAGCCTGCAGAGCATGCAGACGCGGAGGGAAACCAGCCGCCTAGGGCGCCCCTAGGCAGCAGTGCGCCCTAGGCGGCTGCCTAGTTTGCCTAGTGGTAGCACCGGCCCTGACACTCACTGGCCACTTTATTAGGTACACCTGTTCAATTGCTTGGAAACACAAATTCAGCCAGCCAATCACATGGAAGCAACTCAATGCATTTAGACATCTAGACGTGGTGAAGACGACTTGCTAAAGTTCAAGCTGAGCATCAGAATGGGGAAGAAAGGGGATTTAAGTGACTTTGAACGTGGCATGGTTGTTGGTGGCAGAAGGGCTTGTCTGAGTATTTCAAAAACTGCTGATTTACTGGGGTTTGTATGCACAACCATCTCTAGGGTTTACAGAGAATGGTCCAAAAAAAAAAGAAAATATCCAGTGAGCGGCAGTTGTGTGGAGGAAAATGCCTTGTTGATGTCAGAAGTCAGAGGAGAATGGGCAGACTGGTTCCAGATGATAGAAAGGCAACAGTAACTCAAATAACTAATTGTTACAACCCAGGTATGAAGAATACCATTTCTGAACACACAACACATTGAACCTTGAAGCAGATGGACTACAGCAGTAGAAGACCACACCAGGTGCCACTCCTGTTAGCTAAGAACAAGAAACTTCCAGCAGGATAATGCACCATGTCACAAAGCTCAAATCAGTTCACTGTACTCCAATGGCCTCCATGGTCACCAGATCTCAATCCAAATAGAGCACCTTTGGGATGTGGTGGAATGGGAGATTTGCATCATAGATGTGCAGCAGAAAAATCTGCAGCAACTGCGCAATGATATCATGTAATTATGGACCAAAATCTCTGAGGAATGTTTCCAACACCATGTTGAATCTATGCCACGAATCGGCAGCCGCTTCCCGGGGATACACGGCTTTTAGGGCAGGTCACAGGGCTCTGTTCTTGCTGAGATACCCTCTAATCTGGGAATACTCACAGCACAACCCCTAACCGGAAGCAATATACTGTATCAACAAGGTGATTGTGAACCTAGCCCTTGTTCTTCAATCCTATATTGGATTTCTAAGCACATCAGACTTTTTAGATTTGAGCGCTTTTTAGTGTCCAACGTGGGGGGATTTTCAAGTGCCTCTGCCGTGCTGCTACTATCACCCACTGGGTTATCTGGATAACATTGATTGACTCCTCCTGAGGAAGCGGCATACACCGTGAAACATGTAGAGGACCATGTCAAGATCTGCCACAATTGGTATCCCCAGCATTCATTGGGGATTAGTGACCCTATGAAATCAATCAGGTTGCACGGCTGTAACTACTGTTTTTACAATGTTTGAACTTGTATGTTCTTTCCATTTTTTAATCAAAAATGTTTACTAATAAAATGTTAATTTTTATTTGAACCATTGTCAAATCCTTGGGTACCGAGATAGTCCATTTCTCCATTTGGCCAAGGGCAACTTTTGGGGTAGCCCTAGGCTCCTTTTTTCCATCTATGCCACGAAGAATTAAGGCAGTTCTGAAAGGAAAAGGGGGTCCAACCCGGTACTAGCAAGGTGTACCTAATAAAGTGGCCAGTGAGTATATACACGCAGTTAACTCTTGCAGTGGCCGGGGCTGAGGACTTTTAGGTTTTTCAGTGTTCAGCTTTAAAATAAAATCCTAAGACATTACTTGAAAAGCATTCATATATACTTGCAAGGATATATGCCCAAAATAAACATAGGAGGTACCTGAGATAAACTTTCATGCATGTAATCAAACTAAGAAAATGCTCTAGTCTAAAACATGTAGTTTTTGTCCATGGCTGTTTGTGAATTTAAAATAAATGGCACCCCTAGTGGCCATTTTAAAATAAATGTATACAAATTCTTTAAACAAATATATTTCTATTGCAACAGCAAAGCTATATAAACCTTTTTCGCACTAGATGTGTATATATATATATATATATATATATAAACATGATGTTATATACAGTATCTCACAAAAGTGAGTACACCCCACACATTTTTGTAAATATTTTATTATATCTTTTAATGCGACAACACTGAAGAAATGACACTTTGCTACAATGTAAAGTAGTGAGTGTACAGCTTGTATAACAGTGTACATTTGCTGTCCCCTCAAAATAACTCAACCCACAGCCATTAATGTCTAGATCGCTGGCAACAAAAGTGAGTACACCCCTAAGTGAAAATGTCCAAATTGGGCCCAATTAGCCATTTTCCCTTCCCGGTGTCATGTGACTCGTTAGTGTTACAAGGTCTCAGGTGTGAATGGGGAGCAGGTGTGTTAAATTTGGTGTTATCATTCTCTCATACTGGTCACTGGAAGTTCAACATGGCACCTCATGGCAAAGAACTCTCTGAGGATCTGAAAAAAAAATAATTGTTGCTCTACATAAAGATGGCCTAGGCTATAGGAAGATTGCCAATACCCTGAAACTGAGCTGCAGCATGGTGGCCAAGACCATACAGTGGTTTAACAGGACAGGAGCCACTCAGAACAGGCCTCGCATGGTCGACCAATTAAGTTGAGTGCACGTGCTCAGCGTCATATCCAGAGATTGTCTTTGGCAAATAAATGTATGAGTGCTGCCAGCATTGCTGCAGAGGTTGAAGGGGTGGGGGTGGGTGTTCAGCCTGCAAGTGCTTAGACCATACGCCACACACTGTATCAAATTGGTCTGCATGGCTGTTGTCCCAGAAGGAAGCCTCTTCTAAAGATGATGCACAAGAGAACCCTCAAACAGTTTGCTGAAGACACACAGACTAAGGACATGGATTACTGGAACCATGTCCTGTGGTCTGATGAGACCAAGATAAACTTATTTGGTTCAGATGGTGTCAAGCGTGTGGCAACCAGGTGAGGAGTACAAAGATAAGTGTGTCTTGCATACAGTCAAGCATGGTGGTGGGAGTGTCATGGTCTGGGGATGCATGAGTTCCGCCGGCACTCATTGAGGGAACCATGAATGCCAACATGTACTGTAACATACTGAAGCAGAGCATGATCCCTTCCCTTCAGAGACTGAGCCACAAGACAGTATTCCAACATGATAACAACCCCAAACACACCTCCAAGATGACCACTGCCTTGCTAAAGAAGCTGAGGGTAAAGGTGATGGACTGGCCAAGCATGTCTTCAGACCTAAACCCTATTGAGCATCTGTGGGGCATCCTCAAATGGAAGGTGGAGGAGCGCAAGGTCTCTAACATCCACCAGCTCCGTGATGTCGTCATGGATGAGTGGGAGAGGACTCCAATGGCAACCTGTGAAGCTCTAGTGAACTCCATGCCCAAGAGGGTTAAGGCAGTGCTGGAGAATAATGGTGGCCACACAAAATATTGATACTTTGGGCCCAATTTGGACATTTTCACTTAGGGATGCACTCACTTTTGTTGCCAGTGGTTTAGACATTAATGGCTGTGTGTTGAGTTATTTTGAGGGGGACAGCAAATTTATACAAGCTGTACACTCACTACTTTACATTGTAGCAAAGTGTCATTTCTTCAGTGCTGTCACATAAAAAGATAGAATAACATACTTACAGAAATTTAAGGGGTGTACTCACTTTTATGAGATACTGTGTGTGTGTGTATATATATATATATATATATATATATATATATATATATATATATATATACATACATACATACATACATACATACACACATACACATATATATATATATATATACATACATACATACACACACACACAGTATATCTGTGAAAGATCATGTTTTTATCAAAAAAGTATAGTAGAGCCTTCTACTGTATGTTCAGGTAAATACAGTGCCTTGCAAAAGTATTCACCCCCCTTGGCTTTTTACCTATTTTGTTACATTACAGCCTTTATTTCAATGTTTTTTTAATCTGAATTGTATGTGATGTATCAGAACACAATAGTCTAAGTTGGTGAAGTAAAATTAGAAAAATATATACATAAATCTATTTTTCTGAAATAAAAAAAAACTGATAATTGGCATGTGCGTATGTATTCACCCCCCTTTGTTATGAAGCCCATAAAAAGCTCTGATGCAACCAGTTACCTTCGGAAATAACATAACTAGTAAAATGATATCCACCTGTGTGCAATCTAAGTGTCACATGATCTGTCATTACATATACACACCTTTTTGAAAGGCCCCAGAGGCTGCAACGCCTAAGCAAGAGGCACCACTAACCAAACACTGCCATGAAGACCAAGGAAATCTCCAAACAAGTCAGAGTTAGGTTATAAAAAAAAATATCCAAATCTTTGATGATCCCTAGGAGCACCATCAAATCTATGATAACCAAATTGAAAGAACATGGCACAACAGCAAACGGCCGACCAAAACTCACGGACCGGGCAAGGAGGGCATTAAACAGAGAGGCAGCACAGAGACCTAAGGTAACCCTGGAGGAGCTGCAGAGTTACACAGCAGAGACTGGAGTATCTGTACATAGAACGACAATAAGCCGTACGCGTCATAGAGTTGGGCTTTATGGCAGAATGGCCAGAAGAAAGGCATTAATTTCAGCAAAAAACAAAGTGGCACGTTTTGAGTTAGCGAAAGGCATGTGGGAGGCTCCCAAAATGTATGGAGAAAGGTGCTCTGGTCTGATGAGACTAAAATTGAACTTTTTGGCCATCAAAGAAAACGCTATGTCTGGCGCAAACCCAACACATCACATCACCCAAAGAACACCATCCCCACAGTAAAACATGGAGGTGGCAGCATCAAGCTTTCATGTTTTCAGCAGTCAGGACTGGGCAGAGTCGAGGGAAAGATGGATGGTGCTAAATACAGGGATATTCTTGAGCAAAACCTGTACCACTCTGTGTATGATTTGAGGCTAGGACGGAGGCTCACCTTCCAGCAAGACAATGACCCCAAACACACTACTAAAGCAACACTTGAGTGGTTTAAGGGGAAACATGTAAAAGTGTTGGAATGGCCTAGTCAAAGCACAGACCTCAATCCAAAAGAAAATCTGTGGTCAGACTTAAAGATTGCTGTTCACAAGCACAAACCATCCAACTTGAAGGAGCTGGAGCAGTTTTGAAAGGATGAATGGGAAAAGTCCCGGTGGTAAGATGTGGCAAGCTCATAGAGACTTATCCAAAGCGACTTGGAGCTGTGATAGCCGCAAAGGGTGACTCTACAAAGTATTGACTTTAAGGGTGGTAAATAGTTATGAACATTGACTTTTTCTGTTATTTTGTCCTATTTGTTGTTTGCTTCACAATACAAAAAACAAACAAAAAAAAAAACAATCTTTAAAGTTGTGGGCATGTTCTGTAAATTAAATGATGCAAATCCTCAAACAATCCATGTTAATTCCAGGTTGTGCGGCAACAAAACACGAAAAATGCCAAGGGGGGTGAATACTTTTGCAAGGCACTGTATGAAAGACAGCGTATGAATAGCTTACATTTATTCTTTCCATCCAGTAGATAGCACTCCGTTGCTATTTACAACTTTCAGGCTAACTTTAAAGCTGAAGTATGGCCAAAACTGTTTGTATAAATTTGCACAGCAAAAATAAGTTACCTAATAAGCCAGAAATGTGCCTCATTTCTAGCTGCTGTAGCATTGCCTTGACTTCCCCCATTAGCACTGAATGTCCAGTGCTGACACTTGTAGTTTAGGCTGTAGTACAGATATCACAGGGAGTCGCTCGCTGGGCATCTCCTCCATTAGGAAGAAGTCTTTTCACAGAATGTAAGGCATACCTGGAGACAGTATGGATAAACTTCATTGTGACAGGAGTCACTTTGGGTGGGGGGTTTGTGGAACTCAGCCTACCTTGGAGAGCTCTGAAGACTCCGTGTCCAGCTCCCCTGGCCCCTCTTATGTTTAAATCACCCTGCATCTATTAGGGGCACAGGGTGACTGAGAACCCCACTATGATCTGTGCTATTTAGACACACTGTACAGCCACACTGGAATGTTGTATATATGTATATATTGTGTGTTGTCTCATGCTGTTGTGGACTCTTTGCTGTGATTGTTTGGGGTAGAGTTGTATCAATGTTTTATTGTGTCTGTCTGCCTTGGATATTATGGGATGTGTATGTAGATTAGCTGTGAGATTGGTGGGGGCGAATTCCTCCAACAGCTCTCCCTGCTGATAAGACTGTTTACTGATGAGAAATTTGAATACACCTGACCTGTGTGTCTATTGTGATTGGACAGTCTACCCTGACCCTGAATCCAAGGGTGGGGGGGGGGGGGAGTGTCTCTGAGTTGTGTATTTGTGGTAACATGTGCTTGAATAAGGGAGTTTTGATGTTGTTGTTCACCCTACACTGAGTTATGGCTGGTGACTGGGTGGGCTAAAGAGTAATAGGGCGTACACACGGTCGGACTTTGTTCGGACATTCCGACAACAAAATCCTAGGATTTTTTCCGATGGATGTTGGCTCAAACTTGTTTTGTCTACACACGGTCGCACAAAGTTGTCGGAAAATCCGATCGTTCTAAACGCGGTGACGTAAAACACGTACGTCGGGACTATAAACGGGGCAGTGGCCAATAGCTTTCATCTCTTTATTTATTCTGAGCATGCGTGGCACTTTGTCCGTCGGATTTGTGTACACACGATCGGAATTTCTGACAACGGATTTTGTTGTCGGAAAATTTTATCTCCTGCTCTCCAACTTTGTGTGTCCGAAAATCCGATGGAAAATGTCCGATGGAGCCCACACACGGTCGGAATTTCCGACAACACGCTCCGATCGGACATTTTCCATCGGAAAATCCGACCGTGTGTACGGGGCATAAGGGTTCATCACAGCCATAATCTCTTCTCTTCCAATTAGATAATGTCTTGCATTCAGTGAAATAAATGCAAGGCAGTTTATCTATGTAGGACAGGGCCGGATTTAGCCTGTCTAATCTGGGGGTGCAGTAAAAAAGAAACATTGGGGGGAATATTGTCAAAACTCCTTCATTTTATCCTCTTCAGTCTCCAGCTACCTGTCCCTTTTTTTCTGGAATGGCTGTGTGGGAGCCACACAGTCTCTCAGTGACTCTCAGTATTCCCTGTTCACTATGCATGCTTCAAGTGACAACCCAGAAATCACATTTGACATTATTTCTGAGTAGTGCAGACACGGTACAGGAATGAACAGAGAACACTAGTCTCCTGCACCTCCAAGTGGCTGCAATGAAAAGCGTATGTATTAGGCCAGCGTTTCTCAACCGTTTTTTTTTTTTTTCAGTCACAGCACCCTTTTACTGCCACTGAGATGTGTCGTATGTTGGTCGCAGGAGGGGTTTACAGTCGCAGCCTTATGGTGTAAATCTAACAAGCTAACTGCCAGCTATCAGATAGAAGCAAGAGAGCGGCTGTGCAATGAAAACATTTTGGTGCGGCGCTTACTAAATCAAAAAGGTCATATATGGATTTTAAAAGTAGTGCAACACTATATCCTAAATTAAAGTGCTAGGTGCTAACCTAATAAGTGCTTTTTAAAAGTGCTACATGACTTTTCAAATTAGTGCATCCAAAAAAACGCCAATTAACTGTTATACAAATTATAAACAAAGTGCCCCTTCAATATTAGTATTCATCTCATTACACATACTCCAAAATTCTAACAAATATGAGTGCAAACTTGCAAATATATACATAAAAGTGTAAACTTGTGACTTGTGCTTAGTCCTTATAAACAGTACAATTATTCAAAGTTCTGACATAATAAGGAATCCACTTGTAAATAAAGTGACTTGTGCAACAAATCTTTTGTGCTCCGTGCAACACTCCATGCACCCTTTCTGTTGTACCGCACTCACCAGGACTTTTTGACCTTTTTTTTTTAAGGTCTTAAAACGCTTTGCATACAGGTGTTCTTTGCTACTTGTAATCCTATAGGTCCACTGCATTGGACCTATAGGATTACAAGTACCAGATCGGATTACACTGATCACTGTGTTAGTGTCACTGGTTCCCGCAAAGTGTCAATTAGTGTCAGATTGTCCGCTGCAATATTGCAGTCCTACTATAAGTTGCTGATTGCCGCAAAAAAAAATCTAAAGGGTAGCTGTTTTGCTGTTGCACTTGCCTACAAGCACACGATGGTAAGGTCCTATCTGAGGTCTATCTTTGTGAATCATGCAAAATTGTATCATGATTTAATCACTTTAAACTTCTCCGTGTTACCTTGGCAACTCAGGGGAAAAAAAAAAAGAATCACACACAAGTAACAAGCTATCGGCAGAGAAATGTTTTGTACAGTTTACCATGATATGCAGGGATGTAGCCATGTCTAGGAAATGATTTACTAAGATTTCTGAACAGGTGGCCCAAGAGGAAGTCCTGAGGAGAGGTGAGGACAGCTGGGAATGTCGGCCTCCATAGCTGTGAAACACAACATTTGTCTAGTTAAACATCCCCTTGTCATAGATTTACATTGAAGTGTTCCTTCCCACTCTTCCATTGCCATTCTTGTACCTTTTTTTGGCTGTAGTTGCACCCCATGCAAGAATGTCTAGATCTCCTCTCCTCCTATATTTGATTGTTGTGACTTTTTCTTCTTGTTTTGGATCTGACAGGACTCACAAGCTCCTGTCTTTCCTAAGAATTTTCCATAGGGCTACCTAACTTTCACTGTAATTTAACCTCTTAAGGACCACCCCACGTACATATACTGCAACAGGGCGGCGAAAATCACGTACCTGTACGTGATTCTTTTCTTCCTGGGTCTGGGGCACACGCGTGCTCCACCAGTGGCCCGCTCCCGATGTGTACAATAACCCGATATCTGCTGGGACCCGCTGATCGTTCCTGAGGCAGACAGAAGGGCAGTCTGACAATTTAAACAAGGCAGATTGCCATTCTGTGAGAGAAGACGACAGAGATCTTGTGTTTCTGCTAAGCAGGAACACAGATCTCTGTCTTCTTACAGTACAAGCACCCCCCACATTTAGGAAGCACTCCCTAGGGACACATTTAACCCTTTGATTGCCCCTGATCATAACCCCTTCCCTGCCAGTGTCATTAGTATAATCCTCTGCCACAGGATGTATCAGATTTTCTGCAGTGAAAGTCAGTCACAGTGCCTGAACCTTTAAGCCGAGCCGGCAACACTATGCTGTATGGTTACTTCTTTTGGATACGTCCTTCGACCGAGTCACCAGGCCCCTCTATAGACCAGCACGCTGCATGATCTCTCCAAGACGGGTCCTCCCCTGGGATCTCCTCGGCTGTTCAGCTTTGTCTCACAGGACCGACAGCTCAGGACCATTCCTCGGCTGCAGTGGTAGGCCCCAGATAAGCCTCTGGACCCACCCCTGCGCCGCTGTATCGTGGGCCTCCCGATCGGAAGGCCCATAAGGTAGCTCCTTAACGCATACCTGTCGGCCAGGAGGGCCAGCAGGTGGCTGTAAAACAAACCCTAGAACATGGAGTCTGTCCCATAAATACCCTCTTCCTAGAATGCAACTCGGAGGACCACCTCCACCGAGCTTGTCTCCGAGACAGAGGAGCATCTATACACTTCGACACGTTGCCTTTCCAACACTGACCAGTGGCAACAGCGACACCCACCGGTCAGCACACGTCAGCCAAGCTGGAACAGAGGCGAACTTTTAACCTTCCTAACACACAATTTACTAAATTTACCTATACAATTAATAGGCTGCGCTGCTAGTACAAAAACATGATCATATTAAATAAAAACACCATGATTAGGAATGAACAAAAGTGAATTGTTTCATAACATAAAGTATGCAATGTTGAAAAACGCATAAATCGCATGCAGAAATAATAAGTGAAAAGTTCAGTGAACAAAACGATTAAGTTGAGTCCATATAAAATAAACTGGAAATCTTGTGGGTGTAGAAAATGGTTGGATAGAGGGAGAAAGACACCCTTCCTTCAAGTGACATAAAGGTTATCTCCGTAGGGAGCGTGATGTTAAAAAGAAGTTCCTCCACCTCAAGTAAGGTAAGCCCCTTACCAGATCCAAAGATCTCCTGTCAGAGAGATCATGCACACAGGTGGCTGTGTCCCCCAGCCACTGGGTCTCTGTCAGTGCGTAGATCAAAAGCCACCTCTCCAGGGAATCAGCCTAAAGGTGATGTATCCGCTCACAGTCCATGGATAAATGGAAAGAAAAATGCTCCATAGCGCAATACAGTTAAAATCCACTTTATTAAGTAAAAGAAAAGCACTTACAATTTGTGCAGTATAAGATCCCTTCTAAAAACAATATAGCGCCGGCCGGCTTCAGCTGCTGCCCGTTCCTTCCGGGTTCAGCGTGGTATGGTGGTGACGTCAGCACGCCGCTCCTCCCTACGCCGTTTCGACAAATCTGTCGTCTTCCTGGGGTACGGGCGGCGTGCTGACACACCACCTATATGGGAACTCAAAACAGAGGAACGCCCCCTTCTGTGATCAGGGCGTCCGAGGCCACTGCCGCCATCTTTGCATAGGGCAAGCGGGACCTGTATGTTATTGATTCAATAGGATATACACCGTCACAACAAGGACAAAAAGGATTACAACAGGGCAAATAAGACTATACATTCTCTTGTTGCCAACAGCGTGCAGGCCACAAAAAAACCTTGAATGTCAGAGGAATGCAAAAATTCAGATAGGAAAATACCGCATATTTTTTTGTCGACTATAAGTCGCTGATCGCTGCCATTACTAGTAAAAAAAATAAATAAATAAAAATCCAGTATATATATCCCATAGTTTGTAGACGCTATAACTTCTGTGCAAACCAATCAATATGCGCTTAATGGGAAGAATTTTGATATTGTAATTCTTTTTATTGGATATGTTTTATAGAAGAAAGTAAAAAATATTGTTTTTTCCTTCAAAATTGTTGGTCTATTTTTGTTTATAGTGTAAAAGAAAAAAAAAAAGGCAGATGTGATCAAATACCACCAAAAGAAAGCTCTATTTGTGGGAAAACAGGACATCAATTTTATTTATGTACAACTTTGCATGACCGTGCAATTGTCAGTTAAAGCAACGCAGTGTCGTATCGCAAATATGGCATAGGTATGAAGGGGGGTAAATCTTCCGGAGGTCAAGTGGTTAATTAAATGAATTTTAAAGTAAACCTCTTTAAGACAGAACTATGATGGATGCCATGGCTAGCCTCTTTCTGATCATGCTAGTTGCGCGGCTTTTATATTCAGCCAGTAATTTTTGTGTCACTGTCCTAAAACAATTACCCAGAATAGAAAAGTCAGATATCTGGTTACTTGTTTCAGGTGAGTGGTTTTACTGAAACAAGAGTCAACATAAACAACCAAGCAGCTAGCATTTTCAGAATGAGAATTCTGCAGTGGCAGATTTCTGTGTTTTATTCTATTTTTTTAACCACTTGCCGACCGCTGCACGCTGATATACGTCGGCACAATGGCAGCGGTAGGCAAATGGGCGTACCTGTATGTCCCCTTTTTGTCCAGGGTTAGCGGGCGCGCTCCCGCTACGTACAGCATGACCATGCCCGCGGAACCCACGGACTTGATGTCCGCCGGTCTCCCGGCAATCGTGTCATGGAACCACAGAACGGGGAAGCAGTGGTGTAGCGTGGGTTGTCAGCACCCGGGGCAAGGCAAGTAATTTTTTCCCCTAACCTGGGGACTTTTAGCACACCCCGAGTCCCTTCCAATACAATAGTACTGACCAACCAAATTCCTTTACTGACCATTACACACTACACTGACCACTATACTATACTGAGAACTACACTGACCATTATACTATACTGTCCACTACACTGACCACTACACTACACTGTCCACTATACCCATACTAAACTACACTATACTGACCACTATACTAACCACTACACTACACTGACCTCCATACTAAACTACACTATACTGACCACTATACTAACCACTATACTGTCCACTATACTGACCATTATACCACACTATACTGACCACTACACTACACTGACCTCCATACTAAACTACACTATACTGAACACCATACTGACCACTATACTACATTACACTGTCCACTATACTGACCACTATACTACACAGCCTACACTATACTGTCCTCCCTACAGTTTCTCTCTCTCTCTCACCCATCCCCCCCGGGCCAGTAACAAGACTCTCATGAGGGAGTCTCACTCACCTTCTTGTCCTGGCCTGCATCGGTCTGGAGTTGGAGGAGAAGACAGCGGCAGCTCACATTGTTGCTTCTCTCCCCCACGCTCTGGCTGCTGCCATGTTCAGTGTGCAGCGCACTGTGATTGGGCGTATAGGGGTCATGTGCGGAGGCGGGACTTCAGGAGCGATCGGACACAGGCCAGCCCTACGCCTCACATGACCCCCATACGCCCAATCACCGGCCGGAGTGCGGGGGACACAGGAACTTGAAATTAGGAGGAGGCAGCCAGTAGTGACACATACTGACGCCCCCCTAAATGTCGCGCCCGGGGCCACGGCACCCCCTGCATCCCCCACGCTACGCCACTGCGGAGAAGTGCCTATGCAAACAAGGCATTTCCCCGTTCTGCCTTGTGTCATGACAGAGATCACTACTCCCTGTCATTGGGAGCAGTGATTGCTGTCATGCGAGTTGTAGCCCACCCCCCCCCCCACAGTTAGAATCACTCCATAGGACACACTTAACCCCTTCATCACCCCCTAGTGTTTAACCCCTTTCCTGCCAGTGTCATTTACACAGTAATTAGTGCATTTTTATAGCACTGATCACTGTATAAATGACAATGGTTCCCAAATAGTGTCAAAAGTGTCCGATGTGTCCACCATAATGTTGCAGTCCCGATAAAAATCGCAGATCGCCATTACTAATAAAAAAAATAATAATAAAAATGCCATAAAACTATCCCCTATTTTATAGACGCTATAACTTTTGCGCAAACCAATCAATATACGCTTAATGCGTTTTTTTTAACCAAAAATATGTAGAAGAATACATATCAGCCTAAACTGAGGCAAAAAAAAAATGTTTTTTTATATATTTTTGGGGGATATTTATTATAGCAAAAAGTAACAAATATTGCTTTTTTTCAAAATTGTATCTTTTTTTTGTTTATAGCGCAAAAAAACCACAAAAAACGCAGAGGTGATCAAATACCACTAAAAGAAAGCTCTATTTGTGGGGAAAAAAAAGGACGTCAATTTTGTTTGGGTGCAACATCGCACAACCGCGACGCAAAAAAGTGCTCTGGTCGGGAAGGGGGTAAATTCTTCCAGGGCTGAAGTGGTTAATGAAGGGATCTCAAATATTATAAATGACCTTACACCTCTCATCAAATTAACTTCCCATAATTCCCTGCACATCAGAAATCAGACTGCAAGTGGGAGTGTCACCACTGTTCAATAATACTGCAAAAATCTTTTTCCCATGTTTCAGGTGATGGGGGTTAGCAAGGTATGGAATTTATTTGGTTATATATGTGCAGGGTGGGGGTGTACATTCACAGTCCAATTAGCAGACTAGAGATGAGTCTATGCATGGCAAATTGCAGACTTGCTGGCTTGGAATAACGAATTTACACTCTGGGTATATAATGCTGCAGAGGAGAATGAGTCACAAATTAAGCTGCAGTGGAACAAATCATTCATCATGATGAACAGTAGGTATACAGTATACATACAGTATATCTATAAGGCCTCATTCACACTGGCAATGACATGCATGCATTTATAGGACATTTCCAAACACAACTAAATGCATGCAATGATTATTATTACTATTAATATTATACAGGATTTATATGGCAACAACAGTTTGCACAACACTTTACAAAATAGAGGGAGAAATTAAAGTTCCAATACAGTTCAAAACAAGAAGGATCTGTCAGGGCTGTGTCAGGGCTGTGCTCAGCCCTTCCTTCTCTGAGCTGGCCGCTCAGCTGTTGGCTAATTGCCAGCTCCTATCTCTCCAGTTACTCAGCTGTTGATATCCTGCTCGTCAGTCCTGCCTACTTAAGCCTTGGTCAACATCACAGAAACCATCTCCTGTGATCCTGTTTAAGACGTGCTTTGCTGACATCCCTTCTGGCTCCAGATCCTGCTTGCTGTTCCACTACATTGATCCCTGACTTCTGGCTTGGCTGGTTACTGAACTTTGGCTATGTTTTGACTACGTTTGTTCTTTTTACTTTTATTATTAAACAAGTGTGATTTAACAATACTTCTGTCTTGGCCTGATTTCATGGTTTCTGACAGGATCAGAAGGTCCTGGTTATTAGAGCTTACAACCTACAAGATTGCAACTCGCATAGAGAAAATTTAATTCTGGAGCAGTTTAGACACTCTGTACGGGTCTATACGCATCTAAACGCAAATGCAGGAGAACTTGATCTGGGAAGCATACAGTTTGCTTATACTTCCTATGGAATTTCTCCTGCGTTTCAATAAACCAAACACAGGAGGCCATTGTGAATGTAGTCTAAGGATTAGAATCAGAATCTAGTTTCTTGGTACATGACGCAGGCTATAGATGAGATGAGAAGATAATGCAGCAGAATGGAGGGGGCGTATGGAAAGAAATTATGGAAGATGTACAGAAATAAACGCACGCAAAGCCTGATTGGAACAGGCAAGCCTGTCATCTAACACTGAAAAACACACTCAGTACTTTTACACAGGCTCACATCTAATACACATCACAGGAAGTACCTGGAGCAGTACTAGTGAATGAGACACATTACGGGCAGCAATGTTTGAGATGGAGCAATTCCCAGATGACACATAAAGAGGGGAAGGAACTGGGTTCATAGGTGACAAAACTTTAGCATAATCTGTGAATGGTACAAGTGAAGCCTGAACAGATGAGTGAATACATCCTACCACTGGCAGCTTCCAGACCATTTCAGGGAAATGATAGACAGGAAGGCCATGTCAGTTTACAAATCATAAAGTACAGTTGGTCAACGTCACAAAAAGTTCTTCCTAACAGAAATGAAATATGTCTCTTCCTCTGTCTGCAGACAGGATCCAAGTGCAAAACGGCAAAGATCACAGATTTTCCGCATGCTAACAGAGCACTTACTATAAAGGGCTGTGGCTGTCTTTATGATTTTAAAGCAGTGGTGGCCAACTTGTAAATATAGGGGGCCTTCAATGAAGCCTTTGAAATCACCAAGGGACCACACATATATTGGGGCCTCCAAACTTTTCAGTATGAGAGCCACATCATATATTTTACAAATATTTGTAAGCCCAAAAAAATCCGGGTTATAAATCAATGAATAATAAATGAGTGAATATGTTTTATTTGGATCATTTTTGGAAACCGCATGATATGATTCAGAACAAAAGAGAAAGAATCTAACATTAGGGTCACCCACTGAGCCCCCTTATATCAGAGTCCACCTTAGTAGCCTTCCTTTAAAGTGATTGTAAGGGGTCGTTTTTGATTTTTTTAAAATAACAAACATATCATACTTACCTCCACTGTGCAGCTCGTTTTGCAGAGAGTGGCCCTGAACCCCATCTTCGGGGTGCTCTTCCAGGGGGTTAACTTGCGGGCGCGCTCCCGAGTGCAGCATTTGTGTCCATAGACACGAATGCCGGACTTGGCCCCGCCTACCAGCGCTCGTCATTGGATTTGATTGACAGCAGCGGGAGCCAATGCCTGCATTGCTACCAATCTATCCAATAAAGAGCCGGGACCCCGTGGAAAGAGGGAGAGCGCGTCTCCACCGAAAAACGGGGCTCAGGTAAGTAAAACGAGGGGACTGGGGGGGGCGGTCACTGCCAAGTGTTTTTTCACCTTAATAGGATGCATTAAGGTGAAAAAACACAAAGGTTTACAACCCCTTTAAGCTGGCCATACATGGATCGAATCTCAGCCGGTTCACTGGGGACCTGCGCCCTTCAACTGGCAGAACACAAAAGCACTGTGGGAGGCATGGTCTGTTTTACACCAGAGTCTACATCAGTGTTCCCTCCCTTACAATAGTGTCCCCATCAGAGACCGCCTTACATCAGAGCCCCCATCAGAGCAGTCCAGCTGCTTGGAACCCTCAGTCTGTGCACATCAGCTGCAGGCCAGATAAAGTCTTGCAGAGGGCCGCACTTTGGAGGCCCCTGTTAAGTAATGCTACAGTAGACAATTACAAGCTGCAGACATGCTGCAGGAGTAGTTTGAGACTGATAACATAATGCAGGAGACACTTATCTCTAATTGTCTCCTATAACCAGCCTCTGACTATCATTACAGTACCTTTAGAAATCAAAAGGTCTCATTACTTGCTTCTAGGGCTTAAGGGATGGATAGTAAGGCTCGATTCACGCTGGTGCGATGCGAAAACCCATGCAAGTCTAGTACAAGTTTCCGCATCGCACCCAGGGGCGGATCCAGGGGGGGAAACTGGGCAATTGCCCCCTCCGAGAATGCTGGTGAGAGGGCAGGAGGCTGGCTCCGCGGGAGAGAGCGCAGGCAGCTGGCTCTGCGGGTGAGAAAGCGGGCATGCCGGGGCGGGTGACTGACAGTCTGAGAGAGTGGGCGGGTGAGAGAGCGGACGGTCCGGGCTGGTGACAGTCAGAGAATGGCCAGACTGCTGGCCAATCAGGGAGTCGGCGGGCGGGGGAGCAGAGAGATGACATCATCTCTCACCGCCCGCCCTGCATCCCTGCAGTTCCGCCCTCACTGTGCAGGCAGCAGAGAGATTACATAATCTCTCTGCTGCCTGACCCTCTGGGAAACAGAAAGTGACAATTGTAGCAGGCAGGTGACAATCCACAATATGTGACAGGTGACGTGACAATCCGCATCTGGTGGCAAGGTGAGGTGGCAAGTGACAATCCGCAATGTGTGACAGGGGATGTGGCAAGTGACAATCCGCAATGTGTGGCACGTGACGTGGCAAGTGACAATCTGCATCTGGTGGCAGGTGACGTGGCAAGTGACAATCTGCAATGTGTGACAGGGGATGTGGCAAGTGACAATCCGCAATGTGTGGTGGGTGACGTGGCAAGTGACAATCTGCATCTGGTGGCAGGCAATGTGGCAAGTGACAATTGTAGCAAGAAAGTGACAATCCACATCTGGGGGCAGGTGACTTTGCAAGTGACAATCTGCAATGTGTGGCAGGTGACGTGGCAAGTGACAATCCGCATCTGGTGGCAGGCGACGTGGCAAGTGACACGCTCGGGGCTCCCACTGATTCTGCATTATGGTGAGTTGAACTATTTTATATAACAATGTAATAATAGAAATAATGCGCTTAAATCATCCTGACACCATAACAACCATGGTGCTGTGATGATTGAAGCGCCAAACACCAGCCATCTCCCCGATAAATTACCCCCCAAAAAATGTATTTTCTGGAAGAGCCCCTCCTGAGACTAGACTCTGGATCTGCCCCTGATCGCACCAGACTCACAGGCAGTTCATATGCGAACCGCTGCGGGTGTCAATAAAAAGTTAAAGTGGAGTTCCGCGGGGGTAAAAAAAAAATTAAAAGTAAGCAGCTAAATATAAATACTGTAGCTGCTGACTTTTAATATAACCTGTCCTGGGAGCTCACAAAGTCGGCACCTGAAGCCGAACCGTCCCTTATCTCCGGGTGGAGGCGCTGGCATCATTACTAAAGGGAAACAGGAAGTTTCCTACTGCGCATGCGTGAGTTGCGCTGCACTTTCTGAATGGTCCCTGCTGTCTTCTGGGACTTGTGTGTCTCCCAGAAGCCAGAAGGCAGCGGGAGGGGCCGGACATCGCATAGTTTGCTGCAATGTGCAGCTATCTTTCCCCGGAAGTGGGAGCAGATACTTGGATTTGACAGGTTTCTGTTCCCCCCTCCCCCCTGAAAGGTGCCAAATGTGGCACCAGAGGGGGAGAGGATTCACATCGGCAGAAGTTCCATTTATGGGTGGAGCTTTGTTTTAATGACACCCCCAGATCGGTTCACATATCGCAGTGAGAACTATCAGTTGGCACATGAATCGGATCAAAAAAATCGGATCCTGCACGACTTTGGTCTGAATGCGATGCAAATTCAGCCATACAATCTGTATGGCTGAATTTACATCGCACAGACATCGCATCTGATTTGCACTGCAGTGCGAATCACATGTGTTCTCACACGGCACATCAGTGTGAACTCAGCCTCAGGGTGGGTAAAACTACAAATGCATACTTCCCAATTGTCCCGGATTCCGCGGGACCGTCCCGTGATTTAAAGTCAGTCCTGGGGTCCCGCGGATCAGGGCTGGATTCCCAGCTCCAGCTCCCCACAGCTCTGCCCCCGCCTCCGGCTCCGGCTCTAGTTTCCTGCCGGTCAGCGGCAGGAGCCGTGTAGCAGGGACATGACCAGTGTAGTCCAAATGTCAGCTACATTCCATTTCTACAATTCCCCCTTTTATAGTCCAACCCCATAACTGAGACCACACCTTTTATTTATGGAGTAACATGGTCACAACAGCCTCTTTTTTTTAAAACACTCCAAATAGATAACTTCAATAAATAACCAATAAACAAACAATAACATATTAATAACGTAAACTGTTAACCCCAGTCTGATGGTCTCTGACGGTGACCCACCTTTTCAAAATATATATAAAATATATAACCTCGGATAACCAACGCACTGCGGGACTTTTTCCAAACTAATAGGCCTCCAGCTGTAGCTGCTCGGAGACAACCGCTTCCTGCAGTGCCACCAAATCCAGTATTCCCTCCACCGTTCAGGAATACACCGGAGGGGAACATGCTAATGATGAGCCCCCCACCCCTTTAAATCCATCCGTTTACCGCCCCCCGCCAAAGACCACCAAAATAACACAGCCACAGCCCGAAAGCGTGACCACCTTACGTTTGAGGGCACCTCCACACCCTCAGGGCCTGTTTTATCCCCTTCTGCAAACCCAGGGACCATAAGTCAATCCCTACATCAGAGAGATGAACACCATCCCTCCTCAGGTACAGTCCCACATTCGTCTCCAACTCTCTGTGCCGAATAACAATACCACCATTCTGTCTGACAAATCTCCCCACCACCTTATTAATTCTAATACGTGTCTTATTAATGCTCACAACTGATCTAGCCCAACGCCATGTTGTTCGAGCCACTATGTCCGACCAAACTAGAAGGGTGCCCGGGAATTTAACCCATAACTGCATAAAATCCGCTTTGATGTCCGCCATCAGATCCCTGACTGACCGGACCCCCAAGTCATTCCCACCCGCATGAATCACCAAAACGTCAGGGGGTCTGTCCAACCGAACATACCTCTCCACTTCGCCCATTACTCTACCCCACAACATCCCCGGTCTACCTAACCAGTGTATGTAAGCCTCCCTCCTGGAAATCCCCAGTTGTCTGCCATCCAGATGTACGTCACCTCTCCTGGCCCCCCAGCAAACATAGGAGTGACCTACGATCCAGACAAGGCGTACCGGGCTTCCATCTGCAATGAAAACAAAACACAAGATAGCGGCACCCTCTTACTCTCAACACTACCAACTAACCAACTATTACCCGCAACACCTCTCCCTTGTATATTGTGTATCCTATTATTTATTTATTTTTTTTATTCAATTACCAAATTAGGTCTTATATAAGACCTGAATCTCCTAGACTCCCATCTCCCGAGCCTGCGCACAGCAGCCTCATCCGACCTGCATCTGGCAGTTTCTGTAGCTGACCCTATGCGGAAGGAGTGTGAAGCATACTCTGACCCAACCAAACCAGCCCTTTGTAAACATTTTCTAAAAATCGCTATAAATTGAAACCGTGACAGATAAGACCCATCCTCATGCCTTAGGAACGGCCCCGCCCCATCACACCTGACCGACCTAAATTCCCGAACCGCCACCACTGGGCATACCCTTGACCCTGGTAAAGCAAACAGGGACACAATCACCCCTTTACCTTGCTGGTCAGTTTTGGACCTCTGCAGCCGCAAACATACCCCGTCTACTTCCAACCGCACATCCTGATCCAACAACCCCCCCAACATGCTTAGACGGGCTAATCAATTCCCCTATACGAAAAGCCCCATAAAAAGCCAGTGAAAACGCAGCTGTAAACGGTCAGATTTCATAATGCGATAAACAAATGAACCTCAACATTTCATTCACATATGGAAACCAGGTTCGTGAAAGTGACAGGCCGTCTCGCATCCCTTTTCTTATGCTGTTTTCGATAGCCTTTCAAGGCCTGCCGAACCCAAAAATCCTTAGTCCAATCGTTACCCCCCATTAATTTAAACAAGAACGACAAGCCTGCCAATTTCCGATCAATCGAAGATACTGCGCACCCACTTTCCATGTTCCTAGCTACCCTGTTTCCCCGAAAATAAGACCTAGCTTAATTGTCGGTGATGGCTGCAATATAAGCCCTACTCCCCAAATAAGCCCTAGTTAAAGTCTTTGTAGGTCCTATTTTCAGGGTAGGGCTTATTTTTGGGGAAAGAGGGTAGGGCTTATTTGGGGGGTAGGGCTTATATTGCAGCCATCACCGACAATCACGCTAGGTCTTATTTTCGGGGAAACAGGGTACTAAGTACAACACCAATAATCTTCCTTCCGATCCAAGCGTCACACCAGCCTCCCGCACCAGCATCGACCACTCCTTCCATACCTTACTGTAGGCCGTCCAAGTGAAATCACTTACTGACTGCCTAATCCATCCCGCGGTGACTCCAAAGGCAGCTCCCACATCCAATCCGGGCAAGGAACTCCTTCCTTGTCTGCACCTGGCGCCAGCTCCCTGAACTTGTCCCACTGAAAACGAGACAAGGAGTCAGCCAACGCATTGTCAACACCCGGAATGTGAACCGCATAAATAAAAATGTTTAGACTCAAACACCTAAACACCAGCTGTCTCAACAGCCGTATGACCGGCTGCGAAGATGCTGACATACGGTTCACCACCTGCACTACACCCATGTTGTCACAATTGATCCTCAGCTTCAAGTTCCGGCATGCCTTCCCCCATAATTCCAAGGATAACACCACTGAAAACAATTCCAGCAGCACCAAATTTCCAAGGAACCCCGCTCTCTCCCACGACTGTGACCAGGGCTCCGCGCTCCATCTCCCTTGAAAATATGCACCAAAACCTGTGGAGCCCGCCGCGTCAGTGACCAATTCCACATCAAAATTGCTCACCGGGCCAGACATCCACACTGCCCTCCCGTTGTATGTGGCTAAAAACTCATACCAAACTTTCAAATCCTCTCTATGCTCCTTTGTCAGTCTAATAAAGTGAGTTGGTATTTTTACCCCCGCTGTAGCCGCCGACAGCCGTCGGCAAAAAACCCGCCCCATGGGGATAATTATGCAAGCGAAATTCAACTTACCCAACGAAGCGCTCTCAACTGCACCTTCCGCAATCCGTGGATATCCCGAATTTCCTTCTGCAGCTCCTCCAACTTACCTCTGGGCAAACGGCATTCCATAGCTATTGAGTCTATAACTATCCCCAAAAAACGAATTTCCGACGTGGGGCCTTCCGTTTTCTCAGCCGCCAAGGGCACTCCGAACCTGCCTGCGATGTGTTGCAACGTGGAAAGCAGAATCGCACACACAGTGGAAGCAGGGGGGCCTATACGCAGAAAGTCATCCAAATAGTGTATAACTAGGCCTGTCTAGGCCTAGGCCCGATACCTCCCTAACTACCCATTCTAAAAATGAGCTAAACGCCTCAAACATGGCACATGAAACTGAACAGCCCATGGGCAAACATTTGTCAACGTAGAACTGTTCTTGCCAGTGACATCCCAGCAGCCGGAAGCTCTCCGGATGCACCGGCAACAATCGGAAAGCCGATTCTATATCCGCTTTTGCCATGAGAGCCTCTTTGCTGTAGCGCCTCACCCATTTGACCACCGCATCAAATGAAGTGTAAGACACTGTACACTCTTCTGGGTCAATGAAATCATTGACTGAACCCCCTTTTGGGAAAGATAAGTGGTGTATCAAACGAAACTTGTTAGGTTCCTTCTTGGGTACCACCCCCAACGGTGAGACCACTAAGTCTGGCCATGGTTTGGTGGCAAATGGCCCCCCCCATGCGCCCTAACGCCACTTCTTTTTGCAATTTTTCCCCAACTACTTCCTGATGCAGTAATGCCGATTTCAGATTCCTTGCCAAAGGCGGAACCGTCGCCAATGAACATGGAATCTTAAAACCCTTCGTAAACCCCGACTCCAACAACCTAGCTGCTCCCCGATCCGGATACTTAGAAACGGTAGCATTCTTTCCACCCTCACTGGCGTCATCCCTCTTCGGAGTAGAGTCACTGGCACGCTTCCCTCTCTTAAAACATCTCGACAACGTGTGGGCGCCCCCACACCCTGAGCAGTCTTGAAATTACATGCCCCCCCAAATTTACAGGAACCTTCATTATACTGCCAGCACACTCCCCACTTTTTTGCCGGCGACGTTCCTGAGGAATGTATACCCCCGGCCCCCCCTTGAAAAGGCTGAGGCAGGGGTCCTCGCAGATGACATAAGCCGCATCCAGAGGCTAATATCTTTATGATCCCAACGTAGGGACGGGTGGACTGCCCTCCGCTGTCTGAACTGCTCGTCATATCTCAGCCAAACAGAACCCCCGTACACCCTATGCGCCTCTCCAATAGCGTCCATGTAACAGAACAACGCAGAGCAATGCTCGGGGCTCTTCTCGCCAATGACGCTTGCCATGATGACGAAGGCTTGTAGCCAATTAACAAATGTACGCGGTATCAGCTGGTACCTCCTTTTTTCTTCATCCTCCTCCTTGGAATCATCGGGTTTTACCCTGTCCAAGTTAAATTTCTCCAATGGTAGCAGGGAAAAAATCTCCACATACTCACCTTTTTGAATCTTTTCTCGGACCTCCTGCTTCAGATGTGCTCCCAAGGGGCCCTCGAAGCAGACGTAAACCTCACACTTCGCAGCGTCCGCCAACCTGACAACGTCGGCCTTCTCTGTGGACCCTTTTTTCCCTGCCTCATCCGCAACTACTCCGGCCCCTGATTGGCTGGGGGGAAGAATCGCCGGGGGCACCCCTACCCCCCCAACCCCATTACTCCTGTCCCCTGACTCAGTTACCGGTGCTGTCCATGGGGCCACTTGAGGTGGCTGCCCGTGTCCCCCCTCGAATCTACCAATTAAGGCCCGCAGACCCTGCAAGAAATCCGTCAGCTGCTGACCGGACCACGCACTGGCAGGATTGTTCCCCGCCAAATGCTGTTCTGGCCGGTCCCCGCAGACTGCATCCCAGTAACCGCTGGCACTACCATACCTGCTGCAACCACCCCTGTCAAATCCTGTAACGCCCCAGACAATGACACAGAAGTATTAGACTTACCACGCTGACCAGGCACTCTCCCCACAGCCGTCGCGGTGTACTCCCTCGCTGGCACTTCTGGTTAGTCTTCCTCCGACACCTCCCCTTCCGACCGATCATTACACTCCACGCTTGGTTGACTGGTAAGCCGCCCGGGTGATGAAGCCCCAGAGGCCATGGCGTGAGATGGTGATGGGGCCCTCCTCACCCCCGAAGCTCCGCTGCCGTCAGACAGGCGTCGCTGACCTGTCCTGACAGCCTGTGCACTTGCACGCTTGTCCCCTCCTCCACCAGTCTTTCTGCTCCTCTGGCTGGCATTCTCCCGTCCATCTCCCCCACTTGCTCCAGCAGCCCGCTCCGCTGTTAAGCTCCGCCCCCTCCCGATATTCTCCGCTTGTCTCGATTCACCTGCTTGGACTCTGACCGGCTCCCCGTCCCTCCTCACTGCTATCTTTGGATCTCCGCCCCGTGCCGTGGATGTACTGTGTTGTGCTCTGCGATTGCCTGGCGGGGAACCGGCGCCATGTTGGCCCCGCCTCCCGAGTGCGGCCAGCGGCGTGTAGACCGCCTGGGAGCCGCAGTAACCTGTAGCTGCCTCCGTTTTCCTGGGAGGGACCGACCGATCCGCCCTCGGGCTCCTGGGGATACGAATGGGCCGAGATGCAGGCCCTGGCGAAAAACGCGCCGGAGGCCGCGACCTCCGCGCGCGGTAGTACACCTCACCTGATGCTGATTCACCTGGCTCTTCCTCCCCAAAGTCTCCTACTTGATTCTGCAGCCATTCGGGTCCCTTCTGTTCCGCTGCCTTTCTCAGTCTCTCTAGAATCACCTCAATGGTGGCCATCGTGGAGGAGCAGGTGTGTAAAAACTGCCTCCTCTGTTGAACTCTTCCTCACACTGACCCCCTTTACTTCTCCCCTCCTTTAAATACAACCACTCCCCTTTCTCACAATATTATCTTTCTTACCTCCCTTTTACCCATATTACCTTTTACATCAACTATTAACCCCTTCCGTGTCTCCCTTAGACACACTGTCATGCCCGGCCCTACACTACCCCTCCTTTCAGTCATTCTCGTTCCGTGCCTCACTTAGCCCGCGCAGCCCCCCTTTGCACATGGAAAAGAGGAGCAGCTCGGCTACATATGGATGAATCAATCTCTCCATATACCTCCTGCAGCCGCTGAATGCCTGTGGGAGGGAGAGGAGGAGGAGCGGGCATTCAGCAGCTGCAGGTGGTATATGGAGAAATTGATTCATCCATATGTAGCCGAGCCGCTCCTCCTATGCAATTTCCTTCCGCTGCAGAAGTGTTCCGCTACCTCCGGAGCCTGCCCTGGCTGTGCTTGCCAGTCTCTGGTGACAGCGCTTCACCCTTGGCATCTCCGCGTGGTACACCCTCCCTCCTCTGCAGTGATCCCAATAAATGTGTGCTCTCCCTAGTTGTGCTGCGGCCACCGAGTGAGCTCAGAGCTGGAGGCGGAGCCACCTCTACTGCCTTATGCTGTTCCCGATATGCCAGCAGGAAGAGAGATGACTGCCCAGCTAAGCACCCACCTCCCATAGAGACTACAGTAGTTCTTTCCAGGATGTGTATGGGAAGGTATTCTGGGGGGGGGGGGGGGCACAGAAGGGGGGGGGTGAGTGTGCAGAAAGGTGTTAGCAGCTAACATTGGTTGCTGCCTCTTTGCATGATGATGCCACTGTCCAATGGCTCTTGCAGCGATGGAACATTGAACTAGGACTCATTTACACCATCTACATTTATACCCTCTGCACTGCTCCCCTGTGCCCTAACCGCCGACATACATGCCACACTCCTCCCTGGCACATACTAACCACCATACATTCCGCACTCCTCTCCTGCACGTACTAACCACCATACACGCCACACTCCTCTCCGGCACATACTAACCACCATACACTCCACACTGTAGTGAACTCACCGCTCCTCCCCATTTAAATCAACGGGGCAGCGCTGCTATACCGCCGGCAAAATGCCACTGCAGCGCCGGATTTAACTACTTTTTGGCCGCTAGCGGAGGGTTAAAACCGCCCCGTTAGCAGCCTAATAGCGCTGCTAAAACAACAGTAAAAATAGCGCCGCCCTTGGCGGCACAGTGTGAAAGGGCTCTAAGCCCCCCCACTGGTAAGACTTTGGCCACACCCACACTTTGCCGCGGCGTGCGTAGCAGATCACTACTTCCCTCAGGTGTCCCTCATTCTGAAGTTCAAATGTTGGGAGGTATGCAAATGTTTTGTTCATTCAACCCAGTGGGCTGAACGAAAACAAACAGAGATCACTGTACTAACACAAGTGATGTTAGTGTGGCTATCTCCCCTGCTGTGCTATTGTATTCTGCCCCTCCCCCCAGAACACACTAATCAGCACTGGCAGCCATTGGCTGATCGGATGCTGGTTTTCCAGCATGCCCCTTCAACAGAAGCCGGTTGTAACACAGGTCATACTAGGTGCACATTTCTTTCCTGCAACCATGAGTTGCAGGAAAGAAGTTCACACAATTCCATCATCAACACAGACACTGCTGAACAATTGTTTGCTTCTGGCAGGGGAAGTCGTCACCGCTGGGAGAAGACAGTAATTGTATATAGCCGCTAGCGATCAACGTAAGAGAATCCAGCAGGCTGGTTGTACCCAAGTTGATGCTGAACCTGCCCAGATTTGAACCGTGTATGGCTGGCCTAAGACTGGCTTCTGTAGAACAGAGATCTGTACCCATGGGCTGAAAGTTGGAAAGTTCCTGCGGAACCAATCGTTTTTGGCCAACTTTTTATGACCCTACGGATATTTACACCTTCTAAACTATTGCCATCCGACTCACAGGTCGCACGCTCACCGAATGCCTGGCTTTGGTGCAAACCACGGTTGCAAGAATTTTTCCGTAGAATGGATGGGGGTTTCTGGTTTAAAGGGGGGTGAAAATAATCTTGCATCTATTTTTAGACATGTTGCGCTCCTTTGCGGACTTTCGAATAGACTTCGGTCTCCCTCCCACAGCATATTTCCAATATTCACAGATAAGTCACACTGCCGTGACAGTTTGGTCTTCGTAACATAGATATCCAACCTTCCCTGATTGAATGTCTATTGACTGACCCCTCCCATACAAAACTTGTTTTCTGTTGCATCATGGCAGCACACACTTTGGGTTGTGGCTCTGCCCCCACAACCTGATAGGACTGAATAGCTATAAATCCTAGAGAGGGTCCCCCCCGCAGCATTCTCCTTTTTTTTTCCTCACTTGCCAGGACCAAATGGACAGCAATCCCTTACCGCCTTTGCCCCAGCTAGGTTCAAGCCTCTCCTGGGTGGAAGTCCTTACCTGTACAGCCTCTAAATGAGCTAGATGGAAGGAACCCCACGCTGGTGGTCTCAGGGGTATGTTGCCTGGCCTTTTACAAGCCCTAAATAGGCTTAGTTCATATGCAGCGGCCTTCTGTTTCATTTCTGTGCATTTTTTTTCTCTTCCCAGCGGGTCCTCTGAGCCCTGTAGTCCCACAACATCGACCTGTCTAAAACAATGGCGCCCAAGCATTCCGGCGCTTCCACGGACAGCGGTGACACAGCCGAGTTTCTGTTTTGCTATTCTCCAAGATGGCACCCGGTTCCGCGTCGCACGAGTGTGCATGTGCGAGCGTGACGTCATCTCCACTGCGACGGCGGCAGATTTAAAAAAGGGACCCATTACACTTTTACTGATACTGTCAGCAGTGCTCACTCAGTGTTCTATCCTGCACATATCTTGCTAGTAGCCACCTTTCCTGCCTATTTATAAGCCCTCTCCTCAGGTAAGCTGAACCTTCTGTGGCGATTCTTTGGTTCTTCCCTACTTCTCCTATCTGCATGTAACTCACTTCCGCAATACACTTTCAGATGGAGTTTCTGTCAGCGCCATCAGGTCATCAATCTCAAATGGCAGAGAAAGATCGCACAGAAGAAGCCGCTCAGGCCATAGTTAGAGCCACTCAGATCGCAGGAGAAGCAGCTCGGGCCACAGGGTAAGTCGCTCAAGATCATACTCACGGCATGGTCACTCCTACCATAGGAGATCTCCTTCATGCTGGCCATCACCTACCCATCGTTCCCGTCCAGTCGCAAATTCCTGCTGGGTCTGTCGCGCCATAGTGCTTCCTGAAAAATTGGCCTGCTGTACGTGCTTCGAGGAAACTACTAGAGAAAGAGTGCCAGGGAAATGACAGACATTATCAGGGAGTCGGTTAGAGACTCAATCCTACAAGTTTCAGCTCCTGAAACAGACAAACAGGTTCAGAGTACCTTGCCAGCTACTCCCAGCACATCAAAAAACTCATCCGACATCGAAGACTTGGAGGTCTCAGCTGGATTTGATTTCTTGCTAATAGAACCATTTGTAAAATCGGTAAAGGAGGCAATTGGATGGGAGGAGCCTAAAGAAGCCCCATGTAAACTGAAAAAATATTTTCCAGATTTCAAGAAAGACCCAGAGGCATTTCCATTCATCGAAGAATTGGAAGAACTGATTAAAGAAGAGTGGCAAAAGCCTGAGAAAAAAGACCGTCTTAATAACAGATTGGCAAAATTATACTCACTTAAGGAGCCCATTAGTATCCCCTCCAGTGGTAGACGCATCACGAATGCATTTGACCAGGCACGTAACACTACCCATTGAGGACGCGGTAACGTTCAGGGATGTGTTAGACCGAAAGATCGATCGCAACCTAAAGAGAGCTTACCTGGCCGCAGGCGGCGCCTGTAGACCAACCGTGGCACTAGCAGCAGTAGGAAGCGCCATTTCCAGCTGGTCTTCCAACATTGAAAAGCTAATCATAGACGGGGCGGAACAAGAGAAGGTAATCGCAGCCCTTCAGGAGCTTAGTATCCCGGAGGAAGCTTCTGTGGATACAATCAGGTCCTCCTCAAGAGCAATGCTGGCTAAAGTAATAGCCAGAAAAGCATTATGGCTGAAGCCCTGGGCAGCGGATGCTGCCTCAAAGACCAACTGGTGTAAAATTCCGTACGATGGAGCCAACCTTTTCGGGTCAAAACTGGACACAGCCATATCAAAAGTTACCGGTGGCAAATCGGGACTTATCCCCTCAGACAGAAGACCAAAGCAGCAAAAGCCACCGCCTTTCAGACGCAACTTTCCGGAAAGGTACTCTGAGGCAAAATCCTACAAACCCGGGAAAGAGTACAGGAGGAACTGGAAGAACCCCCAGACATCCTTCTTAAAGTTCCAGAAACCAAAACCTTCTGCCACAGGAGATCAGAAGTCTTTTTGAAGGTGCGCCCGTCCAACCTGCTGTGGTAGGAGCCAGGCTCAAAAATTTCAAGCAGGTCTGGGCAGGTCTAGTATACTAGTAAAATACATTCAGGACCTACTTCAGAAACATGCAATAAAGGAGGTACCATTACTCCAGAGGGGGAAATGTTTCTACTCCCCACTATTTTTGGTAAAGAAAAAAAACACGGAATCTGCGCCATCCTAGACCTAAAAAACCTCAGGAGGATTCTAGTGGAAGCTTTCAAGATGGAAAGTCTACAGTCGAACCTTCATGCCATAAACATAGGAGACTGGATGCTATCCGTTGATTTGCAAGACGCATATCCTCATATCCCCATACACGTCATGTTTCAGAAGTTCCTTCCGTTTACGGTAAACCATCAGCATTGTCAGTTCCAAAGCCTTCCATTTGTAATTTCTACTGTCCCCAGGACATGCACGAATGTCCTTTTACCAGTAATAGCCTTCCTAAGAAAGAAGGTCTTAAGAGTCCATCACTACCTGGACGACATCCTCCTTTTATCAGACAACCAGGAATCCCTCATGTACCATCGGAAGATACTGATCTCAACTCTGCAGTGTTTCGGATGGCTGATAAACTGGGGAAAAAGCAATCTCCAACCCACTCAGAGAATGATCTTTCTGGGAACTGGACACCCGGTTGAATACAATAGTCTGCAGTTAAAGTATGTCTTGTTTGTTTCATTTCAAATCCATTGTGGTGGTGTATAGAGCCAAAAAGATTAGAATTGTGTCGATGTCCCAATACTTATGGACCTGACTGTATATAGGGAACCTGCACTAAAGCACCATTCACACTTGTGCAACTTGTTATGCAACTTTGGACCCCAAAGTCACGATATTGGAAAACCATGGGGTATGACCTGAGTACTATACACATCTGTGCGACTTAGTAGCTCCTGCACTACTTTGGTGTAACTTGTGGGCCGTAGACTTCAATGTAAACCCTCAAAAGTCTCATGAAAGTCACACCTGCATGATGTGTGTTAGACTTTGTAGAACAAAAATAATCACGTTGGTGAAACCCAGAGTCGCAACAAAGTCACACATCCATAGTCACATCAAATCACACTGTAAAGTCGCAATGGAAATTGCACTTTTAGTCACACAAGTGTGAATGTACCCTTAGATCTCTCCTTTCAAAATAGCTGGTTGGCTGACTATCATACCAACCCTAAGGTTTTTTAATGCATAACAGTAGTTTTGACTAAAGAATTTAATAACTCTTTGCTTGTTCCAGGCAAGTAATCCAAAAGTACTGATCACTTTCATGTCGTTCAGGTAGATCTCCGCCTCTCCAGGGTTGCCTACATCTAGAATACAGAATGGTTAAAATCCCGATCATTTTTTTTTTTTAAATTTGGCTGCAATTTGTGTCTAAATGGGAAGATTTTTCTATCTGTCCAAGACAAAATGGGGAGGTCTCTAAAGCAAGTAAAATTTTCCCTAAAGATAGCCATCACTGAAACAAGCATCCACACTGGAAGATTTCCCACCTATTCCTGTTCCAGTGACAAGTCAAAATTCAGGCAATTTACACCTCCAAACCACTTATCCTTAAAAACTAATTGTTTAAAGCAAAAAGGCATACACCACAGTACAACCTAAACAGAGCAGCATTTGTAACCACTGAAGGCTCCAGTACCCGGTCTCGGACAAAGTGCCAATACAGCAAGAAATAGTTAGGGTTTTTCTGTAAAAAAAAAAAAAAAAAAAAAAAAAATAGTTTGGGTGAATCTCGTCAATTGTTATTCAAAGCAAAATGCAGCCATCGCCTGAAAGTGCAAAAAACCTGGCAAGTTGGCTTCTTTTCCGATGGAAAACATTATTTTCTTTGGGTTGAGTAATGGATACTAATCGTTGCTTCACACTAGGGCTGCAACTAGCGATTATTTTCATAATCGATTAGTTGGCCGATTATTGTTTCGATTAATCGATTATTCGGTTAATAACCTTAAAAAAAAGTGTGGTGTATAATTTAGTTAATATGTACATTTTTAAAAAAAAAGGTAATTTATTCCTAAATATCTCTATGCAGTGGTAAATATAAATAACCAACTATATGGTTAGGGAGCAAAATATCGAATCCACTCTGAGCATAACAGACAGAATACATATACTGTATATACTATTAGAGGAGATATACTGTATAAACTATAAGAGATATACTGTATATACTATTAGAGGTTATATACTGTATATACTATTAAAGGGTCAATCTGGTAAATATCATCAGACTCAGTGATCAAATTTTTTTTATTAAAAACAAAGTCTTCCTTCAAAAAAAAAAATGGCATTTTAAGAACGTTCGTTCTTTCATTCAGCGAATGTACAAAGATTTTTCGTCTGAATATTCTCAGCTGAAAATTGATCGGTGTGGCCAGCATAAGGCTCGGTACACACCTATGCAGTTTGCTTTTCATCTGTTTCTGCAGTGCTTTTTGCTGTGCGTTTTGATTTTTGTGTACGTGATTTTGCTGTGATTTGCGTTTTTGCATTTTTTTGGCCAATTTGTTGTTGGGCAGATTAAAAAATACATATTGCTGGAAAAACGCATTACATGCTTTTCTGCAGCTTCTCTATTGAAGTATATTGAACCAGAAAATCACTGTTTTGCGTGAACGTGTCCCATAGGAAACCGTGTGAATGAATTGTAGTGCGTTTCTGCAAAAAGCACCAAAAAACACATAGATGTGAACCAGGTCTAAGATGTTTAGTAACATAATGGGGCGAAAAAAACTAAAATTAGCCCTTTATAGTACAAAAAAAAAGCAGATAATCACTACTGTAAGGGGTTAATTTTTTTTAGTGTAGAACTGTGAAAGTAATATTTGCAGTAGCGATTATTTGCTCTTTTTGTACTATAAAAGGCTCATTTTAGTTTTTTTTTCAACCCCATTATGTTACTGGCCAATTAATCGATTATGAAAACAGTAATCGATTAATTTCATAATCGATTAGTTGTCGATTAGTTGTTTCAGCCCTACTTCACACCACCACCAAGAGGAGAGGAAAAGATCAAAGATTTAGTGCTTTATATTTCTCATAAATACTAGACTGATTTCTAGACAATTCATTGCACCATAGTGCACAGACATCCATAGGTAAGCCTTGTGAAGGGTGGGTCCATGGCTTTAAAGTGGTACTGTACAAAATCCAGCAATGAAGAGAAAACCAGCACACCAAGTAGTAGATTCTAAAGTTGGATTTACTGAAGTCCCATATCCGCAAAAAAGTTATGTCTCTCTGTCTCATAGAACGTTGGTTTAACTTTTTTGCAAATATGGGACTTGAAGAGAAAATCAGCACACCAAGAAGTAGATTCTGAAGCAAGATTTACTGATGTCTAGGTAATTCCGTTTCATTTAAGACTTAAAGTGCTTGTTATTTAAAAAAGAAAAAAAAAATTCAAAACTTTACCAACATGTTATACTTACCTGCTTTGTGCAAGGGTTTTTGCACAGAGCGCCCCAACTTCTGGGGTGCCCCGGTGGTGCTCCTGGCTACTCCCCTTCGTAGGGTGTGGGCATGTTCCCGAGTACTGCTGCTGCGTCGATTGACACAGACAGCAGGACCCCCCACTTCCGTGTCACTGGATTTTAATGACAGCAGCAGAATGGCTCCTGCTATCAATCTATCCAATGAGGCCAGAAACAGCGTCTGGAGCCGCTGGCCTTGTGCACATCGCTAGAACAGATCAGGCAAGAAAAAAGGGGGCAGTTGCAGCACAGGCGGTTTTTCACCTTAATGCATAGAACAGCGTTTCTCAACTCCAGTCCTCGAGGCGCTCCAACAGGTCATGTTTTCAGGCTTCCCATTATTTTGCACAGGTGATTTGATCAGTTTCACTGCCTTAGTAATTACCACAGCCATTTCATCTGGGAGAAAGCCTGAAAACATGACCTGTCGGGGCGCCTTGAGGACTGGAGTTGAAAAACACTGGCATAGAATGCATTAGGGTGAAAAACCTGGAGACTTCACAATCCCCTTAACTCCAGGCAAATATATAAAAACACAAAACAATGCAGTTATATTCTTATTAAAAATATAGAATGCATTTTATTTGCAACTAAAAACCTAATTTTGACTTTGTAAGCGCTACTTTTAATCCCTTGCACAGTGCCTCTCACACTGGGTGTGGCAAGGTCAAAACTGAGGGTCAATCAATTGTGTTGTAGTGCATAAAAGCTGGCAGGAAACATTCTGGAACTAGTAATGCCTCCACTGTCCAATCACAGGCTTGGGGCAGGGAAATTACCTATCTGCAAGTGCAAGTTCACCTTTACAGAAAATCAGTAAGGTAACCGTACACTGGACCCGTTCCACTTTTCTGTAGTCCTGCTCTGTCAGGAACCGAAACGTCGCTTCACCGGTTCAGGGATTTAAAATCCTCCTGGCTTTCTCTCCTCTCCTCGCTGACAGGACAGGTTAGACAGCTTCTGACTGGTCAACGCTATCCATGTGACAGTGCTGACGAATTAGAATGCTTCTTGTACATACATGCTGAGAAGTATGGAAAGGAGATTAGGCTGCAGGCATTTTGAATCCCCGGCGGGACTGAGGAGGATGGGGAGGGGGATTCAGTGTAAGGTCACCCTACAGATTTTTAGTAAAGGCAAACTTACACTTTAAACGCAGTAGAAAAAAAACATACTGGTTTTATTGTCTGGTAGGGGTGTATAAACACTATAATGCAAAAACTCTGTGGACACTTGACCATCACATATACATTATAAGGCCAATAGTAATTGAACAACTATCCAAAATTATTGTACTTAGGCGTTTCCAGTGAAGGGCACTGTTAAAGCTGAACTCCAGAATAAGCAAATATTGTTTAAAAAAAAAAAAAAAAGTGTATTCTTACATGAATCTTGGTGCGTTTCGTTTATTTCTTCCAGACTTGTGCAGCAATCCAGTGTGATAACTTGCCTTTGTGGAAGAGCTGTAATAAATACCAGTCACAAATGCGCTCTCTCCTCTCTCTCCTTGTGCAGGGTGACTGGTCTTGTCTCCACCCCTTACTGTAGTTTCTGAAGCCAGCCTGCAGTGGGTGGAGCCTGCTGGGCCCCTCCCACAGCTTTGCTCTCTGTGCAATCTAGTGATTATGTCACGGCTACATTTGAAAGTGGATACCAAAAGGCATTTGGTGCATTTAAAGTGGCCATTGTGAAATACCATTAAAAGGAGAAGCAAGGTCAAAGCTATTTTGGTCATACTTATTCTGTAGGTCACAGGAGTGCACTTAGTTCTGCACTCCTGTGACCTGTATTCAATCGACAGCAGGCTAAAGTCTGTTGTGGGCTGCCGTCACTCAGCTGCTCCAGGCTCTGGTGTGATCCTGACTTAAATATCGCGATCCACCTAGATGTCTGACTGGCAGATGGCTCAGCCTTTCAACACGTTGCCAAGAGCCTGAGCCAGTGGCTCCCGCCCCCTTCCCAGCTCAGCATTCCAGTAAGCAGTGGAGAAGCAGAGGGGAGAGCCGGCGGCTGACAGGCACCAGCTCTCTACTCTCTGAAGACTGAGAACCAAGTGACCAGCTGTCTTTGATCGCTCGGTTCTCGGTCTTGGGTGCAGCGGGAGACATATGCAGCATCCGACCGATACTGAATCCACCTAGTAGAGTATAATTTTTTTTCTTTTCTTAAACACCCATACTTCTTTTTTAAACAAAAGTTTTGGCGCCCAGAGTTGAGCTTTAATGCCACAGCTTGCAAATTTGTTCTAGACTTTCAACTTTATGGTAACAGTTTGTGGAAGGTCCTTTTCTGTTCCAGCACAAATGTGACTCAAGCAGCACAAAGACAGCTTCATAAACACATGGTGTGATTTTTGTTGTGGAGTAACTTGAGTGGCCTGCACAGAGCACTGACTTCAGTCCTACTAACACCGTTGTAGTGAACTGAAATGCTGATTAAAGGAAAACAGCCAAAGCTTGTATGGTTGTACTTTTCCTGGGGATCACAGAAGTGCAGTTTGTTCTGCACTCCTGTGACCCATTTCAGCCAACGGCGGGCCAGTCGGGAAAGATTGCGAACATATGGTCGGGATCCACCCAGATTGCCTGGACTGGCACAGAGTTCAGCCTCTCAGCAAGCTGCTGAGAGCCAGCTAAAGCTGCTCCCACACCCTCCACAGCCCAGCGATACAGTGACTGACATTCACCAGCTCTCTGCTCACAGAGCACTGAGCGAACAGCATTGTTTCTCAGTCTTAGCGCCAGCGGGGGACCGATGCTGCATTTACCCAGCTAAGTCTGATTCTTAAAAATAGCCAGGTCTTCTGCTCCAACATCAGTACCGGACCTTACATATACTCTTTAGGTTAAATAACCACAAATTCCCACAGAGACCCTGCTAAATCTTGTGGAAAGCATCCCCAGAAGAGTGGAGGCTGTTATGTCTACAAAGCGGGAGCCAACTCTACACCAATGCCCACATGGTTTTGGAAGGGGATGTGCAAGCTCATATGGATGTGATGGTCAGGTGTCCACAAATTTTTGGCCATATAATGGGACTAATTGACTAAAACTGGAGAGCGCACAATCTGGTGCAGCTTGGCATAGAAACCAATCGGCTTCCAGGCTGTTGATTTTTTGTCAAAAGCTTAACTGAACAAGCTGACATTAGAAGCGGATTGGCTACCCATGCACAGCTACACCAGATTTTGCATTCTCCAGTTTTAGTAAATCAGCCACAATGTGTATCAGGTCCTGGAACGACAGAAATACTAACCCATTTGCAGGTAAATCTGCTCTAATATATGGATTTAAATAGCATATTGAATCCATTTGCCTGGAGTTGCAAACTTAAAAACACAATTTTTAACAGAGCTGTAAGCACTGGTATACTTATCATTTTTGAGTATAAGGAATAAAATGTTTTGGGTCTCTCAAGCTATCCACAGGTTATAGACACTACACTAGGTGCACAATGGGTGAACAATTTGTGTGTGAATCCCCTTTACATCGCTCCCAAGACGAAATGCCAGAAAGCAAGTGCCAGTCGTTTCCAAAACACAGAAAGATGACAAGGAGCTCAAGTAGAATGACCAATTTATTCCAAATTAGTTTAAAAATTACCTTAAAATGTCATGACATAGAAATTATGGAATAAAAAAAAAGAAAAAACCACCTAGATGCAATTCTTGGCCCCGATTTCTGAAGGATCTCAAAGTATATGTGGGAACGCTAGAAATATTTATACCAGCCATGCGTTCCTTACACATGTTTAGTAAATGAAACTTTCCAACTGTCATGGTCCTAACAGCAAGGCTGGGGAGGGTGTATGTGATATTTGATAGACCAGAGCAGATAGGTTGCTGCCTAAATACATACCGGTACCACCTACCAGCTTAGCATGCCTAGCAGGAATTAAAGGGTTATTAATGTGCTATAAACTTTCTAACACTCTGAGTCTGTGCAATTTTAAAGACCAAGGATTCACCTAAATGGATATTTCAGTTACAGATGTACTGTAGTTCACTTGTTTAAACCACCAACTGGATTCCTACCTTATCCCAAACTGTTTGAGGACTCCAGTGACATGTTACAAGAAAATTTCACATCATACCATGGAGTCATGCTTCTCCTACTCTATTCTCCATATAGATGAATACGGTTGAACAATCCCAGTAGGAAGGTAAACCCCTCTATTCTAATGGATGCAGCAGGTGGGACTGGGAACTTTGGGAAAATTGTTGCTTCTAGTCAACACTGAAATCCCAGTTTTGGGCAGCGACCCTTACAAGTGTTACTCTAACATATTGCAAATTTCATGTTCAAGATAAGTTCTCTCAAACTTATGCAAGCTCTCCCTTGACAAAAATGTGCTAAATTATCCCATGATTGACCGTGATAGCTGTTTGTTGTCCATTAATGTTCTGTGACTTACTTGCTGAACTTATAGGCCAACAGAGATGTTGTTGCTACAAAGAAACAGGAATTTGCTCAACTAAACCACCGATCCAATCCTCAAGGGACAATCTGCACTTGTTTTGAGAGATAACTGAACTAAAAAAACTGCAGCAAAATGGATACAACCCCCTTTAATATTATTGCTCAACTTTGATCATATTTGTCTTTTGTGCTCCAGATTGCAAAAAAACAAACAAATGCTCAGTAGCAGAATGAATGAGATTAGACATTACAGCAAAGCACAAACCACCAAGAAAAAAAAAAGTCTACTGCATCACTTAGTAACACCTATGCAGAAACACTTCCTCTGCGTAGACCTGCACAGAATAAAACGCTGTAAATTCTATGGCAAACAATTGATCTTCAGAAAACAGCATAACACTGTGCTCTGGTACTTCTCATACACAACTAATATATTCTCTTTTTCTTATTGGAAACATCCCGTCAAAAAGAAAAGTTTATTGGCACTGGCAAATAGGCATTTTAGTCACTGTGCTGCCTTAAAAAAAAAAATTCAGGGGAAAATAAAGACAAACAAGAGTTTTTATCTTTACAGATACAATTCTCTATATTTAGAAATTATCAAATTATCACATACATGTTTTAACTTTTAAATCTTTGTTGTTTCTGGGAATGAACTGGCAGCTGACCTTATCGCCTGGACAAGTGCTTTCGTTAAGCCACAGTGTAAAGGAGGAAAAAAGGGGGGAACCTCTATCCAATACACATTACAACGAATGGAAATGTACCATAAACATATCCAAACTTAAAACTAAAAAGGTAAAAACAAAACAAATTATACAAGTGGATTGGCAATGAGGGTTCCAAGTGGAGTTGGAACTATAAAAAAAAAACCAAAACAATTTTATTATGTTGCAGAAATGAGGGTCAGTGAGAAACCGCAGAGCAGACTGCAAAAGCAAAATCCGCAGGATGTACTTCTATTTCATGGAACCGTTTAATGGAAAGGGGGCCAAACCACCCAGAGAGAGAGCAGAAGATAAAGCCAGCCGCCTTTAAGCAGCATACTATGTGAAAAAGCCTACTGTGCAACAGAGAATGGAGCAGATAGTTCTGTAGCTGAAGCTTTGTGTTTGTAAAGAAATTGGGCAAATAAATGAAAGTCTAATTTAGCCACGTTAAACATTGAACAAAGCTCCCCCCTCCCCAAGTAATTGGGACAAAATAAAAATAAAAAAAAATCTGACCAAATAGGCCAGAAGGGCACAGACAGGCCTTCCCAAGTCATGTAGCTGAATGAGTTCAGAGATTGGCAATAGAGGAAATAAGGAAAGCTTTAGAGAAGCAATTGGAACTGGCAGTGGAATTTATCGGACAGTCACGCCGAGCTTCTCCAGCACACGCACACCCTTCTCCTGGTACTCCTGCCGGGTCATCCAGAAGTTGTCTTTGTCTTTCATGATGTCTGCTAAAACAGCTCCTCCTAGGAATACCATGTGCTTACGACGAGGAGGATCTTCTATGCGAATCTTGAATTTCTGAAAAGACAGGGGGCATAATCATCAGTATAAGTGTCTTAATAAATAAAATAAGAACTACCTTAAAATGACCAAGTCACTACAGGGTCAAAAAAGCAAAATCGCAATACCTGCAGGAAAACAAGGCCCTATTACTCAACTTTCTGATGGCCTGTGTCTGGAAATGCCATCAAAAATACTTGCTCCCCAGGTGGCGCAAATATTATACTAACCTGATGTATAAAATACTTGTTTTCCCAGTTGCACATGGTGGTTCCTTCCACTAGCTCATACGTTTTGTAGTGACATATGAGCCAGCACAAGGAAACACTGCCTGTTGGGAGGGATAGCAGGAATTCACACAACCAGGTGTGTTAAATACCTGCAGGGGCTGCTGGGTAGCAATATCACAGTGGTGTTTTTTTTTTTTTTTTAAGACACTGGCTGCCAGAAAGGTAGGTATATCATCTCTGGTTTCTGCAGATGCCATTTGCTCTTTTTTTCCCCCTTTAGTAATAGGGTCACTTTAATATTCAATATGAGTCTACAAGTAAAATCAAGCTTAAAATTAATAAAATGCAGGTAACAATGCAAAATGAAGTTTTGCAATAGAGAGCCATCATACTATCAAGCTATAATTATACAGAGGGACCTAAAGTCCAATTTTCACCACCCGGCCTTAACACAGCCATTGTGGTGTTGGCATACTATGGTGATGCCGATAGTTTTACAAGGGATAGGGCCCAGAGATGAGAGAGCCTAACCAACTCCACTTACAACTGAAATGTCACTTTAAAAAACAAACAAAAAAACAAAAACACCACCACACACTAGATACTAGGTTTTGCAAAACTCTGAAGCAGTAATACGATCTTAACAACTAACAAAGAAAAATATACAGAAAGATAACATTATTGCTGAATGCCAAGTGCAGTTTCTATAATGTGCAGTAAACAAAGATTTCAGATACCACCAACCAAACCATAAAACAGAAAGATGTACTCCATCTAGTGGTGAAATACTGTATGGATAAAATTCTGTCTTACAAAAGGGCTTGTGTAGAGATGGGGTGTGGTGTTGCGTTCGTAGGCATGATTCTTTTGCAAACAGCCAACATGAATTAACTCCAAAAATGTCAGATTATGCATAACAGTGATATATCTGGGTTACTACACTGCAATACTGAAATTGTAGCATGTTTACAACGTAAACAAAAGTTAAAGTACAAGTATATGAGATGTAACTGACCCATTCCTAAGGTACACATAATTATGGCCCTAGCCTAGGGCAAAGAGATGTTCAAACTAGCTGCAACTCACATTTTATGTGTTTTCAAGAGGAACCAAACCCACTGATTTTAACAGTTTCCCCAGTTATATTCAAGGCATGCCAAAAACTGACTGTCACAGCTGCTTGTTCTCTCAACCAACCTTTCAAGTCTTCAAATGACCGTTGCAAGAACTGATCACATGTGCAACACCAAGGCAACTGCAGATCAAACAGAGGCTAAGATGGCTGCTACGTTCAACTTTAAAAAGGCATCTACATGCTGGCAATCAGGTTACAGCTGCATTGTTCTCTAGGCACCATTCTAAACAAAGCTTAGTGCCTAAGAGCTACTCTCAAATTAAGCATTCCATCGTGTCTTGCTTACTTCATCAATAAAAAGGATGGAAAACATTCGGCTGCAAGCACAGAGAGGGGAAAAAAAAAAAAAAAAAGAGAAAAACGGTCAGACCAGCTATTACTGGAGTCTATACTTGTATGGCAACCTCGAGGACTGGTAGGTAGCCTGTGCTGACCAGACAACAGCTGATCCTCTTTAATCATTATAAAACCAGGCATGGAGGTCCCTGAAAGTTATGCTTTTGAATATTTACATGTGGCCCAGATATTATGTTGAGCTACAAAATGAACTTGGGCATAGTATCTGCAGATGTAGTCCAATTTAGAAACCTTGTCACCGATTTAAAAAAAAAAAAGTTAACTTACCTGTAAAATTCCATATCTTGGAGAACAGTACAGGACACAGGAAACATATTCATACACCACGGATATTGGCATGTACCTTTAATTGACTGGATTATGGCAAGCTTTTGAGAACCACCCCGGGGCACCTCCTCTATACCCCTCCCCTACATGAAATCTCAGTTTTGTAGCAACGTAAACTAAGAAAAGGAAGGGAAGGTGGCCTGCCCTGTACTCAAAGATATGAAATTTACAGGCAAGTCAAAATTCTTTTTATCGTAAGAGTGAAGTATGGCCAAAGCTTTTTTGGCCATACTTCTCATGTGGGTTCACAGGAGATCACCTAGTTCTGGCAACATAATATCATACACCATGGGACAAGCAATCATTACAAAAGCTATGTTTTTGAAATGTCACTCGCGCAAAGATAACAAATAATTTAAATTAAAGATCAATTAAATTTCAAAATCTGGGCAGCTGCAGCTTAACCACATGCCGCCGCACGCTGATTTACGTCGGCAGAATGGCACGGGCAGGCAAAAGGGCGTACCCGCATGTCCTTTTGAAATTCACACCTAGCGGGCGCACGCGTGCCGCCAGCACAGGAGCGTGCCTGTGGGTCCCGCAAACTCTGTGTTCGCCAGCGGCCCGCAATTGCAGTGAGCAGAGGCAGAATGGGGAGATGCCTATGTAAACAAGTCATTTCCCTGTTCTGCCTAGCAACATAACAGAGATCTACTGCTCCCTGTCATCGGGAGCAGTGATTTCTGTCATGTTGTAGTGAGCCCACCCCCCGCTACAGTTAGAACACACTTAACCTCTTGATCGCCCCCTAGTTGTTAGCCCCTTCCCTGCCAGTGACATTTATACAGTAATCAGTGGCTATTTTTAACTCTGATCGCTGTACAAATGTCAATGGTCCCAAAATAGTGTCAAAAGTGTCTGATCTGTCTGCAGCAATGTCGTAGTCACGATAAAAATCGCAGATCGCCCCCTTTACTAGTGAAAAAAAAATAATAAAAATGCCATAAATCTATCCCCTATTTTGTAGACGCTATAACTTTTGCACAAACCAATCAAGATATATTTACTGCGATTTTTTTTTACCAAAAATGTAGAAGAATACATATTGGCCTAAACTATGGAAGAAATGTTTTTTTTATATATAATTTAAGGGGATATTATAGCAAAAAAAATTGCTTTTTTTTTTCAAAATTGTTGCTCTTTTTTTGTTTATAGCGCAAAAAAATAAAAAGCACAGTGGTGATCAAATACCACCAAAATAAAGCTCTATTTGGGGGGGGGGGGGGGGGGGAGGGCGACCGTGCAATTGTCAACTAAAGCAACGCAGTGCCGAATCACAAAAAATGCTCTGGTCGGGAAGGGGGTAAATAATTTCGGGGCTGAAGTGGTTAATGGTATGTTAGACCCATGTGCATAAATCCTTGAACATAAATGCACCGATACCCTATTAAATGCTCCATATGTGGGTTCAGAAATTAAGTGTTATAGTTCTTGCTGGCTGGATAGTAGCATGGGTAAGCCAAGGGAAAGAGTCTGCTTTTTCCATGCCATCAAAAATGATTTCTTGGAGAGCTCTTGAAAGAAATTGGGTGAAAGGCGAAATTGTCTCGAAGGAAGTGACCATTAGGCCTAGAGAACACTTATGGAGAACCTCACAGAGATTTCTCTTGGATCTTTGAGTTCTCGAATATGAGCTCTTTTCTAGAAGAAAATGCTACATGCATCACCCAGCCAAAAGCCTGGAGTAGTTATTTGTCCTGTGGACATTTTCTAACTGACTGAAAGAAGTTTTTCAGAAGGTGGTTTGTCTAGATAGCCTGTGACTTGAATGCCCTGGGTTCTGAGCAGGGCTAGCAGAGATGCCAAGACCTTTGTGAACACTCTTCTAGTACTACTACTCTAAGAAATCCTCTGCCACTGTGAAGTTCAGAAGCCACAATGAAGGGGATAAATGGGAACAGCATCTTGAATATCCACCGATGCCAGGTATTTCCATTGTCTAAGAGAGGCAGCTACAACCCCAATTTTGAAAAAGTTAGGACCCATATTTTATTCACAATATAAAACATATCTAATGTTTAAACCAAGAAAATCTACAATTTTGCATTTTTGGCTAGCACAGCAAACTGTGTTCACAGTGATTTTCGGAGATATTCCTGAGCCCATGCAGTGATGTCCATCACAGAATGATGCCTATTTTAATGCATTGGTATTAAAGGGACAGAAGATCACAGGCATTCATTATTGCGTTTCGGCATTGTTTCTTGTGCACAGAGATTTCTCCAGTTTCTCAATTTTTTTGATATTATGTACTGTAGATGAGGATAGATTTAAAACCTTTGCAATTTTTACGTTAAGGAAGATTATTCTGAAACTGTTCAACAATTTTTAGATGAAGCTTTTCAGATTATTGAACCTCTGCTAATCTTAACTTCTGAGACACTACTTCTAAGATGCTCTTTTTATAGCCAGTCATGTTACTGACAAATTAACCTAATTAGTAGCAAAATGTTTTTCCAGCTCTTCCTTGGACAGCCGTCTTTTAACTGGTTCGACTTGTGTGATCTGACTTTGAAAATGCTTCCTTTGCATTACTAAATGCACTACTTTGGTCAGGATTTCAGCCCACTGATTTCCATGGAAGTCGGGATCGTCATCTTAACTGATCCAACTTGTGGCATGTGACTTGTGCTCTGGGGATCTTGAGGGGAAACCTGCGGGTCAGTAAGGGGGGGGGGGGGTTCGAGAATCCACCCCTTGTGACGTCACTTGTTAAAGGGTTTCCAGATTCTAAAAAGCCCCCTGCTGCCCGCAGACCCCCACAACCACTGCTCAGGGTTGTCGAGAAGAAGCCTGTGTCCCAATTAACATGTCCCAACATGCCCACTGCCCCAAAGCAACCCTCACCATGTTGAGGGCATGTGGCCTGGTATGGTCCGGGGAGAGTTTGGGTTCCTCGCTTGCCGCCCCCTCTCCATTTTCCTGACCTGCTGGGCTGCATGCTTGAATAAGGGTCTGGTGTGGACTTTGGGGGCGGGTGCACGCTGTTTGTTTTTTTTCGTAGTGCTCATTCCTTTGTGTCTGCAATCCTCAAATCTTCTCCCTTTTGCTGAGCAAACATGCCTGCAGAATTTTTAATTTTCTACACTTCTGGGTGTGTTGGGTGCCTGGCTCTCGTACTGTGGCTCTACCTGCAAGACACATCAATAGTGTGCCCCAGGGGACATGCTGGCGGTGTTGCATTCAGTGGAAAGAACCATAGAACTGCATTGGGAAACAGGCATCTGATATATACCCAGAAGAATCGGAAGCTAAAGATTCTGCCAGCAGCTGTGCCCTACAAAAAAACAAATTCGAGAAACATGCAGCAAAGCAGGCATTTATAATTCGTTTTTTTGTAGTTTTGTTATTCTTTAAATTCCAGTCTTTTAATACGCAATACAAAGGGTAATATTATTCTGCAAAAAGCAGTAACCATATCTCAAATAGTGTCAGATCATCAACCCATTAATGGTAATAAATTGTGCATGAACCTCTGCATGCCGATCCCCAAAAATAAACAAACTGATTAGGTAAGTTAAAGCATTCTTCAGTTTTGTTTCCCCACTTCCTTGTTGCTTGAAGCACTGGGGACATAGCCAACACCTCACAACAGCGTGGGAAGGCTACATCACCAATGGCATCAACAAACTGTCAAAGCTGCTCTTATTGCTAAAGCCATGGCAAGGTGCAAATTCATGACCACACCAGATAACATAACCCACGTGTGAGATCTGGTGCCACTTTTATCAATGAGCCAATGCTTTTTCTTTCCCAGGAAAAAAAAAAAAAAAAAAAGACAGGCACTTATGACATCGGCTTTGAAGATGGTGCCACGATTTCAAAAGACAGGGGGGCGGCAAAAGAGCATTAGGAAGGGGAAGAGAGCAAGATATGAGGCAAACAAAAATGGTGTATATGGTTTTTAGTTTACGTTTTTTTGTATTGGTGGTGGTTTAACATAGGGAAGACTAAATGCTGTGTTCAAAAGTCAACTGGGATGTGATGTGATTTGTTGCACTGTACAACATTAATAACTAAATACAACAATTCTGGCCCAGTATCTGATACTTTAAGTTCTTACCGATAGTTTATCAACATCTCCTTTTAAGACTCGCTCTAAGTATAGTTGTTTAAGTTCTCTCTCCAGACGAGATGGAAGACCTGGATACATTGTGGAGCCTCCAGACAGAACAATGTGCTTATAGAACTCTGGCCTGAAAACAAAAGATAACCAAGAAATTATTATACATGATATAAGAAAATCTAAACAAGAATGTAGCCCAACCTTTCAGCCCCATTGAAAATGCACATTTCACTTACAAGAAGTCACAGAGTTATGAACAAAATAGGGACTGCAGGTTTGTTCGTAAGTCGAAGTTGTTCGTAAATCGCAACACTGCATTTGTAAGTAACTTCCGGTCGGAACACTGCATTCGTAAGTGTAACGTCCGCCTGTGCATGCATGTGGGATGTTCCGGGCGCTTGTTAGGTTATCTGGGGCTCTTCTGGCCATGCAGTACATGTAGTAGGGGATGTGTCCGGAGGTATCCAGGACCAGTGTGGAGCACAAGTGGCCGGCATTTGAGGCTGTTCATAAGTAGGAGACGTTCGTAACTCGGGTGTTCATAACTCGGGGACTGCCTGTATATGCGATGCTTGAGCAGACAAGCTCACTGGGATGACTATTAGTAATCTGAAAATCTCAAAGCAGACCACCACATGTAGGTGTACACACAAAAAACACACGCACACATCATAATACAGCCCAAAGTCAGGAAATATTTAGAAGCTATGCAGCTTGGAAAAGAGGACAGAGAATTAATAGAATTAGCCTAACTGACATTACTAAAAGGGGTTATCTTCCACCCCATTCTTGGTCATCATCAGCAAGCATTATACACGTTGCTTCCAACAAAAAAACAAACAAACAAAAAAAAGGGTGCTGCTCTTTCACTGCACAATCATAGGGTGGAGAATAGGGGTGCTGAAATTAATTGTTGCATTGCGATTCGAGTGTCCCCGATGCGGCATCGATGCATAAGGACCGGAAAAACGATTGCGGGTGACGTCATGACGACTAGCCCCGCCCCTCCAGGGAAAGCGCACGGAGCGTTTTTTTAAAATTACTTTATTTTAATAAATGCTGTATTACAATGGATGATGTGCCCCGCTGTATGTGCCCTTTAAAAAACTATGTCACTTCATACTGAATTTCACAGTAGTACGATACATGTGACTCCCGGCCTGTCCCGCCCCTCTCCGTCCTGACATCAGCGGGGAATTCTCAGAAAAAAGGTGGGTACTCTTACCGGGGGCAACTGTTGATGACTGTGTGGTCGAAATGCGTAGGGCCAGCTACCTCAGCTTCCCACATTGCTATTTTTATGCTTTTTATCTGTTCGTGATCACCTACATTTTGTACCATTTTTTGGACTATTAAACCTCATTTTGATCTACACCATGTGGAGTCCCTTTTTCTTTTTCTCCATGGGCCCACCAAGAACCTTCTGCTTCTGATCGATGTGTTCCGGTACCGGAGATCAGGTGTATTGGAGATCCACCGCCTGTCCAGGACAACCACCCCCGCATTGGTGGTCGTGACCCTGAAGACATCATCTGGTTGGATATCCTGGATGACCACCTTTTTTGCCTTACTGACGCAATGCTATATGGCAGATGCGTCCCACGGATCCGGTAAGAGTACCCACCTTTTTTCTTGAAGATTGGAGTGTTGTTGCTACCTGTGGTCGCCTCCTACACGAGTGTCCATAGTCCCTCCAAGACACTGATAACCCCCTGCTTGGGAGAAGACCCCCTGTTTTCACTGTGCATTGACTTTTGAGTTGTCACATTATTTAGAGACATTAATTTGCACATTCGCAGTATGCTATTGTATTTTTGCCCTTTGTCACTTGATTTCTGTTATATAGAGTTACACAGTAGTATATTTTTCCACATATAGGTTAGAGCTGCACTTTATTTTCACATCAAGGCTGAGAATTCCCCGCTGACGTCAGGACTCAGGAGACGTGAGAGGAGAGGGGCGGGACGGACCAGGAGTCACATGTATTGTACTACTGTGAAATTCAGTATGAAGTGACATAGTTTTTTAAAAAGCACATACAGCGGAGCACATCATCCATTGTAATACAGCATTTATTAAAATAAAGTAATTTTAACAACAGTAAGAAGACATTAGAATACAAATGTGTACTCTACCTACACCTCTCGCTCCATGCTGACAGGTCCCTGGCTATCCTGTGCACATTCCACTGTTAACTCCTAGTGTGCTGGAAGGTGCAAACAGGAATTCCAAGGAACTGTCAGCACCAGTTTGGGGGGGGGGTTTAGTGAAGTGATGGCTGCATTTAATGGGCACAGGTGGCTGCGTTTGACGGGCACAGGTGGCTGCATTTGACGGGCACCGTGGCTGTGTTTGATGGGGGAGGTTCAGTATCTTTCAGTTTGTTTGCGCCCCCCCCCCCCCCAAAAAAATTTTGACCACCAGCTGCCACTGGTCAGCACAGAGACAGTACAGGGACTTCACAGGGCTGTTTGTCATCTGTGGATTGTATTCCCTCCTGACCTCCCAGCAGCAGTATATGTGAATGCCTGTACCCTGCAGTGCACCGGATTACTGCACTTTTTAAGGGAGTAAGGTTATTTTTAATTCAAAGTGGAGTTCCAGTCAATTGTTTGTTTATTAAAAGTCAGTAGCTACAAAAAAAGTGTATCTTCTGACTTTTAATAAAAAGACAATCACCTGTCCCACAATCCAGCGACGTGGCCACCCAAACCCTCCCTTCTCTCCCCTGCCTGTCCACAGCGCTGGCAATACTACTGTGGGCATCCGGCTGTGACAGCTTGCAGCTTCACAGCCGGGTGCGCATGTCTCACTGTGCTGTCCTGCATAGCTGGGCAATCTTTTGGGAACTGTGATGTGTCCCAGCAGATTGCAGTGTGGAAGGGCCGCCTAGGCGGCCCAAGCCGAAGTGGGAGCTCGTCGGTAATCGTGATGCATAGCGGAATCGAATCGTTGACCAGATAATCGTAATCGAATCGTGAGACCAGTGAAGATGCGCACCCCTAGTGGAGAAGGTCTTTGAGCATGCTGTTTTACTGCTGTATAAAATCCTAGGGTAGCCTAAGACTTATCTGTGTCATCTGGTAGGGATGCCTGGATCAAAAACACCAGCAGAACAGAATTACAACAAATCCCCTGGCAGTTGAAAACAGATTTTTAAAGCGATAACGCTGCACATTTTGAAATTTATATGTATACATAGCATATCAGGGTACATATTGCAAGCCACTTCCCATTTGGATTTAGGATTCAATGGCCTAAGAGTAGAATTTGTGTGATTATTGCAGTTAAAAGCAGTTTACATATGTGTATTTTGGCTTTTTAGGGGATTGCTAGGAGCGCTCCAAATAAATAAGTTAACCTTTAGGAGCATGTTATATGCAACACCCATATTTAGGGTGTACTATCTAACATGCTCCTATACAGCCACCTCTGACAGCAGGCAGGGGATCTTCTCCCCACATCCACTGTTATTTTTCGAAAGCAGCACAGCTGGGCAAGGCTCCTCCTACATAGCCATGTCATTCATTCATAGATCTGTTGTAGTTTGAATGGGCTGCATTTAATTTTTTTTGAAAGGTGAACTACTGAACTTGACCTTTAAACTCATAGCCAAGATTAAATAGTTAAGTGGACCCATCTATTATGAAACAGAGTTGATACTTACTAAAGAGATAATCACAGCAAGATCTCACTTACAATTGCTGTGGGTATTTGGCAGGCAGAAAGGAGGAGTTACCGTATATACTCGAGTATAAGTCGTTCCGAGTATAAGTCGAGGCCCTAATTTACCACAAAAAAATGGGAAAAACTTATTGACCCGAGTATAAGACGAGGGTGAGAAATGCACAGCTACTGTAAGTGGAAAAGAGGGTCAACAATGCCCATTTGCAGCATCACTGTGCCCATTTGCATGCCTCACTGTGCCCATTTGCAGCCATAGGTCCCCTGAACTTCAAACTCGGTAGTTAAGGGTCCCTAGATGCCCCCTAGCTGCAGCCAAAATTTGGGGTCTCTAAACCCAAAGGGTCCCGAAATGACATTGCTGAAGATAGACACAGTTTACCGAATTTGGGGCCCCGTATCTCGGAGCCACTTAGTACTAAGAACCCCAAATTTGGTGTGCAAACCCAGTGGAACTAGCACCATAAAATTTCCAAAGCTGGGGTTTCTAGCACTAAGTGGCCACGAGATACAGGGCCCCAAATATCAGTTGAGAAAATGTCAAGCACTTTTCTGCAGCAGAAAATGACATTTTCCGAACCAGTTTTGGGGCCCCGTATCTCAGGGCCACTTAGTGCTAGGAACCCCAGCTTTGGATATGTTATGGTACCAGTTCCACTGGGTTTGCACACCAAACCGATTTTGGGGCCCCGTATCTCAGGGCCACTTAGTGCTAGGAACACCAAATTTGGGGTTCCTAGCACAAAGTGGCCCTGAGATATGGGGCCCCAAAATCTATTAAGAAAATATCAAGCACTTTTCTGCAGCAGAGAATGACATTTTCCAAACCGATTTTGGGGCCCCGTATCTCGGGGCCACTTAGTGCTAGGATATGTTGTAGTACTAGGTCCACTGGGTTTGCACACCAAATTTGGGGTTTCTAGCACCAAGTGGCCCTGAGATACGGGGCCCCAAAGTCAGTTCGGAAAATGAAATTTTTTGCTGCACAAAAGTGCTTGACTCGAGTATAAGTCGAGGGGGGCACTTTCAGCACAAAAAATGTGCTGAAAAATTCGACTTATACTCGAGTATATACGGTATATCACCTCCTTGCTGGCTGTTTATTAACCGGCCATTTTGGGTTACAGACACGAAGTTCAAAACAGGAAAATTATGTGAAGCATTCCTTATAGGGTCACTAAACAAGTTTTCTCATTTTTATTGACTTTAACGGATGAATATTCAAAAGTTTCAAGGGACTATCAGATGATTTTTAAGAGGGCATAGTGGGGAGTGAAATATTCTTTTCTATAACGGAAACCTGCACTGACCGGTGTAAGCAATCGGTTGTTGCCAACTCCTGGTGAAAAGAAATTGTACTCGCCCGGCTGTCATACTGCATCAAGAAAAATCATGCTTATCAGCATTTTCTGACATTCCCTTGTCAACAACCAGGCTAGTATCTTCAGAAGCAGAAGACACCCCACATATTTCTCCCAGAACAGGTTTTCTGCCACTTGCTGACTAGAAATCAAGTGGTTATACCGGGATGATTGCAGCGATCACCTCAGTATCATTTTTTAGAGCCGATGGTCAGCTCTCTTGTAAAAACAATCCTAGAGGCAAATTAGCTGCTGGATTGCTTTTACAAGTAGCGGCTTTACAGGGATTTTTTTAGTTTCACTGGGAGTTCTGATGGAGCAGCCGATTCTTCCATCAGATGAATATAGAAGCAATCAAAGACTGGACCGGCTTTGATTGTCTCTAGGATACAGGAACCTGGAGGCGATAGCCATACATTACTTACGGTTTCCCCAGTGCCATTTTCAAAAATGAAAAGCATTTGATCACACTGATCTTGGTGTGAGCAAATGCTTTTAAGTGCAGAAGAAGGATCTGGGGTCCTAAAGACCCCCAGATCTCTCAATAACAAAGTGCCTGCCACATGCCAATTGCTGTCACAAGGGATGTTTACATCTTTGTAAATCTTTGTTTACATTACAGCTTCTGACAGCAACAAAAGTGATGTAAGTGGTAACCTGTAAAGGCTTTTACAGCGTCCCCTATGGATAGTAACATTTACTTTCCTCAAAATTTTAAAGTGCAACATATTTTGTATCTATTTACTTGGCGTAACATCTTTTACAAAAAAAAAAAACAATTGGGTTAAGTATTTTTTTTTTTGCTTTAAAATTCTAACAAGTGTACTTTTTCCCCAAAAAAATTGCGTTTGAAAAACCGTTGTGCAAATACCATGCGACATAAAAAAAAAAATTTATTCTCTAGGGCCTCTGCTTTAGAAGAAAAAAAAAAGGAAGAGCTAAAATGGTTAATACCACTTAAAGTGGAGTTCCAGTCTGGGTGAAAAAAAAAAAATTAAGTCAGCAGCTACAAACACTGTAGCTGCTGACTTTTAATATAAGGACACTTTTTTGTCCAGGGATCCTGCTTAAATGATGTACCTTGTTGCGGTGCTGTGGGACGAAAGTCCTGAATAAAATTAGCGATAAAAAAGGTATGGAAAATAAAAGTATAATATATACATGTACAAAAACAAGGGGGGTGGAGCTTATGTTTACAAAGGAGTTCAACTTTTGCCTGGAACTCTGCTTTAACAAAAGATTCATCTGTTATTTTACTTTACATGGCAGCTAACACAAAGTATTAGGATGCAAAATTAAGGCTGAACTTTGGTCAGCTAAAAATACAAAATAGATCTGGATGTATCCTCTCGTCAATTAAAGTGGGAAAAAACTCCCATGCATGAATTTTACCTATAGGTAAACCTGATCATGAGCTTACCTATAGGTACAGTAAATATTTCCTAAACATGCGCCGTTTAGGAGACATTTAATTTAGATGCAGCCAGTGACGTCACCTGGCGAATGCACTTTAAGGAACAGCATACCCGTGCCGTTCCTTCAGAGTCCTGGGCCATTAACGATGGCTCCCATGTACATGTGTGGGAGTGACATCATCGCTGCTCTGGTCACACAGCTGAAGTCCGCAAACCCAAAAAGAAGACCCGGGTGAAGATGGAAGCGCTGCTGGATGGCTTTGTTTGAAGGCAAGTTTCACATAGTATGTGATAAATAATAATTACATTATGGCATTGCCTTGCAGTTTTAGAAAAATAAAAAGCCAGCGGTTTACTACAGCTTTAATGTTCTAATGTGTTTTAGTCGAGGGGCATGCATCAGAGAGAATTACATGCCCAATAGATCATTATTCCACAGTCCAGCAGGCTATACCCCCCACTGGTTTTAATATACATGGCTGATATCACAAAGTCACTCCTCGTTTGGTTGTGTGGATACCATCATCACAAATGTGATTGCGTATAATGCAGAACAAAGTCCACGACTGTTCATGCATTGCATGAATAATGTGGAGGGCCCACTCATATTGTGTGTAAGCTGACTGGTGTTCGGCCTTAAAAAAAAAAATTATAAGCTTACATTTCTATACAGCTGAAATTACGGTCACATCTGACATCTACATAAATAAACCTTTTACATGCTCACATATGATACAGGTTTTAATCATGCTGTAAACCAGTGGTTCTCAACCCTGTCCTCAAGTACCCCCAACAGGCAATGTTTTGGGAATTTCTCTTAGATAAAATAGCTGTCCAAAATACCAAGCCATTGACTTTGATTTAAAGCACCTGTGCAAGATAAAGGAAAACCTGCAAACATGGCCTGTTGGGGGTACTTGGACAGGGTTGAGAACCACTGCTGTAAACCATCCTCCCCAAAAAATAAAAACATTTAAGGGGTGGTTGAAAAAAGCGCTCTGCGACATATAGCTAGCTGCACATGCACAATTGCAGTGCCAGTGCTGTTAACCTTTCAGTGAAGCAAGTAGAAAAAAATAAATAAATAACTCACCGAGTATCAATGTCAGCTGCCTGGATGGTGTTGAACAGCAACTCAGCAACGCCAACGCCTTCTACGTTGATAAGATGAGGCTGGAACAGAGCTTCTGGTGCTTCAAAGCGCTCTCCACCTACTTTAATAACCCTGCCATCTGGAAGCTGTGCAACAAAATAAAAATGAACATTTACAATGTCACCTTTTATTTCTGAAACTGCTGTGCTACTCCAGGCCCAATTAGCAGAAAAGTTTATTGTGCCCTCTGGTGTCAGAGGGACCTTGTATTTGTCCGCTCGACAAGCTTATAGTATGTGCCTGGCAATTCTTTCAGCAACATTAATATTTCCAGTACTTTGTATACATTCGTTTATGCATTTGATCCCCTTATGAGATGAAACTGATTAAGCAATACTGAACAAAAGAAAATGTTTGCAATACGAAAACATGCTATTGTGCTTTACAAAAGGGAACATTTATGTTTTATGCCAAACCTTCAAAAATAAAATGAACATTCATAAAAATAAAATAGGAAAAATAAAACAAATGGGCAAATGTTTCTAGCATGCAAATCAAGCATAGTTACAAATGCAACCCTTCATATTTTTTACTGGTTAGGGATTTTCAGTGAGGGTTTTTTGGGGGATATTTAAAAGAGAACCTCTCACCCTGCCCATTCAGGACAAAGTGACAGGGTTTGAACCTACCCATTGAAGCAAATCCTTTCACCTGCAGATCATTCCTCTGCTGCTCATTATGCTGTTACAATTGACGCAAAATACTTGGTGGTTCCAAGCAAGGAGGGACTTTTGACTTCCTCCCATAATGCAGCACTTGGGCCTAGGGACAAATTGCTAGGAAGGAACACTTTCACATGACAAAGGATGTGACATTATCACTCCCTGTAAGCGCCAACAACTGGATTTGTGGCAGGGGAAGGAACACTGGAGAAGTACTGTAAAAAGGCGAGTAGACATGTACTGGGGAATGGGCTTTAAAGCTAAACTAGCCATTATTTTAAAGTACCCAGAAAACTAAAAATGTATTACCTTAGACCTCATCGGCTGCAATAGATATCCTCACACTATCCAAGAGCAGGGTGCTGCCAGGTGCCGCACGTTAAGTGCGATTGCTGTATGTGCACCTTATAGAACTACATGTCCCATGAATCCTTTGGCATGTAGTGATACGCAGTGGCATTTCTGTGGGTGAGAACAGGTGAGTTCCTTTCGCCTCTGTTACTACCCACTTCCCTAGAAGCAATTTTTCATCTCATTAGAATATCCTACCCATTAAACTTTGGGTGTGAATAGGATGGGGGAGATGCGCAGAGTGACCCCCACTCACTAAAGGAAGTGCTGCAAACGAAAAAGGCACTGTTACGTGACCACTATTTAATCTCTGCTCTGAGGCCAGAAAACACAGAACCTATGCTGATGAAAGAAAAAAAAAAAAAAAAAAAATACATGACAAACTCAGACATTAAGTAGAAAGATTGTCCTGTGTGGAGCTCCACTTTAAACCCTTGCTCTAAACAGGCAGTGTGACAGAGTCTCTAATATCCAGTGTTCATTTAAGTAAAGTTTGGTAAAAACGTCTATAGTAAATTTAAAGTGAAATGGAACTGCAAAGCAAGCCTCACCCAAATATGAGTAACTTAAGACTTTAGTTTTTCCATCAAAAAAGGAACACAATTTTTAGGATTAAGCTGTATAGCAGTTAAAAAAGGGGGTCAAGTTAAAGTGGTTAAAAAATCTACACACCTTAATGCAATCCTTGCATTATGTTCAAAAAAGTTTATGCATCAGTATCCCTCTCCCTGCCCTCATTCGATCTGATGCTCCAGCTGTCACCTGTTGGCTCTACATGGAGAGCAGAGCAATCAAAGACTGCTGCTCTCTCAGTTCTTGGGTCCACTGAGCAGAAAGTGGTGACCGCCAGCCACCACTCTGGCCATACAGCACTCACTGGAGCTACGGACTGTAAAGGGGGTGGGTGTCTGGCTCAGACTCTCAGCAGCTGTAGGTCAGGCATCTGGGTGGATCCTGACATGATTGTCAGGATCCCTGCCAAGCCTGGACCGGCTCTGTGATGTCAGCTGACAGTGGGCTGCTGAATCTGGGACACAGGAGTGCAAAAATAAGCCCAGAGGAGCTTTGACCATACTAATTCTTTAAGGCTTGGTTCACACCAATGCGTTTTTTCATGCTTTTTGCAGAAACACAAGACATTATTTTTAGCATGGGTTCCTATGGAACACGTTCACATCAACACATTTTTGTGCCTCTACGTTTTAGGAAAAGTTCTGGGATTTTTTAAACAGTGTTTTTTTTTGCTTTTTTGGTTCAACAGACCAACGGAGAAGCTGCAGAAGAGCATTTAGTGCATTTTACCGCAATCTGCATTTTTTAATCTGTCCAAGAAAAAAAAAACAAAAAACGCAAAATGCAAATCCTAGTAAAAACCCACAAAAAGCACTGCAAAAACACTCAAAAGCAATCTGCATAGGTGTGAATGGAGCCTAAGGACATTTCCACCAAGTGTGTTAGGCTGCAGCCTTTTCTCAACAGCACCTTAAAACACACAAAAAAACAAAAAACACACAAAAAAGGCAGTATGCTTTGATTATAATTAGGTCTGCTCAAACCACTAAACTGCAGTGGTGTACAGTAAAAGTACTGCAAGCAGTACCTTTTTTCAATTTTCTTTTTTTCACATTTAAATAAATTTCACAAAAATGTTACAGTGCGATGGGTGGTTTTTCAGTGCATCGGCACTACTCTCAACTTAGCACACACCAGAGGCTGCTTTCTAAAACGCTAAACCATTTCCTTCCATATCTGAATTAAGGAGTAACCTTTGAGCCTTTTGGAACAGAATTTGCAGAAATCGGCTTTCTAGAGGACCAAGGAGATAGAGGTGTGTAGATCAAAAAAAGTAAAAAAGCTTTCCACAGATAACAGGTTTTGGCAGATGGTGGTGAGCTGAGACACTTGATTAACTCCTGGTAAGTTTTAGGAACTTCGATAGCACAATATTTGACCTTCGGCTCCTTCCTCAGAAAAGTCCAAGAAGGAGAGTGAAACCTTTAATGACTAATAAAGTTGTAATTTTTTTTTGCTGTCAATCATGGTGTCAGACAGCAGAATCTCAAGATGAAGGGATGCGACCTTTTCATGACATAAATCACTAATAAAAAAGGGACAAAAGCCAACAATATTTTTTCCGAGTCTAGAATAAAACTTTTACAGTAAAACTATGATTTTCCCACGAAAAAAAAAAAAAAAAAAAAGTGTTGCAGCCCTTACGGGTTTCTCTTGGATGTCCCTGCAAAGTCTCACAAATCCACCCATTGATCCTGCCAGTAAAGTCAACCTCAGCACTGTCCCTCTTCTAGGCTATTGCTGGTCATGGAACAGATGATAGTGCAGGGAGCATGGCCATCAGTATTGCCATGGCTGATTCATAAGCCTGTAGCTTTTTCAATCAGCAGTTGGCCATACCTACACCCTGCCCACTGCTTTCTGAACTAGCAGAGGTGACTGTGTTGCGGAAACTCTCCCACTTTTGGCTGCATTGTCTGGCAGGGGGAAATGTGCAAGACACCGTTGAAGGAGGATTTGGTGATGCTCCTTTATCACTTAGTAACTGGATTGGAGATTTGTTAAGATTACCACAGAATTACATTGAGGGAAAAAAAAAGTATTTGATCCCTTGCCGATTTTGTATGTTTGCCCACTGAGGAACAAATGATCAGTTTAGAATTTTAAATGGTAGGATTATATTAACAGTGAGAGATATAACAAAAATATCCAGAAAAACACATTTCAAAAAAGTGAAAAATTGATTTGCATTTTTATGAGTGAAATAATAGGATTTTTGACTTACGTAAAATCAGTTTCTCTGAGTTCATTGACAGACACAGCCCTTCCTTATTCAGAACCATAGGGTTATATCGCCCCCTACAGGAGTAGGACACTAGGCAGAAAAAAAAAGAATGGGCTACGCCCATGGGCAGTCCTAGGTTATATACACCCCCCTCTCTACTATAGGCCTTCAGTTTTGTCACAAGCAGTGTCAGAAGAATTAAACTCCATAGAGGGGTGGGTGCTGTGTCTGTCAATGAACTCAGAGAAATGGATTTTACGATAAGTCAAAAATCCTATTTTCTCATTCGTTCATTGACAAACACAGCGATTCCTTATTCAGAACCATAGGGATGTCCCAAAGCAGTGCCAAACATGAGGGGTTGGGCAGCCAAAAAAAAAAAAAAAAGGCAAACGAGACAACCTGGAGCGCAACGAGAACAACTGGAGCCCAACCTGAACAGCAAGAAAACTCCGTCATGAGGGAAAAACCCTCTAGACTGCAGCCTGCAGAACCTTGCGGCCAAAAAGGCATCCGTAGATGCCAGCACATCCACTTTGTAAAATTTGTGAAAGTGTGCACCGACGACCTGGTGGCCGCCTTGCACACTTGCATCACTGATGCCTGATGACTGAAGGCCCAGGAGAAACCCGACCCCTGACAGACAGGCCTGAGTCACCATCTGTCTGATCCATCTAGAAATGGTCGCCGAGGAAGCAGACAGCCCCTTCTTTGGCCCATCTGCGATCACGAACAGGGAGTCTGACCTCTGAAAGGACTCAGTGGCTGCCAAATACACCCTGATCGCCCGAACCACATCCAAGGTGTGTAAGGCAAATTCCCTCGGATGCTGCGGCCTGGGACACAGGGAAAGCAACACAATGTCTTCATTTTAATTGAAATCAGAAACAACTTTTGGAAGGAATGAAGGACAAGGATGAACAACCACCTTGTCCTTAGGATAGCACTGCCAATTCCCACACCCTGCGAGCAGAAGTGATAGCCACCAAGAAGGCCACCTTTTGTGACAAAGTGAGCAGGGGAATTTCTCGAATATTTTCAAACGGAGGCTTCTGTAGAACCAAAAGCACCAGGACTCAAGTCCCACGGTGGCAAGGGAGATCGCACCAGTAAACCCCCTGACTGAAGGTACGCACCAGGGAATGCAAAGCCAGGGGGCGTTGAAAGAAAACCGCCAAAGCCGACACCAGGCCCTTGATAGTACTCAAGGCCAAATTCTTTTCAATGCCCCTCTGAAGAAAAGTCAAAATCCGAGCCATCGAAAAGGAACGTATGTGAAACCCCACCAATTCACACCATGAAATGTACGCTTTTCATGTCCGATGATATACCTTCCTGGAAGTAGACTTCCTAGCTTTGAGTAGTGTTGGAATCACCAACGCAGGTAAGCCTCTATCCTTCAACACCTGGCTTTCAACAGCCAGGTCGGTAAGGCAGGGTGGAAGATCAGCCCTTGGGATAGCAGATCCTCCCTGAGAGGCAGCCACCAGGGGGGCGTCTGCGACCAGACGCACCAGGTCGGTGCACCAGGACCGACGAGGCCAGTCCGGGGCCACTAGAATGACTGGAATTCCTTCCGCCTCAATACTGCGTAACAGCCGAAGCAAAAGGTTGAGAGGAGGAAATGCATAGAGCAGAGGATATTGGCCCCACGGAGCCACCAGAGCATCTGTGGCGTCCGCCAGAGGGTTCAGAGACCTGGCCACAAACCTCTGCACCTTCCTGCTGACCCGGGATGCCATCAGATCTGCCTCTGGAGAGCACCAACGCAGACATATCTGTTGACATACCTCCTGATGAAGGGACCACTCCCCTTGGTCCAACACTTGTCGCCTGAGGTAATCTGCCTGCCAATTGTTGACACCCCGGAATGTGGACGGTGGAGATGGCCGGGACGAAAACGCTCTGCCCAGAGAATGCTGGCTACTTCCAGGCCCGCTAACGCACTCCTTGTTCATCCCTGGTGGTTGACATCACCGTAGCACTATCCGACTGGATCCGTATAGGGAGCCCCTGAAGTCGATCCGTCCAATGATCCAGACACAGTCTGATCGCCCGGAGTTCCAAGATGTTGATAGGTAGCCTGGATTCCTCCAGCATCCAGCAACCCTGAACAGAGCAGAGCCCAGGACTCCTCCCCACCCAGACAGACTGCCATCGGTGGTAACCACCATCCAGTACAGAGGGAGAAAGGATTTCCCCTGCCGAAGAGCCGGGGAACGAAGCCACCAGATCAGGGACCCTTTGGTTCCTTGGCTCAGTCGAATCGGACTGTCCAGAGACCCTAGACATTTGACCCATTTTAATAAGATCTCCTTTTGCAGGGGTCTCGTATGGAACTGAGCAAACAGGACTGACTCGAACGTAGACACCATTAGGCCTAGCACCCACATGAACGGGTTGCCACCTGTAACTTCTGGAGTTTGTCCTGTGGAAGGAACACTCCGGCCAGAGCGGAATTCAGAGTCAGACCCAGATAAACCAATTTCAGAACCGGAATTAGCACAGACTTTTGGTAATTTATTAGCCACCCAAAATCTGCCAGAGTCTGAATAGCGATCTTCACATCGACCCTCAGGGTCGCTGGGCACTCTGCTCGCAGCAGCAGGTCGTCCAGGAAGCCCAGAACAGCAATTCCCAACTGGCGCAGCAGCGCCAGAACCGGGACCAACACCTTGGTGAAAAGCCGAGGAGCGGAGGCGAGACCAAAGGTTAACGCCGCAAACTGATAATGCTCCTCTCCCACAGCAAAGCGGAGGAACCACTCATGTTGTGCATATATCGGAATGTGCAAATAGGCATCCTTGATGTCGATGGAGGCAAGAAAGTCCCCCTGATGAAGAGATGCCACCACGGAGCGAATGGACTCAATTCTGAACTTCGGCACCTGCACAAAGCGCAGTTGAGGTCCAGAATCGGACGTAGCGTACCCGCTTTTTTAGGGATCGTAAACAGGTTTGAATAAAAACCCTGGAAACGCTCTGACACCGGAACAATCACCCTGTGAAGCAACAGGCCTTGCACCACGTCCCGAAGGGCTAACAAATAGTCCGGAGACAGACGCAGATTGGACGAAAAAAAAATCTGCTTGGGAGACAGGACTGGAACTCAATCTTGTAACCAGACAGAATCACTTCGTGGACCCACGTGACATTTATCAGAGGTCCACGGGCCCAGAAACCAGCGAAGACGTCCCCCCACCCTGACTGCGGGTGAGGGCGCCCCTTCATGCCGAAGGAGCCTTATCTGGAGTTCTGGAGAACCCTCGCTCTGTTTGCCCGACTAGGGTCACTTGGAACCTCCCGATGGGGGCTTGAAAGACTGAGCCTTTATCGGTGGACCATGAAGGATGAAAAAAAAAACTGTGCCGAGAAGGAAGGACCACACTTGCGACGTGGCTCCTTCCCCTTTTTTGACTGTGGAAGAAAAGTCCTCTTCCCCCCTGTGACACTCTTAATATCATCCAGACTGGCCCCAAACAAACGATCGCCTTGAAATAGCAGATCAGCTAGGGCTTTTTTTTTTTTTTTTAGAGGACTGGTCCGCAGTCCAACACTTCAGCCACAATACACGTCGAAGCACTACCGCTGAAACAGACAGCTTAGATAGCAAGGGAGCTGCATGCAAAGAGGCATCGCAGACAAACTGCAGCCCCTGAACCAGCTGGTCCGCCAATTCAGTAAAGGCAGGAGGAAACTGATCACCCTCCATGTCACGGCGCAACAGCTTCGCCCACTCTGTCAGCGTTTTAGACTCCAGGGCAATGTCCAGGACCGGCCGGAGCACCGAACTCGCAATCATGAAAATAGTGCGGCTTACAGACTCTGCCTTCCTGTCAGCCGGTTCTTTAAAAGCCGGAGAGTCTTCAACCGGAATCATGGTGGCTTTGTTCAATCGAGAGACCGGAGGATCTACCAGAGATGGAGTCGTTCACTTCTTGAGAAGACCCTCCTCAAAAGGATAACGCACAGCGAAGCACTTTGGGACCACAAAGGGACGTTTTGGACGCTACCATTACTTATACACAAACTTGTCAAAAAAGGAGGGATAAGGGAACACTTTTGCCGCTTGAGAGTGCCAAAAAGGGACCAGCACCTCCACCGTGGCTACATCCTCCATTTTTAAAGTTTCATGCACAGATGCAATCAGTCCACCAGTGCCTTCTCGTGGGCAGCCACCGGGGCAGAGGAATCACCCTGTTTGAAAAATCTAGGAGCACGGCCGCAGAACCTGCAGGGTGGGCACAGTCCACGGCAGCCGAATCAGATTCAGGATCCGACGGAACAGATGAAGCAGGAGAAGGTGGGGGGCGCCTCTTGCTAGTCTGCCGCCCAAGAGCCACCTCCACCCGAGACATAAAGTACTCCAGGGCCGCCGTCAGTGCGCCAAGGGATGGCTGGGACCCAGAGGGACCTGCAGCCTCTGATAGGGGGTCAGTTGGGGAAACATGATGAGACTCCATAGGGGAAGAAGAGACCCCCACACCAAGAGCGAGCACTGCAAAGGGACACCCCCCAAGCTGGTAGCGGTACCGGAACACCAGGGCACCCCTCAGCCTGCAACAGAGAGAGGAAAGGACCCCACCAGCGTAGCGCTTGCTGCCTCAGGTGTAGACTGCACACATGTGGCGTTCCGAGGAAGAGGATAACACAGGAGTTAGCACCGGGTTAAAAGGAGGAGCTTCAGCCTGCTAAAAACGCCATCTGGGCAAGACAGTAATGGCCGCTGCTGCCTGAGCACAAAAACCAGCAAATCATGGCCACCAGCCATAAAAAATAGCCGCACTACACAAGGCTGACAGACCCTAGGAAAACCCCTGAAAGAGAGAAAGAGGATCCGGGCACCAGACCCCGGGGGCGCCCAGTGCAATCTTGTCCGTGACATCCTTGGACAGATCTTTGGTCTTGGCCATGGTGGAGAGATTCGAGTCTGATTTATTCTGTGGACAGGTGTCTTTTATACAAGTAACAAGCTGAGATTAGGAGCACTCCCTTTAACAGTGCTCCTAACCTTAGCTTGTTACCTATATAGAAGACACCTGGGAGCCAGAAATTTTGCAGAGTGATAGGGGATCAAATGCTTATTTCACTCAATAAAATGCAAATCAATTTATAAAACTTTTTTGAAATGCGTTTTTCTGAATATTTTTTTTTGTTATTCTGTCTCTCACTGTTACCTACCATTAAAATTATAGACCGATCATTTGTCAGTGGGCAAAAATCAGCAGGGGGTCAAAAGCTTTTTCCCCTCACTGTAGATCCAGCATACACAGCAACCAGAAATTGATCTGCTTACTAACTTGGTTATATCAAACAGCTGAAACTGGATTGGTACTTTAGTGATTGCATATCATCGATTCTGGGATCATGTTTTTAAAAAGGGAAAGATCACAAAAAAAAAGATAGTATGGTCATCTTTGGTGTCTGGCACCCACTGGCATATCTGTATATACTGGTAGACTCCAGCAGTCAGGCCTTTCTGCCACAGTTCCCAGCTCTACTTCTCTGTACCCTGCACCTAACAAGGTGGATATCACTCATACTAAAATAAAATTCCAAGGCCTCCCCTGTAACTGCAGGACAGGTGTGCAGACCTAGGAAGTAGCTAAGATTTTGGTAACAGAGTGTCAACACTGAAGAAATGACACTTTGCTACAATTTAAAGTAGTGAGTGTACAGCTTGTGTAACAGTGTGAATTTGCTGTCCCCTCAAAATAACTCAACACACAGCCATTAACGTCTAAACCGCTGGCAACAAAAGTGAGTACACCCCCAACTGAAAATGTCCAGATTGGGCCCCAGCAGCCATTTCCCCCCCCCAATGTCATGTGACTCGTTAGTGTTACAAGATCTCAGGTGTGAATGGGGAGCAGGTGTGTTTAATTTGGTATTAATCGCTCTCACTCTCTCATACTGGTCTCTGGAAGTTCAACATGGCACCTCAGAACTCTCTGAGGATCTGAAAAAAATAATTATTGCTCTACATAAAAAGATGGCCTCGGGCAGTGATGGCTAACCTTGGCACCCCAGATGTTTTGGAACTACATTTCCCATGATGCTCTGGCACTTTGCAGTGTAGTGGAGCATCATGGGAAATGTAGTTGCAAAACATCTGGGGTGCCAAGGTTCGCCATTACTGGCCTAGGGTATAAGAAGGTTGCCAAGACCATACAGAAGTTTAACAGGACAGGTTACACTCAGAACAGGCTTCGCCATGGTCGACCAAAGAAGTTGAGTGCACGTACTCAGCGTCATATCCAGAGGTTGTCTTTGTGAAATAGATAGGCTATATGGGTAGAGATCAGTGTTTATAAACGTTTATGTATGTACCATCATCCCTGACGTAGTAAACCAAAAAATATGTAGAAAATGGGATTTTAAAAAGGTACCCCTGATATAGGAAAAGACATTATCTACTAAAAATATATCAAATATTTATTAAAGCAGTTTTACTAAAAAATATACGATAAAATGTGAGAACAGTTTTACATTCACAGTCAAAGGTATACATCCTCAACCTAATATTGACAATGAAAAAAACTGTGGTCACCAAGAGTTCAAAGCTTAACCACGTCCACATAATTTCAACATGTTTCGCCCAGGGCGAAACATGTTGAAATTATGTGGACGTGGTTATGCTGCAGAGGTTGAAGGGGTGGGAGGTCAGCCTGTCAGTGCTCAGATCAAACGCCGCACACTGCATCAAAATGGTCTGCATGGCTGTTGTCCCAGAAGGAAGCCTCTTCTAAAGATGATGAACAAGAAAGCCCGCAAACAGCTTTCTGAAGACAAGCAGACTTTGGACATAGATTACTGGAACCATGTCCTGTGGTCTGATGAGACCAAGATAAACTTATATGGTTCAGATGGTGTCAAGCATGTGTGGCGGCAACCAGGTGAGGAGTACAAAGACAAGTGTGCCTTGCCTACAGTCAAGCTTGGTGGTGGGAGTGTCATGGTCTGGGGCTGCATGAGTGTTGCCGGCACTCGGGAGCTAGAGTTCATTAAGGGAACCATGAGTGCCAACATGTACTATGACATACTGAAGCAGAGCATGATTCCCTCCCCTCGGAGACTGAGCCGCAGGGCAGTATTCCAACATGATAATGACCCCAAACACACCTCCAAGACGACCACTGCCTTGATAAAGAAGCTGAGGGTAAAGGTGATGGACAGACCAAGAATGTCTCCAGACCTAAACCCTGGAGCATCTGTGGGGCATCCTCAAAATGGAAGGTACAGGAGCGCAAGGTCTCTAACATCCACCAGCTCCGTGATGTTGTCATGGAGGAGTGGAAGAGGACTCCAGTGGCAACCTGTGAAGCTCTAGTGAACTCAATGCCCAAGAGGGTTAAGGCAGTGCTGGAAAATAATGGAGGCTACACAAAATATTGACACTTTGAGCCCAATGTGGACATTTTCACTTGGGGGTGTAAACACTTTTGTTGCCTGCGGTTTAGACATTAATGGCTGTGTGTTGAGTTATTTTGAGGGGGCAGCAAATATGCACTGTTTTACAAGCTGTACACTGCACTACTTTACACTGTAGCAAAGTGTCATTTCTTCAGTGTTGTCACATTAAAAAACAAGTGAGGACTGTACTCACTTTTGTGAGATACTGTATATAAAAAATTCTGCACTTCTGCATAGGGGGCACTGGCACGCTGCTTCTGCTGTGATTAGTCACAGCAGAAGCCGATCAGCAGGTTCCAGCCAAAGGACGTCCGCCGGCACTTGCTGATCGGCGGGGAAAGACACAGAACAGAGCTCTGCATATGCAAACAGTGCAGAGCTCCAGTGTCCGCAGGGGTGCGCTGAATTTGGTTTCCCTGCAAAGTAGGGAATAAAATCCAGCACGTCCCTTGGTAAAAGCACTTCACTGTACACACAAAAACACTGGTTAGGCACACATTTAATCCTTACATTGCCCTAGATGTTTAACCCAGCCAGTGTCATTAGTACGGTGACAGTGCATATTTTTTAGAACTGATCACTGTATTAGTGTCACGGGTCACAAGGTGTCAAAAGTACAGCGATCTCCAGTATTATGCTTTTGTGTTCTGACAGGGGGATGGGCCTCCCTGATCAGCAGAACGCTTTCAGTCACGCCCCATCGACAGATGCCGGCCGAAACGCCATCTTTTGTCAGACCGGCTGCAGTACACATGGGCCAAGTGTTGGCCAGTTTCTATTGAACCGGCCTATGCTGCCCGATATTTGAACTGTGAGTGCTAGGCTTAAGCATAAACTGATATGTAAGATACTTGAAAAGCACTGTATACAGGCCAGCTAATACTCACTGTGTAGGATTCCACAAGCACTGTGGTCTCTAGTGCTAACTTCTGCTCTTGTTCTATATTGTAACCAACATAGCAGAGCTTCTCCTTTATCATACGCACAGTCTCAAAATCTGCGGAGTGATTGAAGGCGTACCCGCGCAACAAAAGTAACTGCAAAAAAAGAAACCCAGTTGTTAGGTGATCTAACTCATTCATGTGCAAAAAACAAAATACGAAACCTGTCAAGTAATTCAAATGCCTAAACAGGAAAATTGCTGCTGTGCCAAAGACAGAAAGCACCTCAATGTAGTTTAACACAGGTTTTAGCAGGACTTTCAGAGTTCCTCAAATAAAAACAATTACCAATATTATAAATCTGTACAACTTGCAAAAGGTCCATGCAAATGTCGTACGAGTTAAGCAAGTCTGTCAATTTAAATTACTGTGGTAAGAAAAAATATAAATTAGGATTTCTAAGTCATTCATAAATAAAATGAAGTATAGCAAGTTGTGACTATTCTTCTGGATGTTATAGGCAAGAAACTAAGATGCTTTGGCTTGCATACTCCCAGGGACTGGAGACAGAAGACCCAATTACATCAGTTTAATGTGTTAGACATTCAGTCATGATCTGGGCATCTGCAGAAGTCTTTTTGCATGGTATCTAAACATCTTAATGCCTAGTTATTTTGGAGGAAGCACCGTGAATGTGACATGGGTTTCTAAGCTGTTCATGTGCAGACCCAGCTGCACATTTCCACATTACTATATATGTACAGTATTGGTAATATTAAATATGAAATACAGGATTCAGGTTAAAAAAACAAACAAGACCAAAAAAAAAAAATTGTTGCAGTGAAATTCTGAAAGTTAAACTAGATTAACTGTATCTCTGTTATCAATTTTCACCACAAGATGGCACTGTGGAATCTATACGTTACCCAACAATGCTGTCAACGATCATTTATTAAGGCAAACATACCGATTATATATTGCTTTTTATTATTATTTCAGGATTTATACAGAACAGTTTGCGCAGTGCTTTAGAACATGAGAGCAGACCGAGTTACAATTCAATACAAGAGGAATAAGAGGGCCCTGCACATTAGAGTTTACAATCTGAAAGGGAGGGTCAAATGATACAAAAAAGGTAATAACTGTGGGGAGTGAGAAAATAAAAGCACAGTTAGGTGAATGCAGGATAGGCTTCTCTAAAGAGAAGGTTTTCCAGGAATCGCCTAAAAGTGGACAAAGTCAAAGATAGTCGGACAAATTCAGGTAGGGAGTTCCAGAGGATGGGAGAAGCTCTGGAGATGTTTTGGAGACAAGCATGAAAGGGAGGTGACAAGGGGGCTAGAAAGCACAAGGTCTTGGGAAGAACAAAGAACAAACTGGTTGGAATTTTAAGACTAGGTTAGTGATGTAGCCAGGGGCAGAGTTGTGAATGGCTTTGTAAGTTGTTAGTAATTTAAATATTATTTGTTAGGTGAGCAGAAGCCAGTGGATGGTTTGGCAGAGAGGGGCAGCAGACAATCAATGGTTGGTAAGATGGATGAGTCTGGCAGCAGCATTCATGATGGACTGAAAGCGGGATAGCCTGTGTAAAAGGTAATCTAATGAGGAGGGAGTTGCAGTAGTCGAGGCAAGAGATAACCAGGAAGAGAATTCGATTTGTGGTGTCATTGATTAGCAAAGGGCGTATTTTGGAGATGTTGCGGAGGTTGAGGCGGCAAGCTTTGGACAGCGATTGGATTTGGGGTCAAAAAGAGTTCAAAGTCCAGGATTACCCTTAGCACCCAGGCATGCGGGAATAGACTATTAGTTGTGCCATTAATTTTGACAGAAAGTGGAGGAGGCAAGAGGGAAAGGAAATAGAAGCTCAGTTTGGAATAGATTGAGTTTGAGGAAGTGCTGTGACATCCAGACTGACATGTCTGTCAGTAAATTAGTAATGCAAGAGACTAATGGAGTGAGCTGAGGGGGTAGAAAGATTTGGGTATCATCAGCATAGAAATGGTATTGAAAGCCAAGGGAGGCATCAGCTGACCCAGAAAAGGGGTGTAGATCGAGAATAAGAGGTCCAAGAAGTGCACCTTGGAATAAATAAATAAATAAAAAAAGGAAGGGTCAAGTAAAGTAATAGATGTCCCCTCACTCATAGCAGTGAGGGCACCCCTTCATTGTAAAGGGGACCTTGGAGAAAGCTTGATGGCCTTGTGAAGAAAGGAGGGGCTGAACTTGGGTTTCGAAATTTAAGTCTGGTTAGAGTGGTAAGGTGCTCTGCTTTTTGAGGAACTAGGGGCTCCTAAAGAAGGTGGTTTTGTGACCTACCGCTGTGGAAGTAAAACTTTTTCACCTGTGACCTCTGATAAAAATTGGTCAAATGTCTTACCCAACTGCCAAGCCTTTAGCCATGGGATTCTGCGCATGTGAATGGAGATTACAGCTATTCTGGAAAATTTGTCTCATGACATGTTCTACAGCATCTACACAGAAAGGTACAGAAGGCAAATGCTGTTGTGTAACAGCACTATCCTGAAATACAGGGTGGCGTTAGTTGTTCCAGCCCAGTTAGCTGCCGATTGACATACTGAAATAGCGAGTGCTGGTTGCAGTGCTGGGCCTACAAGATTAAACAGAGCTTTTAGGAGGAGTGTCTCAAACTTTAGATCTGCAGAATCTTTGAAAGAAAGAGCATGTTTAATAGGAATAGTGAGATGTTTGTTTAGGACAGAGATGGCCGGATCTATTACAGGAATAGCAGACTTTTGTGAATTTGGCTTCCACTGGATAGAGTTCACTAAAAAGGAGTGAAAAAATTTTCAGAAGTGAACCGTCAAACTGTACATTCAATAGGTGCATGGACAGGGAATGATTTTCAGGGTTTTGTAGGTCTCTTCATACCGAAAGAGGCATGGCAAAATGGAGGCCAATCCCAGGCGACGCCTATTCAGGGGAAACGCATCGGAAAAGGAGCTATCAGTGTGGCGGTTAAGAACATAGACCGTACTGCAGGTGGTCATGCTCACACTGTTTTGCTGTTTTACCCATTTTTTGTAAGTGCAGCTTTTTATAAAACGCACATTTGTTTTAAAAAGTTAGTGCACTATGAGATTTTTTTCTATCTCGCCACTACGCTTACATTTGAGCACTTCAAGCCGGTGTCCAATGTGAATCCCAGTGACTGATCGCAACTAGCCGAATTGTCCTGGTGGGGACACACATATGGATCTCTACATCAGCATGTGGAGTCGGTGTTCAGCATAAGTTCCAGCAAGTGATCAACAGCCGATTTCCCTTTGTGGAGACACGCACATATAGATCCCGTGAGGATCCTAGGTTCTGGTAAGTTGCCACCTATTTATTCCTTAGCACGGTGGTGAAGCATCTTTGGAAATGTTTGCACTGAACTTTCACTTGTGCATTGTTTCGGATGGACACTGTCATTTGATATAGCAGATGATTCACAGATGGACTAATTTATTTCATATACGTGTTTTTTGTTACCAAGGTTGTTTTTAATATAAAAACTTTGAACCCATCATTTAGAGTTTCTTTGCACCAGTATTTTTTTTTTTTTTTATTGGAGGACGCTTGCTTTTCAGACTTTGTTTCACTGGTTTCAAAAGTTTTTTGCCCTTTTTTCGTTTAGATATACATGATACTTTTATAAAAGCTTATGCACTTAAACTTTGACAGCGCACTTTACATATATTACCAACAAAATGGAGGAGAGTTAGTGCCTAAAATAAATCTACAACCAAATTCTGGGACCGGTAATAGAGTCGGTGCTTTTCCCAGTGCAAGGGACGCATCGCCACTGATGTCGTGTCATTACCTACAGATTGCTATTTCCAATAGCGGTCTACTATTAAATCATACCTGAAAAGGCCTTAAATCTGTGTCCTTATCCACAATCTTCTGGTCCAATTAGGGCAAGAGAACTAACAGTCAACGCTTCAACTCATGATTCCTACATAGTTTGATAGTACAGTACAAGTTGCCCATTTGTGCAATCTGTTAAACATCAGCAGTGTAATACTGGAGAGTGACTCCAACCTCAATACTGTCACTGCTTGAGTAATGGCATCAATAACAATACCCTTGTCGTGGAGACAAGAAGAAGCTTCCAATAGTTTACTTTAATGCACTTGGCTACAGCAACAGTTTTCCTCCCAGCCAGCTGGAGCATCCGTGGCTTCAGTGTGCATCATTGTTGATTGCATGTTACGGTTTTGTTTTTTGCCAAATATAGCCCGATAGTGATATTCACTGCTTAGGCATGGCTTACCCAGTTTACTTGTCAGTTTTTGATAGGTAGAATTTTGCTTTCTCCTGGGAGATGGGGAATTGTTAGGGTCCAGTTGGATCTTCACTTCACACATCCTTCAGACTGAAAATCTACCTGGTTGGGGTTATGTATTTTTATGTGTTTTTTTTTTTATCCCTTATTGAGAGACAACATGGTCCGAATTTTAAACTTCTTGAGGGTGAGAGTATCATCATCATATTTATGAAATTTTGTTAATAAAGTAGCATTTTTTGAAATTCATGCCACATGTGTCTTTATAGCAGCTGCTATATGCCCGTAGCCATAGTATCTACGGGGGTCCCTGGTTTGTTTGCTTCAAGTGTTGTGCAGGCTTTTGGCAGAGTGAATGTTTGCCTGCAATTTTGCATTGACTCTCTCTCACCTGATCTCTCCCACAGCTACAAGTGAGGGCATTTCCTTGTGAGGCACACATGGAATAGGGTGTGGTGTATAATTAGAGTGCCTGAAAGAAGTACACAGAAAGCCATCTGAAGAACATACTGGCAAAAGGACAGAAGGAAGCGCCCGAGTTCTTTTTAACAGCTCAATGCAGAAGTGGCGTTAAAGAAAGCAATCAGTGGTGTGATGTCACACCTAATCATCCACATGAGACTGAACGTTTAAACTTGAGCACCAAGTTAGAAAAGGTTACACTGTGAGGTGAATACATTCCAAACATAGCCCCAATTTTTACAGTAATGCTCAGATACAGGGTGACCATGTCTTAACTGATCACCACGCTGGACTGTAAATAAAATCCTGGCTCCGTCTATCACAGTGGGCATACGTTAAATTAAGTCTACAGGGACTGGGTTCCATAGTGATGTACCACGGCCCCAGACCTGTATAGCACTCTGCAGCTAACTCAACACATTGCACCAAGTGCCAAGGTGAGTGCCCACGCAGGATCCAAACGCTCAAAGCAACATTACAGGCCATTCCCACAGCATGGAGTACGGATACGGCTTCAAAAGGTTTGACTAAGGTTGCAGCAATCCAGATACACCGTTTCTATGCTGGCATTAGAAGATAGTGAGGGATATATTGAAGAATGGGAAAAGAAAAAAAAACAAAATAATAGACTAGATTAGTTAAGCCAAGGGTGATTTTCTCAATCATGTCCATCACTTTTAGGTGAGTGGGGTAGGGATATATGGAAGTCATCCTGGCGGTGTGTCCCCTAAAGCTATGCCAGTGTCCAATCACCTGAAGGCACACTCCTGTAACCCATTGTATATTTAAATCCTGCCTGTTTTCTATAATGTATGATTAAAAAATATTAGCTTTCCAAGTGTAATTGGACAGTGTTGCCTCAAATGTGGCTAGAATGTCTACTAAACAGCACATTAAAAAGATGCCTGGCTGGTACAGAAATTGCTGCATATTGAGGATGCTTCAATAAATGTACATTTTGATAAAAAGAACCAGTTATTTGAAATAAGGCATTAATGTTGTGCTATTTTGATAAATCTTGCATGAAATTCATGAGCGATTCCATACTTTTTAAAATTGTGTCTATGCATGCTATGGACTTCATTAAAAACACAAAATGTGGATATAAATGACATTTTGAATACATTTCCCAACAACAGACTGTTTTCTAAAAAGATTTTACAGTAGTTATTTTAAGCCAATGATTGGTCAATCTCAGCGCTTAAGTGATACACCACATCTGAAAGGTTATAATACAGCCCTTATCTACGTTCCAACAGCCCATGGGTATACTAAACGACACTCATCTGTGGGAAAGCTGTTCATTTTAACCATAATGAAAATTCCATGTTGACTGCTGCAGGGCAATCAATGCCACAAACATTTTCTAAATGTGATAAAGATCCAGCAACCCTGAATTTAGTGCATGTTTAAAGGAGAACGTCTCACGTTAAAACTATAGAAGAGCTACATAAGTAGCTGCAGAGGTGTGTGTTGAAGATTGCACAATGGTCTTAAATTAGGGTTCTCTGGGTACTACAAAAACACTATAGCAATGATTTTCATTACAGATTTTAAACTAAATGAAAAGCACATAAAAGTAAAAAGCTTTCTGTATATTCTGGATTTTACTTTATTATACAACGTTACATTGTCTTGAGTTAACCTGTTTGATTTATGCAAACTCAGTTTGCTGAACAGAAAACCAGAAACGTAATAATTACAGATAAATAATTTTTACATACCCATGAGTAGCTACAAATACAGTAAAAAGCTGCACTTATATGCAATGTATTAGGGTTTACAGAGAATAAGGTACTCCATTATTTTACCTTTATAAGGTAGCGAGTGATGTCCCTGCCTGCAATGTCGAGTCTCCTGGTGAGATGAGGCAGAGAGAAACCTTCGTAAACTGGGCAGATATGAGTGACCCCATCTCCGGAGTCTACCACAACTCCAGTCAACAGACCTGCAGAGGAAGCAAAAACAGTCACATTGTGATAAAGGTGCACCTGGAGTAGTCACACTCATACTGTTCAAACAGTAGTCCAATAAATGTTTTTTTTGCCCCCAATTAACTTATGAGCTGTTGCTTAGAAGGGTAATTAACAGAAGCGTAAAGTGATATTAAAGGGTGTTTTTGTTTTTTTTAACATGTCATGCTTACCTTCTCTGTGCAATGGCCTTGCACAGAGCAGCCCCGATCATCATCTTCTCAGGTTCCCTGCCGGTGCTGCTGGCTCCTCCCCCTTGACCAGCGCCCACCAATAGCAAGCCGCTTGCTATGGGGGCACTGATGCGTACTTGCTCTGAAGCACGTCTCAATGCGTCCATAAGGCAGAGCCATGGCTCGGCCCCGCCACCCTATTTCTGCTCATTGGCTCACTGGCTGTGACCGACAGCAGTGGGAGCCAATGTCTCCCACGGCTGTCTCTCAGCCAATGTATAAAATGCTTAAAAAAGGCAAAAAAAAAAAAAAAATCAGCCTTTACAACCACAAGTGATTGTAGACCCTCACCATCATATATCAATCACAATCATAGATAATTTATTAAAAAAAAATAAAAAAATAAAAACACACACACACACACACACACACACACACACACAAAATGCCCTTTTCCCTCTTTTTTTTTTTATAAGTAAATACATTCCCTCCGCTCTCAGCTGCAAAAGAGCTGGGGGAGGAGAAACTGCAGCACACAGCTTCCCAGTGAAAAGTGTGTGTGTGTGTGTGTGGGGGGGGGGGGGGGGTGTCGGGACAAGTCTGATCATTCGAGGTAAGCAGGCTGAGTTCCTAACATAGGTAGAGAACTAACTACGATGTGTTCTACTGCCTGGCATGGTCAATTTTTAATAGGAATGCAGAGGGACTGTCAAGACACCAGGGATTGCACACAAAGGAAGCAATACAAAGAACAGGATAAGTTTTCATACAAGTACATGGTACAGCAGGCACATACTGTAGTAGGAATATGAAAGGTTGGGGCAATTTATTCTTTAACTGATAGTAGGGGCTTGTATGTAGGTGGATAACTGAACTCCAATTAAGCCAAAACTTCTTTACTGAAACATATCCATACAGACAATGCAATACAGCAGGAGAAGTGAGACTGCTATCAAAAATGTAAGTTACTACAGCTGAACATCTTTAAAAACGGAAACTATGCCTCAATCTATTCTCAAGACAACATTCAAAATCAGCTAAAACAACAGCAAAACAGGACATCACATTAAGATTCAGAATAAACTTGATAAAGCTTAGGCAAATAGCTCTCAATCATATTCCCGATCTCATTAAAGGCAATACTATATCTAGTTAAAAAACAAGTTAATCCTGGAAAAACGTAGCACTAGTTTTCAATTTGGCAATCCTATATGCTCTATTTAAGACTGTTTCAGTATTCCCTATCCGCAATCCGAACATACAAACATTTTGGTTCTTTTTCAAAGCTTCTGTACATATCTGTCAGAATACCTCTCTCTGTGTGGTGGGCATGTCCTGAATCAACCCGTAAATAAAAAATATGAGAGTTGTAGCTCTGAAATGGTGTAGAGATGTGTTCTTGCTGCTTTGTAAGAGAAGTATACTGGATATTTAATCCACAAATTAGAATCCTAATAGTTTAGCTTTGAGTGGGACGTGACTCCCTTTTATTGATGAACCAGTGTATCTGTCCGATAGCAATATTAGGACATGTTTCTCTGTTATCTCTTCAGAAAAATAAAAGGATAAGATCACCTTTCCAAAATAAATAAATGAATGTATGCATGAATGAATAAATAAACTGCCCTTTTTTGGCAGGTAAAAAAAAATACGCATTATTTTTTGTTAGGATCCTTTAAAAGCACTGCAGATCTTGGGTGCAACACCATGGTCCTGCAGACTGTCCGTGCAGCCATCTGCCTGTACCTCATTGTGTAACTGGCAGGCAGTTACACAATGACAGGAAGACTTAATTTACTATTAGAGCAATCAACAGCACCATGGTAGTTCATTGAGGACTACAAGCTGACTGGCTCTACACCAAGAATTGAGAGATAAAAGACCGCTGAGAGCTGTTTTTAGGTCCACTCTCTCCCTCCAGCGCTCATTGGAGCGTTGCACTGCGGAGGTGGCAGGAAAGGTTAGCTCAGATGCTCAATGGTGTGCTGAGAAGCAGAGCCAGCTGCTGGTCAGGCATCTGGGTGGAATCCTATACTATTATCAGGATCTCTGTATAGCCTTGACAGACTCTGGCTTCAGCCCGCTGTCGGCTGAATCTAGGTTACAGGATTACAGAACTAAGTGCACTCCTGTGACTAACTGGAGAAGTAGGTCCAAGAGATTTTTCCATACCTCTGCTTTAATTTACAAATATACAGTGCCTCACAAAAGTGAGTACACCACTCAAATTTTTGTAAATATTTGATATCTTTTCATGTGACAACACTGAAGAAATGACACTTTGCTACAATGTAAAGTAGTGAGTGTACAGCTTGTATAACAGGGTAAATTTGCTGTCCCCTCAAAATAACTCAATACACAGCCATTAATGCCTAAACCGCTGGCAACAAATGTGAGTACACCCCTAAGACCCCTTTTCACACTGAGGCAGTTTTCAGGCATTTTAGCGCTAAAAATAGCACTGGAAAAGCGCGTCAAAACTGCCTCCTATTAAATTTGAATGTGTTTTCACACTGGGGCAGTGCACTTGCGGGACGGTAGAAAAAGTCCTGCAAGCAGCATCTTTGGGGCGTGTTTGCAGCACTGGAAAGCGCTCCAAAAAAATGCCCCAGCCCATTGAAATGAATCCAAAGCGCGGCAAAATGGGTCTTTTTTGGTTTTCTTTAAAGGTCTCGTCATGTTAGCTTAACCCGCTTCCAGACCGCCCCACATATATTTACTGTTGCAGGGCGGCCGGGTGCACAAAATCATGTACCTGTACGTGATTTCGTGCATGCGGTTGGACACAGCAGGAGCCAATCAGCAGGTCCGGCAGCAGCGACCCACTGATCATTCACAGGAGACGGAGCAGCGGTGACCCGATGTAAACAAAGCACACCACTGATCTGAGAGAAAAGGTGAGAGATTTTGTTTCAGCCAAGCTGAATCACAATCTCCTTTCCTCCAGTGAATCCACTTTCCCCCCCCAGTTAGAAACACCTCCCAGGGAACACATTTAACCCCTTGATCGCCCTCTAGTGTTAACCCCTTCACTGCCAGTGTCATTTATACAGGGATCGGTGAATAATTTAAAAAAAAAATTTTTTTAGCACTAATCACTGCATTGGTGTCACTGGTCCCCAAAGTGTCACTTAGTGTCAGATAAAAATTACAGATCGCCGCCATTACCAGTAAAAAAATAAAAAACAAAAGTCCCTAAATCTATACCGTAGTTTATAGATGTTATAACTTTTGCACAAACCAATTCATATACGCTTATTGGGATTTTTTTTTACCAAAAATATGTAGCAGAATACATATTGGCCTAAATTGAAGATATTCGTTTTTTGTTTTTTTTTACGGCGATGTATTATAGCAGAAATTTAAAAATATTGTTGAGGGTAAAAGGTGATGGACTGGCCAAGCATGACTCCAGACCTAAACACCATTGAGCATCTGTGGGGCATCCTCAAACGGAAGGTGGAGGAGCACAAGGTCTCCAACATCCACCAGCTCCGTGATGTCATCATGGAGGAGTGGGAGAGGACTCCAGTGGCAACCTGTGAAGCTCTGGTAAACTCCATGCCCAAGAGGGTTAAGGCAGTGCTGGAAAATAATGGTGTCCACACAAAATATTGACACTTTGGACCCAATTTGGACATTTTCAGTTAGGGTGTACTCACTTTTGTTGCCAGCGGTTTAGACATTATTGGCTGTGTGTTGAGTTATTTTGAGGGGACAGCAAATATACACTGTTATACAAGCTGTAGACTCACTACTTTACATTGTAGCAAAGTGTCATTTTTTTCAGTGTTGTCACATGAAAAGATATAATAGAATATTTACAAAAATGTGAGGGGTGTACTTCACTTTCGTGAGTTAAGTGAATAGTACACTTGCGCCATCAATAACAGTAATAAAAGTGAAAAAGACTGTCGCAAACACCGAAAAGCAAAATCTGTGGCTCTGAATGTATAAGAACAAAGATGATTTTGCGCTGTCCACAGTATCTCAGTCAACATGAATACATAAAAATAGATAAATCAGTGAATGAATAAGTGAATAAATATTACTTCAGAGTGTCCATAAATACCACATGCTTCTAAAGTCAATGATACAATAAATATAATATAAGTGATTATTTTATAGTCCTAGCGGTGGCACAATATGCCAAAGGTGCAAAAAATTAATAAAAGTGAAGGTGCTCTACTTCTTGCACATTCAAATGGTGAAAATGACTGGCGATTGGTGTCTCTTCTTATCCTGCTACAATCCCTACTTATGGACATTGTAAAGGAGTATTCATTTGTTTTATAGTCTAAATACGCATCTCTTCTATTATTATTAGTAATTGCATCCAGCTTTCCATCTAGCTTTGTAAAGATATGCCAAGATGCCATTGGATCTACATCACTTCCGGTATCTCTGGGCTCGTTTAAAATAATGAATATCTATTTTCACGCTCCGGCGTCTTATGTTTTTAGGATTCCTATCAATCTCAGATTTAAAATTTTTTAAATTAATAAAGATGCACCATCAGTTTACATCGCACATTGCAGCTCTATAAATAAAAAGTCTATTCGTGATCTACAGGAAAAGATCCATTTTGGCCAGCTCGACATAGTGAATAGAGTCAAGTAGAGAATATAGGGAAAATGCCGCAGACCCTATTAAATACAGATGGAGGACCATAGGAAAATGGCTGCTACAATACATCCTAATGGCAGGCTACAGGACACGTGACGATACGTCAGGATTAGGCGGCAGATTAACCAGAAGTGACGTACGAATATGAGCTCGCTGCTTGTGGAGCATACACCTTGCTGTATTGTTTTTAATGTGAGTACCAATATGTTTTTTAATAAAATACCCCTAAAAAAAAAAGCTATATCAGAGCCCCTTTTGTTCGTTACTGCCACCACATTGGAGACTAGGTGGACATCCCAGAATTACATCTAAGGAAGCATCGCCGTACATCCAGAGGAGATATAAGGATCCCCCTTATATATTTATCTAATGCGGTTACCTTACAGCAGTAGGGTGAGACGCCTGTGAGCACTGAGGTGTCACATATACACAGTCATGGCCGAAATTGTTGGCACAGTCATGTTTTACTATACACGTTTATTCCCTTTGTGTGTATTGGAACAAAACAAAAAAAAAAAAAGGGAGGAAAAAAAGCAAATTGGACATAATGTCACACAAAACTCCAAAAATGGGCTGGTCAAAATTCTTGGCACCCTTATCTTAATATTTGGTTGCACACCCTTTGGAAAAAATAACTGAAATCAGTCGCTTCTTATAACCATCAATAAGCTTCTTACACCTCTCATCCGGCATTTTGGACCACTCTTCCTTTGCAAACTGCTCCAGGTCTCTCTTATTGGAAGGGCGCCTTTTCCCAACAGCAATTTTAAGATCTCTCCACAGGTGTTCAATGGGATTTAGATCTGGACTCATTGCTGGCCACTTTAGAACTCTCCAGCGCTTTGTTGCCATCCATTTCTGGGTGCTTTTTGACGTATGTTTGGGGTAATTGTCCTGCTGGAAGACCCAAGATCTCGGACGCAAACCCAGCTTTCTGACACTGGGCTCTACAGTGCGACCCAAAATCCTTTGGTGATCCTCAGATTTCATGATGCCTTGCACACATTCAAGGCACCCAGTGCCAGAGGCAGCAAAACAACCCCAAGTAATCACTGAACCTCCATCATATTTCACTGTAGATACGGTGTTCTTTTCTTTGTAGGCCTCATTCCATTTTCGGTAAACAGAATGATGCGCTTTACCAAAAAGCGCCATCTTGGTCTCATCTGTCCACAAGACGTTTTCCCTGAAGGATTTTGGCTTACCCAAGTACATTTTGGCAAACTGTAGTCTTGCTTTTTTATGTCTCTGTGTCAGCAGTGGGGTCCTCCTGAGTCTCATTTAATTTAAATGTTGACAGATAGTTCATGCTAACACCGATGCTCCCTGAGCCTGCAGGACAGCTTGAATTTCTTTGGAACTTGTTTGGGGCTGCTTATCCACCATCCGGACTATCCTGCGTTGCAACCTTTCATCAATTTTTCTCTTCCATCCATGCCCAAAGAGATTAGCTACAGTGACATGGGTTGCAAACTTCTTGATAATGTTGCGCACTGTGGACAAAGGCAAATCTAGATCTCTGGAGATGGACTTGTAACCTTGAGGTTGTTGATATTTTTCCACAATTTCGGTTCTCAAGTCCTCAGACAGTTCTCTTCTCCTCTTTATGTTGTCCATGCTTAGTGTGGCACACACACACAATGCAAAGACTAAGTGAACCTCTCTCTTTATCTGCTTTCAGGTGTGTTTTTTATTTTGCCCACACCTGTTACTTGCCCCAGGTGAGGTTAAAGGGCAATTTTGAAAGGGTGCCAAGAATTTTGACCAGCCCATTTTTGGAATTTTGTGTGACATTATGTCCAATTTGCTTTTTTTCCTCCCATTTTTTGTTTTGTTCCAAACACACACAAAAGGGAATTAACGTGTATAGCAAAACATGTGTTACTGCAATACTATTCTGTGAGAAATACTTGATTTTCTGGAAAAATTTCTGGGGTGCCAACAATTTCCTTGGCGGCAACAACTGCAATCAAGCGTTTGCGAAAACTGGCAACAAGTCTTTTTTTGGCCCACTCTTTGCAGAATTGTTTTAATTCAGCCACATTGGAGGGTTTTCCACCATTAACAGGCCTGTGTAAAGTCATGATACAGCATCTCAATTGGATTTAAATCCAGGCTTTGACAAGGCCACTCTAAATCCTATATTTTGCTTTGCTTGAACCATTTGGAGGTGGACTTGCTGTTGTGTTTCGGATCATTGTCCTGCTGCATAACCCAAGTGCACTTGAGCTTGAGGTCACGAACTGATGGCCGGACATTCTCCCTTAGGATTTTCTGGTAGAGCTCAGAATTCATGGTTCCATAAATTATGGTAAGTCGTCCAGGTCCTGAAGCTGCAAAGCAGCCCCAGACCATCACGCTACCACCACCATGTCTGACTGTTGGTATGATCTTGTTATGAAATGCTGTATTAGTTTTATGCCAGATGTAATGGGATGCACAACTTCCAAAAAGTACAAGGAAAAAATTTAGGAAACTGAGGAAAAAGTTATGGAATCATGAAAAACAAACAAACAAAATAACACTCCAACACATCACTAGTACTTTGTTGCACCACCTATGGCTTTTATAACTGCTTGCAGTCTCTGAGGCATTGACTTAATGAGTGATAAACAGTACTCTTCATCAATCTGGCTACAGCCTTCTCTGATTGCTGTTGCCAAATCATCTTTGCAGGTTGGAGCCTTGTCATGGACCATGTTCTTTAACTTCCACCACAGATTTTCAATTGGATTGAGATCCGGACTGTTTGCAGGCCATGACATTGATCTTATGTGTCTTTCTTCAAGGATTTTTTTTCACAGTTTTTGCTCTATGGCAAGATGCATTATCATATTGATAAATGATTTCATCATCCCCAAAAAATCCTTTCAATAGATGGGATAAGAAAAGTGTCCAAAATTTCAATGTAAACCTGTGCATTTATTGAAGATTTAATGACAGCCCCAGTGCCTTTACCTGACATGCAGCCCCATATCATAATTGACTGTGGAAATTTGCATTTTTTCTTCAGACAGTCGTCTGCATAAATCTCATTGGAACGGCACTAAACAAAAGTTCATCACCTTGCCCAATGCAGATTCGAGATTCATCACTGAATATGACTTTCATCCAATCATCCACAGTCCACGATTACCTTTCCTTAGCCCATTGTAACCTTGTTTTTTTGTGTTTAGGTGTTAGAGATGGCTTTCTTTTAGCTTTTCTGTATGTAAATCCCATTTCCTTTAGGCGGTTTCTTACAGTTCGGTCACAGATGTTGACTCGTTTCCTCATTTGTTTTGTTGTACATTTTCTGTTTTCAAGGCATATTGCTTTAAGTTTTCTGTCATGACGCTTTGATGTCTTCCTTGGTCTATCAGTATGCTTGCCTTTAACCACCTTCCCATGTTGTTTGTATTTGGTCCATGTTTTAGACACAGCCAACTGTGAACAACCAAAATCTTGTGCAACACTGCGTGATGATTTACCCTCTTTACCTACATACTAACAAGCAGATTTAATCTGATGCAGGTGTTAGTGTTTGTAATGAAAATTTACAGGGCGATTCCATAATTTTTTCCTCAGAATTAAGTGATTCCATAATTTATTCCCTGTGCTTGTTCTATAAATCTAACTGTTACTGGCCACCACAATTATTTTTCTTGATTTCTTTTAGTGTTTCTTAACCTCTTGACATCCGGAGGCCGTCATATGACGGCCTCCACTTTCAGGGCTTATATCTGAATGATGTCTGAAGCTACAGACATCATTCAGATACCGGCATTTTCAGCCGGCGATTCCGTACACCATAAGAACGATCATAGCGGCTGTTCCGCCGCTTGATCGTTCTTACGGGCGGCGGGAGGGGACACCCCCCCCCTCCCGCCGCCCTCCGGTGCTACTACCGACTCACCTCAGCGATCGGTGAGTCGGATAGCGGATCCGCCGGCGCCGGATGTTCACCATAGAGATTTCCGGCGGACCAGATGGTCGCCGGAGTCTCTATGATCGTTCGGAGGCCGGGCGCGATGTTATGACGTCACGCCCGGCCTCTGCATTCAAAAAAACGGCGCCGCTTCGGTTGTGAAGCGGCGATCGTTTTATTTTTTTTTTTTATTTTAGGCTTCCCAGCCTAGAGGTGAGATGTGGGGTCTTATTGACCCCATATCTCACTGTAAAGAGGACTGATCGTGTCATATTCCTATTACAAGGGATGTTTACATTCCTTGTAATAGAAATAAAAGTGATCAAAAAAAAAAATATTTTTTTAAAGTGTCAAAATAAAAAATTTTAAGTAAAATTAACAATAAAAAAAAAAAAAAAAAATTTTAAAGCGCCCCTGTCCCCGTGAGCTCGCACGCAGAAGCGAACGCATACGTAAGTCCCGCCCACATATGAAAACAGTGTTCAAACCACACATGTGAGGTATCGCCGCGAACGTTAGAGCGAGAGCAATAATTTTGGCCTTAGACCTCCTCTGTAACTCAAAACATGTAACCAGTAAAAAATTTTAAAGCGTCGCCTATGGGCATTTTTAAGTACCAAAGTTTGGCGCCATTCCACGAGCGTGTGCAATTTTGAAGCGTGACATGTTAGGTATCTATTTACTCGGCGTAACTTCATCTTTCACACAATGCAAAAAAATTTGGCTAACTTTGCTGTTTTGTTTTTTTTTTAAGCATGAAACTGTTTTTTTTCCAAAAAAAACGCGTTTGAAAAATTGCTGCGCAAATACCGTGCAAGATAAAAAGTTGCAATGACCGCCATTGTATTCTGTAGGGTCTCTGCTAAAAAAACATAATGTTTGGGGGTTCTATGTAATTTTATAGCAAAAAATGATGATTTTTGACATGTAGGAGCGAAGTGTCAGAAATGGCCCGGATATGAAGTGGTTAAAGCCAGGAAGTTGCCATTTGAAATGCCTTTAGTTTTTGGCCATGTCTGTGATCTGCTTTTTGTCCACAACAATAAACCGAAGGAACATCCTCAGGGACTGGTGATACCATAATTTTTGCCAGGGGTTGTATATGCTGCTACCTTCAGGTGACTGGACACTGGCAAAAGCCTAGCTTGTGAACACCCCCATTGCACTTTCATAACCCCACCCACTCCATGGCACGCCAAATTTGTAGCAAGCAAGGAGAAACAGAGGAGAGGGACCTATGTCTTGTGCTGTACTCCAGGATATGGAATTTATTGGCAAGTCGAAATTCCCATTATTTTAATTGTACAGGAAGTCGTAAATCATGGGATGGCCCCAGCAATAAACTGAGGGGTGGGCAACAACATAGCAAAAGCAAACAGGCTCACAAAAAACAGGGGTCAACAGATCCGAAACACTCAGATAAAAGCTTGAAGCACCTTGTGGCCAAAGTTCACTTCAGCAGAGGCCTGAAGATCCACCAGATAAAACTTTGAGAAAGTATAAACAGAAGACAAGGGGGCAGCCTTGTAAATCCATGAAAAAGATGCTTGATGCAGGACTGCAGTATACAGAGAAGCCTTGGCGTGGGCACTGCAGCTTACACATATATTTGCAAATGTGTGCAACAAAACTCTGTTTTAAAGTGAATTGCTAGAGAGGTTCAATTTGGTTTGTCTGCAGGATAGCTTGTAAGTGTGCTGGGAAGTTTGTTTGTGTGCATGATATGCATTGCCCTTCCACGTGCACCTTGCTGCAAAGGTTAGTTATAAATTGGAGCGGTTGCTTTTTTTTTTGTTGTTTTTTTTGTTCTGTATAGCTTGTTTGCCGATTTGGTGTGGGGTCACACTCGATGCCTTCAGCTGCCATTGTGCTCTTGCTGGGCGTCCAATGTATCCCCTTCAGGCAAAACTTCCCTTCATTTATCCACTGAAATATCTGCTCCAACCTGGAGACTCTTAATTAAGCATGTTTGTTTTGTAAGATGAAAACTTTAAGAAGGCTCTGAAACATCTTAGACCCAAAAATGTAGTAAATGATGTTCAATTAAGGCAAAAAATGTGAAGTGGTATCCTGTACAGGCCAACTTTGAGATGCAAGCCTTTGACAACTGACCACATTATGACCGGCTTCAAGAAGGTTTTGCATTCCAATAGACTTATATAAGAAAGCTAAACCCAACAATATGAACAAAAGTCACTCAATACAGGCCCTTAGTGAGAGGTTTCAACTGCCAAAGGATTTCTATTTCTGTCTATCAAACCCTGAGATTTACAAAGATCTGGCGCACATCACAGCTCTGTATAGCAGGGTACGAAGCCCAATTTTATTCTGCTGGAGTTCAGTAAGACTTACAGGTCTTGTCCCTCCCCCAGCCTGTGTCTGGCCAGTAAAAGAAGCAGCAGAAGACAGAAACTTACTCTGCTCTTATCTCCCTACCTGCATGCTTCTTGTGCTGCTTTTACACCTCCCAGTCTGAGGTCTGCTGTATTGGAACTGAAGAGGGTGATGCCAAGAAAAAAAAAAAAGGGAGGTACTAACATGGTTTGCATTAAAATAAATTGTGTTAATAGCTGCATAAATTTGTCTTTTAAACAAGAACATTTTTTTCGAATTTATTTATCTCTTCAGGGGATCAAATGCATATATCATAGATCCCATTGATAGGTGGCTCTGTTGTTCCCTAGACACTTCTCTATGCTGGCTGTAGGCCCACCCCCTTTAGAATAGCAAACGATCACTTCTGTGGGTCTGTGTAAAGTACCTGCCCTACGTGTGTAACAGCAGTTACCGATATAGCCACAGAGCTGCACGATTTCGGCTAAAATGAGAATCAATTTTTTTGCTTAAAATAAAGATCACAATTCTCGCAGTGTAACATCTTTCACACTATACAAAAAAATTGGGCTAACTTTACTGTTTAGTTTTTTTTTTTTTTTTAATTCACTAAAGTGTATTTTTTTTTTTTTTTAAATTGCGTTTGAAAGACCGCTGCGCAAACACGGTGTGACATAATATATTGCAACCACCATTTTATTCTATAGGGTCTCTGCTTAAAAATAAATATAACATGTTTGGGTGTAATTTTCTAGCAGAAAATAATGATTTTTACTTGTAATCAACAAATGTCAGAAAAGGTTTGGTCTTTAAAATGGTTAAACTTCCTTCATTTACACCTGGAGTTCTTTCCTTTGATAAAAGAACAAAAAGATACTTTGTTTCTACTTATTCAGTGTTGTGATTATACTTGGTAGGCTGCCTGGATTTTTTATTTTTTCCCCAGCTGTGAGAACTCTCTGCACTTGTTAAAGAATCATGACATGCTGTTTTGAAGATCGGGAAGAGAAAAAGATTGCGATTTGGATTAATCGTGGAGCTCCACCCAAAAGGGGAAGTTCCACTTTAAGACATCCCCCCGGCATGTAAAATTTTTTTTTGGGGGGGGGGGGGGTTAGCAGATACCTAGTTTTGACAGGTACCCACTCACACTCGCCCAAGTTCTCCTTCCCCCTCCTCCCCACAATCTTCAGGGACACATCACAGGTCCCAGAAGACTGCGGGACCATTTACAAAGCACAGCATGGCTTGCACATGGAGTGTACGCAGCTTGCTGTGAAACCAAAAACCACACAGCTGGCTGCCAACAGTTGGGATGCCAGCATCTGGAACCCAGAGGCTAGCTTAGAACTAGCTTGTGTGAGGATGGTGCTGGATCCTTGGACAGGCAAGTGTATTTATTAATAAAAATATTGTCACAGTTTAAATGCACATATTTTTGTTAATGGAGTAATCACATATGGACTATTTTTTTTACTGAATGGTTTATGTATTTGATTATGCTCACATATGATACATTATAGATTTATTGTATACATTGTAATCATACACATTATACACTTTTTTATTATTGGTTTATTATCCGGCGCTGCACTCCTATTTTTATTTATATCTTTCGTGCCCTATATCGGGGTTATAATGCTTAGCTGCAGTATACGGTTACCCTTCTTTTTAATATTTTTTTTCATATACATCACGCATCTAGCGCAATTTTTTCTTTTTAATTTGTTACAAGTGTATTTATTAAAAGTCAGCAGCTATAGGACTTATAGCTGCTGTTTTTTTTTTTTTTAAAAAAAAAACAAAGACAGAATCTTTTCTACTTCGAAAAAACAAATATCATTAATCACTCACTCATAATAGGGACCAGATCACTCAGAGCTGTGGCTCTCCGTTTACCAGGCGTTTACTTGTACACATACTGTACACAGCCCGACCGATAGATCGCAAAGTGCAGAAGGACTGTGTGAGCTTTCACAATTTATTTTTCTTTATTGTACATCACGGGACACAGAGGCTCATAGTAATTACTAAGTGGGTTATATCTCAACTTCAGGTGCTGGACACTGGTGTAATCAATTAGACAGGAAGTTTCCTCCCTATATAACCCCTCCCTTACAGGGAGTACCTCAGTTTTTTCGCCAGTGTCTAAGGTGTTGTTCACGGTTAATAAGTGCTCCTAGATGGCCTGAACAGGGTCAGGGAGCTATGCTATTGGATCCATTCAAAGAGCCAAAACAAAAGCTAAAGTGGATGGTACCGGACACCTCAATACCGAAGAACGAGGTTTTGCCTGTAATGCTTCTCTTAGGAAAGCTGGGCCCTGAGATCCAGCACCTTGGTCACATTGCGTTACCACAGGTTTGCTCTGGCAGGGCACTATACATGGCCCAAGGCAATGGACCCTACGTACAGAGGGGAACCCGTTCTTGAAGGTCTGGCATGACACCAACCCGCCGTGATGTGTGAAGATTGGTTCGCTGTGATATTCCAGCAGTACCCTGCAGCGAGGAATGGTGAGTCTGCATTTGTTTGCAGTGTTTCTATTATAAGAGCAATCTGTGTTTCCCAGGTCACTGGGAGCAATGTGCTGTTCTATCATGCTTGTACTCTGGCTCAGGCAGGCTGCTGTTTTTTCCCCAGCCACTAGAGGGCACAGATTTGCTTCTAGCCTATTGTTATTTTAGGCAGGAAGAAGGGCAGCCATTACCATGTGCTGACAGGTTGGAAGGCCTTGGAGACAGAACAGTGGGCCGCGAGTGTCAGCTTGGCAACAGGTACAGACAAGTCATGATTACATGCTGCATATTTTCTGCCTATCCATGGGGCATGTACAAGCTGTAAGTAGTAGATACACCCCTGGATGATTAGCAGTTCACTTTAAAAGTGTATTTTTCTGCTTGTGGGCATGAACAGCATAATATATGTGCTTGTAGTTTTGAAATGCATGTTGTTACATTACATGTTTGAAAGGTTTGAGCATAGTGCATATGTGCTTGGTATCCTACATATAAGTATGGGACCAACTGCAGTTGAGCAGGTGCTTGCTAAAATCGCACAGTTGCTAAATACACACAGATATTGCTATGCTTAGTTGCTAAAATCACACAGTTGCTAGTACGCAAAGATGCGGATATGTACAGTTGCTAAAATCACACAGTTGATAGTACGCACAGATGCTATGTACAGTTGCTGAAATCGCACAGTTGCTAACATACACAGATGATGAATTGCACAGTCGCTAAGGTCGCACAGATGCTGAAATACACAGTGGCTGAAATACAGTTTCTGGATCGCACAGTTGCTGCTGAAACGCACAGGTTCTGCTTAAACGCAAGGTTGCTGCTTAAACAAACAGGTTGCATAAAGATACATTGTCATGTGTGTGCAAAATGCATGTTTGGACATGTTTGTGTTAAAAAAAATAAATAAAAAACAACACTCAAAACATGCTTAATTTTTTGATCACATAAGAACGCGTGATCGCATAAGGTGACAGGATCGCTTAAAGATACACGGTCACATAGAGGCAGGTTTATGTTTGTATAGATATGCATCGTTGTTTTCTTTTCTCCTAGTCCCATACAGGCTTGATCGCATAAAGATGCTTGATCATCAGGCTAGAAAACCTCCACAGGATCCTCATGCAGGCGCTTGCTTACAAGCTAGCCAAATGCACAACTGCTGGGATGCACAGTTGCTGGTGCGCATTGTTGCTAACGCACAGTTAAATCGCATGAGGACAACTTCCTCTTTACTAGTCCACGTTTGCATAAAATACATGAGTTTGGAATGTACATCATGTAGGTAAAACAGGTAACAGGACATGTTCTTGGTGATCACATAAAGATACAGGTTTTCTGTTGGTATGGATTTACATGTGTTTTACATAGTCGCATGAGGACGCTGGGTCACATTAAAATGCTTGTTTGCGCAGAAATGCCTAAAATCGCATAAAAAATGCTGGATCGCACAAGGGTGCTTGATTACACAAGAGTCCTTGGTCACAAGGGTACTTGTCCGCACAGTAGTGCTTATAATGCATAAAGTGTTTAATCATATAAAAAATGCAGAATCACATAAGGATGCATGATCGCCTAAAGTTGCATGGTTGCATAACAAGGCATGTTAATTTAAGTTTTCCTTAAATATACAGGATTCCTTATGTTCACATAGGAATACGTGTCTGTATGGATACATGTTGTGTAATTTTGCATAACACGTTCATAAAGCGCATGCTTGCTTGCAATATGCCCGTTCCATGGCACACGTGTTATATGTATGCGTGTATACAGCGCACACTTTTCTTGTTCTTGCCTAAAACATATTTGTATGAATTTATGCTTCCATGAACGCACACTTTCATAGAGGCATATGGCGTTAATACTTGCCTCATACACATACGGGCCGTTTACATATGTGTTTATTTGCATGGGCTACAGAGGTTGTCTGCGCTTCACAGGGGAACAGCACCTCTTCCGGTTGGTGGTCTGGCCCTTCCTGTTAGCCACCGTGCCGGGGTAAAGGCCCAGGGTATAGCAGTAATGGCATACAGAGGCAATCTGCTGCTGATAAGATCAGTCAGTAGCATGGCTGGACCTAGGTGGTCAAGTATCTGGAACTCCTGGGTTGGGATCCCAGTCTTGTACACATACTGTACATAGCCCGACCGATGGATCGCAAAGTGCAGAAGGACTGTGTGAGCTTTCACGATTTATTTATTAATGGAGTGATCAGCAATGTTAGGTGAGGGCCATGTATAACACAGCCCAACATTGCTGATGGCTCATTCATAAAACTAAAAGCTCAAATAGCGCTGTAGCCCCCAAAGACACAAAATGCTGAAGGCTGTGATCTTTTTTGTGAGTGGCAGCGCTCCTCTCTGGAAAGGCCCCTGCTGCCATACCTGTCAAAAAAATAGGATTACTTTCCAGCAGTGTTGTTGGATGTGCGTGTGTGTGCGCGTGTGCGTGTGGGGGGGGGGACCCGATCACCCATGCTGTTTAGAGACAAGGGACACAATTACATGGAACTGAGTGCTATATTCACTTGGTCCTATAGGTAGTGTAAGAAACAAAACAAAAACAGTCTTCTGATTGATCTTCATTATATTTTCCCGGAGTTCATCAACAACCAAAAACCCCGGAACCTCAAAAACAGCCGCTTGCAAGATTTTGCGGCCAAAACACGTATCTGAAGATACCAGAACATCAACTTTGTAACACTGGACGACTAGGTAGACGCCTTGCATACTTGAGATACAAAACACCTGATGTCAGAACGAGGCACTTGGTAGCGTCCTGGAAGGCCCTGGTAGAGTGTGCTATAACGAGGTAGGGAGGAGCCCGACCCTTAATGGCATAAGCCTGGACAAACGTCTGCCTGATCCATCGAGAAATAGTGGCAGAGAAGGCCAATAAGGCTTTTCATGAGCCGTCCATAATCACAAAAAAGAGCTAAGCTCTGAAAGGAGGCCGTACAAACAGGTATACACAAACCACCCTGACCACATCCAAGGAGCGCAGTGCAACCTCCTAAGGATGCGAAAGGCGCGGACACAGGGAAGACAGAACAACGTCCTCATTCAGATGAAAGTCAAACACCACCTTCAAAAGAAAGGACCACCTTATCCCTGTGTAAAACCAAACAGGGAGACTTATAGGACAAGGCCACCAGCTTGTGATGGCAACCAAAAAAGTGAACTTCTGGGAGAGAGTATAAGTAAAGGAAGATTACTAATATTCTCAAAGAAGAACCGAAAGAAGAACCGAAAGAACCTGGTTCAGGTCCCCCGGGGGCAATAGCACTCACAGGCATACATGCTCAACCCACTGAACGCAAGACCAGTTTCTGATGCCTGTAGGAAAAAGGCCAAGATCAGACAATGAGCAGCCTCATACCACAAAATGAAAGGATTCCATGTGCGGTGATAGAACTTCAGAGAGGTGGATTTTAAAGGTGCCCCAAATGGAAATTTTGGTGCCGAAAACGAAGGATACACTAGGCCAAAAACCGATACCGAATATGACAGTTTTTAAAAAATATTTATATTTTCATATATAAATTGTATTATATACAACTTTTTAATTAATATCAATTTAAAATAATATAAATTTATTGTTGACCTTTCTTGCACTAAAGGTGCCAATAATGGCCAAGAAAAATGCAGTGCTCAGTCTCTAACCATTTTTTGTATCATGTCTGCAATCTCTTACTTAAAACACACTGCTAATAGTATTAGCAATATTTACATTTGGCGCACCTCTAGCAGACATGATACAAGAGATCAATGCAGCCTCACCAGTGCCCGTCACATGCAGCCTCACCAGTGCCCAGTAGCCTCACCAGTGCCTGTCATATTCAGCCTGTCTGTGGCCAGATTAGAGTGGCAATCTCCTTGTCTCAGAGCAGATTTGAATTGCCTGGGCAATGTCCCACCTCTTGCGATCACTTCACATTGATTCAATGTCCCCCAATTGAATCAGTGTGCCGTCTATCACAGGAGGCGGGACATTGTTACTGCGGTTCGTGCAATTCAGGAACAAGGAGGCAGGGGAGGAGGAGGCAGGAGTGGAGGACTGAGTGCACCAGGATGACACTTCCGCAATGTGTGGCACCTGGGGCGGACCCCGGCCCTTTCGGTATCAACTTCTTTTTTTTTCCGGCCAATACCAAAAACAGTTTTCGGACGATAATGTTCGGTGGCCGAAATTTCTGTACACCTCCAGTTGATTTATATGCATTCAACATAGCGTGAATCACAGAATCCAACAGCCCCCTGTTCCTCAGAACCTTCTTTCAATAGCCAAGCCGTCAAAGCCAAAGATGGTAAAAGCAGGGTGGAAGATCGGTCCTTGGGACAGAAGAACTTAGCACAGAGGAAACCGCCAGGGGACGATGGCAAGCAGCCGCTCCACGTCGGCGTACCAGGATCGCAAGGGATAATTTAGAACCACCAGAATGACCAGGATCCCTTTGCCCTTCATCCCGCCCAGCAGATGAGGGAGTAACTTGAGAGGGGGAAAAGGTAAATGAGTTGCTAATGGCTCCAGGGCACCACCAGAGCATTAGTCACATCCGCCAGGAAATCCCTTGTCGCAAAACTCAACACCCTCCTTTTGAGACAGGAGGCCAGCAGATTCTCGGGCATGCCGAGCAAGAGAGAGAGAGAGAGAGAGAGAACCAGAAAAGGTAGGCCCTGGGGATTTGGTTGTTGGAGCAAGAGGGACCTTGTTTGCAGCACGGCTCCTTTTCTGGAACGCAGAAGAAAGTTACTCCTCCCTCCCTTCAAGATCCTTAACATCAACTAGGATGGCACCAAAGAGTCAAGCACTCTGGAAGGGTAAATCGGCCAGGGCTTTCTTAGACGTCTGGTCCATCGACTGACACTTAAAATAGAAACTGCAGTCTGTTCAAATAATTTGTAATATACAACATCTTTGCCATTCTGAATCTTGCCTCCAACCACTTTGCATATTATTCTATACTGTGATTCTTTACTTGCCAAATATGAAATAGAAATCTCCCTCTAAGTCTGGCTGCAACGATTTTAACTCTGGGCAACTGAAGCTGCTGTCTGTTCACGAGGCACACCTCCAGCTCTGCAGCTCTCATTGGTCCTCTATAACTCATCCCCACTCCCTTCCTGGCAAACTCTCACAAGAGAGAGAGCTGCTCATGTCATAAGCCTAGGCTTTTTACCAGAAAAGAAACAGGAAATGGGCTGTATAAGGTATTTACTGGCAGAAAAAAAATGTTTTACTATCCAAAGTTAAAACAACAAGGGCAGAAGATTTATTAGATGGAAAAATTGACTGAAGTTCAGCTTTAAGCCAGAGCACATGTCAGAGAATCACAGCTGACACAGAGCGCTTGGAAAGCAGAGGGGCTGCATCTAAGGCTGCAACACATACATATCTAAGGCCCTGTACCAGCTGACCTGAAAAAACTGAGCTGCCTACACCAGAGGGGAGGTTAACTACCAACGGGACTACCCATAGGTGGTGCTGTGCCTGTTCTTTTCTGCCTAATGTCCTACTCCTGAAGGTGGTGCTATAACCCTACAGTCAAGAATAAAGAAAGAAGAATGAAGTGCTATATCCATCATTGAACTTAAGAGGAAAAAAAAATCAGCTCACTATGGGCAGCACATATATATCAGATACCTATGCATGTCCATACATACATTCTATTCAGTGATGTGAGCAGTATTGCAGGGCCATTTTAAAAAGCCAGTCTCAGGGCCTAGCAGTGTGTGGCATGTGCTGTATACTTTGTGAATAAAAACCTGTTCAGCAGGGTAATGGAGTAAATTGCAGTCACCATGGAAACTGGATAGGGTTTTGTGCGCCTATTTCTTGGAGAGGGCTAGTTAACTGCGTAGGATGAGAAGTAATTATACATTGTCACGCTTCCATGTACACTTGTGACAAGTGAAAATACCAATAATACTAACGATTCAACTGTTAGTCTTTCGTGTATCATTTGCAAAGATTCTGCTATACAGTTATGTAAGAAAATGCAACTGATGAGCATGTTGGGTTTATCTTACTGGATCAAAACATCAGGTACATTTAAAATTGTTTTCATCAATGTATCTAATATTTCATTATAAGCAAAAGCATTCTTGAAAGCAAACACAATAAAAAGGCGCAAATCCTGTACTTTCAGATTACCTACCTTGTGCATACAATGTAAGAACAGCCTGGATAGCAACATAAACCCCTGAAAATTGATAGGTCTCGAACATAACCTACATAAAAAAAACAAACAAACAAAAAAAAAGTAGTTTGTAAAATTAGCCTGTTTGGTAAAGAAAAATAAATAAAAAAGTGGCTAAACGGTGGTTTAAAATTAAATATCCAAGTACATATTCTTAACGCAAAAGTACATTCTATTTCTCCCAGCTTCCTCAAAATGGCTTTTTTTTCTTTTTTTGCTGCTGTGTTACAACTACCAGTAAGAGGGTGGCTACGTGAATTCTCCACTGTAAAGCCAAGTACACACCATTGTTTTTTTTTTTTTCTGTTCAACCCAGCGGGCTGAATGAAAAAGAATCCAAAGAGCTCGGGAGGAGATTATGTTCTAACAATCCAATGTTAGTGCAGCGATCTCCCCATTGAGCTATTGTGTTCTGGCAGGGGGGCGGCACACCCCCTGATCGCTGATCAGATGTGGATTGGCAGACCTTTTTCAGTCATGCCCCTTTGGACCCGCTGCTGTACACGGGCCGAATGTCAAGACGGTTTTTATTGAACCGGCCGATATCGTCCAATATTCAGCCTGTGTGTATGGGGCCTAAGAGCATGCGACCCTCTTTCTCTCACTCTAGAAATGGAATAGGGACTATGAGATTTGTAGTGTGCATAGAGCAATGCATATCATCACAATTACCATACACTGCTCGTTACAAAGAATCAGAAGTGAGGGGGGAAAATGAGATATTAGGGAGCTCACAGAGAGATGTTACAAGGAGGCAGGAAAACACAGTAAAAAACAAATTTAATGAAAAATAGCTAACAGGGCCATTAAGTAGTGGACGTGTATGGAATATTTTTGAAAAATAAGGCTATTGTTTAGTGTCACTTAACAGTCGACTGAACTTTAAATTTAGATAACTATTATATTAGTGGAAATGTGGAATAATGCATCCATTCTAAAGCCCAGCTCTGTCCGACAGAAGCCAGCCGTTTGCATGCTGGAAAACCAGCAGCTAACCGACTCCTGAGTGGAGTGTTCTGGCGGAGGGTGCGTCCCCCTGTAAGAAGACAATAGCTCAGCGGGGGAGATCGCTGTACGAACGGCGGATCATTTGCACAGCGGCTCTGACAAAAGGTGTCAGATTTTTTTTTTTTTTTCGTTCAACCCAGCGGGAAAAAAAAAAGAAACACACAACTAGTAGCGTGTACCAGGCATAAGAAATGCTGGACAAAAAGCAAGAAAACATATGCTGAAATTATTCTGGAAAATACACTGGAGACCCAACTTTAAAATTATTTTCATTGTATTCAAAGGAATCATTTAATCCCAAGTCCATATATGCCTCGTTTCCACTGAGGCGGATCGGTTCGGGTCGGTACAGTTTGGAAGGCCTAGAATGGTCCGGCCTATTCAGGTGAGCGTTTCCACTGCAAGTGGGACCGCCAGGAGCCACACTTGGGTTTTGAAAAAATGCCTAGCATGGCGTCACACGTCCATCAGTGGAGTGTATCGTAGCTCCGCCCTAACCGAACCGTACCATTTTCTATGGCCCCACATCTGAAGCAGGACCCAGAATTGTGCGGTTCAGTTTGGTTGTATGGGCCGCTTTCATAAGGGAAACACTCAAAATAGAGTACCAAACCGAACCGATCCGGTCAGGGGGAAACAAGGCAATAGATACCTTTAGGCATACAGACTAGATTATTTGCCTATTGATTTTCACAGTAAAGTGAATAAGTTATCGATTACCCAATAAGCTATATGCAAAGGCACCAGACCAACAAGAGACAGCCACTAGATGAGAGATGTTGGGGCTGTGAGTGACAAAACCACAGCAGAAGCAGCACGGGGCCAACCCTTGTTGAATTTAGAAAGAGAGGTCTCCAGCACAGTTGATTCCATTTCAAAGTCGGCATTTGGGTGCAGTTTGCATTAGGTGAAACAGCATTGGTGGTAAGCATTAATATGGGCACTTTGGGTTCCATGAAAGATGTGTGGCCTTGCTGCAGTAATATTGCTGCTTAAGAAAAAAAAAAAAAGAAATAAATAAAAGCTCTGCACATTTACAAAACACAGCTGCAGGCTTTTCAAAAAGTACTGATAGCAATACTTGCTTTTTATTATAAAAGATACCTAAATATTTCATACATGAGAACACCTTATAAAAATATTAATTTTTGATTTACCTGTAAAATCCTTTTCTTGGAGTACATCACTTGACATAAGGTACCTTAATTTTCATTAACAGAGTTATGCTGCCACCTTCAGGTGACTGGACACTGGCAAAACTAAATAAAAAAAAAAAAAAAAAAAAAAAAAAAAAACACCTACACACAGATAATCCCCTCCTAGACAGAACTTCTCCCTCTAAGGCAAGTCTTCAGTTTTTGTAGCTAGCCATAAACCCACAAAGGCAGAGGGGGGGATCCTTGTGTCCGGCAATGTACTCCAAGAAAAGGATTTTACAGGTAAACCAAATGTCCCAAAGCATTGAATATAAGAGGGCACCATACCAACTGGCCCCAACAACTAAACCAAAACAGGTTTGAACCTCACAGAGCAGACTAAAAAAAACACACCAACCAATGGTAGCATCCGCAGCGGCTCAAAACATTTACTTAGTAAAAAAAAAAAAAAAAAAAAAAAAAACACTTTGTAAAATATGAACCAAAAACCCGGTAGCAGCTTTTTTACAAACTCGAGTTACAGTGGAACTTACCCATAAAAAATAAGCTGATGGATCCATCAAGACATGGTAGATTTGGAAGCTGCATGACCCTACCTTGGGTCTTCAAGAAGCATAAAAAGGGAAATAGACTGACCAACTGCAGTAGTCGACCTTACATAAAACCTAATAGCACAAACCACATTTATAGTGTAAAGAACCTTGACACCCCGTATCAGGAGGCTTAGGACAGAAAAACATCAACACTATGTCCTGGTTGAGATGGAACAAAAACCACATGGTAAAAATGATTGCTGGAGGACAAAGAGCCACCTTGTTGCAATAAAGCACGAGGAAATGGTTCCTTACCGGAATGAAAAGCCACTGCCAAAACTTAGCGAACCAAAGTAATGAAAACCAAAAAAGTAGTCAGAAGGACTACAGTTAAACCTAGGATTGGCTCAAAAAAAGATTTCTGCAATACAGAAAGTACTAAAGTGGAGGTTCCATGGGGTCCTGCATGGTGGAAAAATAGACATAATGCCTTGCACAAATGCACACACCAAGAAATGTGAAGTAACTGATGTTTGAAAAAGGAAAAAAGGACACCCAAAGTCGAAATATGACGCGTGGATCGAACTTCATTTTGTGAGAATAAAATCCTCTAGCCTAAAAAAACAAAAAACAAAAAACAAGTTCTTTGAATCTTCCTTAAAATCACCTTCCAAGCATTCAGTAGGGCAGGAATGACCAAATTGGAAACTCCTGTGTCTCTTAAGACCCACGCTGGCTTCAACAGCCATGCCATTAAAGCCAGCGAATGTTTACGATGTTGGAGCACCACCTTTTCTAAAGGCTAGGAAGATGCTGTAACAATGGTCACATATAAATTAAGGAGAATTGGTCTTACAATGTCACCACAGCACCTGCCAAAAGTGCTTAAGGATCCCCTGCCCTGGAGACGAACCTGTCTAGCATTGTATTGAACCTGGATGCCAGAAAATTTACATCTAGGGTTTCCCATTGTTGGCAGAGTACCTGAAACACCTCTGGGTGAGAAGCCCACTCCCCAGAAGTCAGTTGCTGACAGCTGAGAAAATCTGCCTGCTAATTTACCACATCTGGAATGTGGACTGCAGGCAGTGCAGAAAACAGACAGAGTTCTGCTCAAGATAGAATGAAATGCACTTCCTCCCGAGCAGTCCAACTAGACCTATACAGGAAGCCCTTCAGCTGCACCAAACAATGCAGTAAAGAAAGGCAAATCACCCTTAATTCGAGGCAACAACCTCTCTTGTGGTGACAAAGTTCCCTGGACTGAGATATTATCCAAAATTCCACCCCAGCCCATCAGGACTCTCCAGGTCATAAACAATTTCCCATCTTCTGCATCCATTAGATCAGGGATATGCAATTAGCAGAGCTCCAGCTGTTGCAAAACTGCAAGTCCCATCATGCCTCTGCATCTGGGTGTCGTGCTTGTGGCTGTCAGAGTCTTGCTATGCCTCATGGGAATTGTAGTTCTGCAACAGCTGGGAGGTCAGCTAATTGCATATCCACCATTCCAGAGACAGCTGGGGGTTTACAACACTGAGAAATCCAAGGACTGCATCCTCCTGCTTCATGCAGTTAAAGTGTTGGAAAGGCACAAGGTTTTTTACCTTCATGCTTAAAAAAACTTGTGTGCAGCAGCCCCCCAAATACTTACCCGAGTCCTCTCTCGATCCAGCAATGTCTATGAGAGCCTTGCCTTTCAGGGGACTCGCACTGCTGATTGTTTTTTGGCAGCAGTGGGAGCCAATGGCTCCCACTGCTGTCAATCACAGCCAGTGAGTGGAGACGAACCGCGGCTCCATGTGTGAATGGACACAGAGCAGCGGCTCGGGTGCCTCCCATAGCAAGCTGCTTGTTGTGGGGGCACCCAACAAGAGGAAGGAGTGCCGTCGTGGGACCCAAGGAGGATCAGGGCCACTCTTTGCAAAACCACTGCACAGAGCAGGTAAGTATAAAAGTTTATTTAAAGAAAAAAAAAAAATAATAATAATTTTTTAAAGCTTTACAATGACTTTAAGATCACTGGGAGGGGCCTAGAATAAAACTGGGCAAAAGAAAATGACTCAAAAAAGGAGGCTACCATCTTTCCCAGAACCCTCATGCAAAGGAAAATTGAGAGATTGGTCAACCTCCTGAGAGTCTCAACCTGCACCCTCAGAGCAAGACATTTGTCTGAGGCAGGCGGGGCGGGGGCGAAAATCACTAATCTGGCCTCCTGAGATCCAAAACGGGACAAATATCACTGTCTGGTTTTCAGGAGTGTGAAAAGGTTCGAGTAGAAACCTCAAAAACTTTCGCCCTCTGGCACCAGATTAATAACATCTTGAGATAATTGAGAGCTTTCAAAAAAGCACTTTTTTTTGCAGATTCAGAGAAACATTTGAAAGCATAAAAGGCATGGAGGGGGGGAAAGCTCTGTAGCTACAACACCTTTCACACTGGGGCGCTTTAGCACTAAAAATAGCGCCTGCAAAGCACCCTGAAAGAGCCGTTCCTGTCTCTTCAGTGTGAAAGCTCGAGAACTTTCTCACTGGAGCGGTGCGCTGGCAGGACGCTAAAAAAAGTCCTGCTAGCAGCATCTTTGGAGCAGTGAAGGAGTGGTGTGTATACCACTCCTGCCCATTGAAATCAATGGGCAGCGTGGATATACCGCCAGCAAAGCACTGCTGCTGCAGCACTTTGCGGGTGGTTTTAACCCTTTTTACCTCCGCAAATACGACGGTAATGCACCGCTAAAAATAGCGTCACTTTACCGCCGCCCCAGTGTGAAAGAGGCCTACAAGTCACTATATTGTGTACCCACTGATCTGCAATCTCACACTGCCAGCGATAGCAGATGATAATTTCTCCTTGATCACAAAGGAACTGCAGGATTGTGGCCCAGAAGCAGTGGAGATGCCATATAGATGAAGGGAGTCAGAGCTGCAAGGAACATTGCAAACTGCTCAGAAACATTGCACAGGGGATTGTGTGTCAAGGTTCTTCCCTAGTTGAAGGTGGTATTTGGGGCTCCTCACCCCCTACATCCCCTCCTCTGCCATCAATGAGGCATTAAGAACCAATGTGCTGGTTACCCCTGGATATTTTATACAAAGAGCTACCTGTTCCTCCACACCCAAAAGGAAAGATTGTGCTGCCCTTTAATACTTGCTGCAACCTGTAGTCCCACAAAGAAGGCACTAATGCAAACTGTAGTCCAACCAGCTATTAATCTGTAGTGACCTCTAGTCCCACAAGGCACAGCTACTGCTGCGACCTGTAGACGATGGAATGCAATATCCTGCTGTGACCAGCAGTCCTAAGATCCCACACTGCCATGGGGATTCAAGATGGCCACCATCAAATTTTTTTTGGACTTATTGTTGGTAACAGTACAAATTTCATATAATGCCATTATAATCAACTTACGTCTACAGGTGGTACCTAAATTCCAGATCTCAGTCCTAGTGAAAGAGAGGCACATGAAGAGGACTCCCTATTTTGCAAAAAGCAGGACCATTACGAAAAAGAAAAGCCCTAACAAAACTGTAGGAATAAGATCACAGTTTTTCCTATGCAACATACATACATAATCAGAGACCAGGAATTACAAGTCCCATTAGATTATCCAATTACCAGAGGATTGTCCTTTCACCTAATGCAATTCTGCACAGATTATAAACAAAGTAGAGTCAAAACGATTTACCTCGACAATCTTCTCACGGTTTTTGGTTGGGTTCATCGGGGGTTCTGTTAGGAGGATTTTACAGTCTCTGGTGTCTATGTTCAATTTCTCAGGCCCGAATGTGTAGTCCCACAAGTGCTTCATGTCATCCCAGTTCCGCACAATACCATTCTCCATGGGGTAGTTTACTTCTAGCATGGAACGGAGCTCACTAGCTTCATCTCCAACCATGAGGTCCTGAGAATGCAGAAACAATGCTCAATAAACACATGCAGCTATGGATTTCTGTACAAAGTAAAATACTCATACAAAAAGTATATAGCTACCTATTTTTTCTGTGTCCTCAGCTCAGATATTCTGATGATGGAATAACAGCTTCATATACAACTTAAAGTGATACTAAAAAGTCTCTTCTATTTCTTTAAAAATAACAATCGCAGTGAACTACGCAATGTCCGCCCCCCCCCCCGCTGCTTTCTGGGAGACACACGGGTCCCAGAAGACCGCAGAGACCATTCAGAAAGGGCAGCACGACTCGCGCATGCGCAGTAGGAAACGAGCTGTGAAGCCGCAAGGCTTCACTCCTGTTTCCCTTAGTAATGATGCCGACACCTGCACCCGGAGCCGAGGGACAGGACGCTAAGGGTGCTGATATCGGCGGCTCCCAGGACAGGCAAGTATCCTTACATTAAAAGTTAGCAGCTACAGTATTTGCAGCTGCTGACCTAATTTTTTTTTACCCAGGAGGAACACCGCTTTAACCCATGCATTTTTAGGTGTTTTAGCACAATACAGTCAAACCTTTATATTTTAGTTTGCAAGACTTTACGGTGCAAAGCTCTTCTGATGGTGGGGCACACCTGTGATGTACTTTGTGTGCTGAGCGTTTATAGTGAATTAGCTGAGCAACATGACCAATTTTAATACTCCAGCCATACAGAATTCAGAATCCAACTGATAAAACAAAGGATGACAAATCACTGAAAGACTTCCATTAGTAAAAATGAAATAGAATTTCAACGATGCTGTCTTCAGACACCACTGAAACTGATCTGCTAGTGAGGGATTTTCAAAAAAAAAAAAAATTACAATTAGAGTTTTGTGACACACTAATATTATGGGACACAAAGTCACATTAGAAGAAGAAGCTTTACACAAACAGCCATGGGAAACTGCTGCCAACATGAAAGTTGACACATCTTTCAGTGTGGAATGCTTTATTAGAAAAAATAACAGTCGGCCTCTGTGTAGTTATCTCCTATTGTCTAAAAAGTGGGCATAATTACAGGCCGAAGGGGAGGTGAGATGAGTAGGAAGGGTCAAGCTACAGTTACCATGAGAGATATGGCCCCTTTTTGAGAGTTACCAATCCAACTTGTTTTGGTCCGCCCCACCGCTGCAAAAATTAAAAGCCAGCACCTGCACATACTGCAATTGCTGACTTTTAATAAAGCGGACACTTACCTGTCGTGGAGTCCAGCCTTGTTGGCACCACAGCTGATGTTTCCATGCCCGAGGCTCTACCGATTTCTCCTACTGGCCCGGCAGCTGGGGGAGGAGGAGGGAGCCCGGGCGGTGACGTCAATACCCACGGCTGAGGCTACTGGAAGTGGGAACAGGATACCCGTGAAAGACAGGTATCCTGTCTCTTCCCCCTCCACCCCCCCCAAAAAAAAGTGGCACCGGAGGGGGGGGGGGGGGGGAATCGAGATAGTACAACGAGTGGAAGTTACACTTTTGGGTGAAACTCCGCTTTAAGGGTGCATATTACACCTGGAAGCCTTCTATTCTTTTTATGTGTAAATGCCGAGCATGAGAGTGCAAGGCACCTAAAGCCGGTAAGTGCGTTTCTTAAAGGGAGCGGAAGCACTTTCACATGCGGTGTGGTGGAAGATCTGGAATATTACAACTGCTATAGAAAGATATTTTTGAAATCACGGAGTCAAAATTTGGATTATTTTATGGACTTTAATATGTGTCACTTCTGTCACTAATGTTCACAGTGACTTTCACTTGTCACAGGGTGTTATTTTATTTATGTTTATGTTACAGTATTGATTGCCATATTTTAATATCAGCACTACTATTTACTTTTACATTTTATGTAGAGGGTAAAATACAGTTTTTATTCTTTTTTTATATTGATCTGGAACCAGCATCTGCATATTTAGGCATCCTGCACCCTAAATGCACATATTTATTCCAAATCTGTGATCATCAAAGCAGTTAAAAATTAAGCCTAGTATACACAATGAGATCAGACGAATTGATCGTTTTTTGGCATGCTAGTCTCATATTGAAAATGAAGAGGTTACTAAAGTTACAAAAATTCTCATACGACAGAATAAAAATTCGGAAGGGATGTCGTGTATTGTATTTTTGGACAAAAACTGTACTGATCCAACAAAAATCATACGATCGGGTTTTGTATGACAAAAAAAAAAAAAAAATATATGTTGGGTTTGTCCCTTCGAATAAATTTAGGACGAAAGCCCTGTATGAATGATCAGATTATCATATGATCGTTTCAAAAGCGGTATTTTTTTGTACAATTTTCTGATCGTGTGTACTAGGCTTAAGGATAACAGTGCCAGAGCTTGCATTTTCAAAACAAATAAACGTCACCACCCAATTCTCTGGCCTGACAAATCTATATTTATATAAAAAAAGGGACTAATACAAAAGTAGATTCAGACAACTTGTCCACTGGACATGCTATTTAAGCGTAAGCTTACTTACTGACGCTGACAGAAAAAATAAATAAATAAAAGAATTCCTGTTTACATTCCAGAACTAGTCAAACCTGGTGCTGTAAAAAAGTAGCAACAAGAAGTTGTTAGCCTGGAATGCAGGAAAAATGTGTTCTTTTCAAGGTAAGGCAGACTTTCTATTACACAGGTAGAATCTTCATACATGGAGGAAAACAGACACCATTCTCTGCACTTTCCAAACCATTTTCCTCATTTCATATATTCTCCATGCACCCTTTGGACAGACCCTCCATTAGGAAAACCAATGACAGATGGATGAATAGGTTTTGTCTAACCATGTGCAGAAATTAGGAGTTTCTGGTAACTGTTTTACAGTTCCCGACTGGCCACACTGTGTGAATCTGGGAGAAGTGAGTACGGAACTTTGTTGGGAAGGGAGGGGGTCATTTATAGGATAACTTTAAACATAAAATTAAAAAAAAAAAAAAAAAAAAAAAAAACACAAAATTTACCAATAGCATAAATTTGCAAAAAAAAAGGCAACGTGCAAAACAGAGTTGCACCGATACCAATATAGATATAGTTGCCGATAGCGAGTATTTTCACGAGTGCTCACAAAAATGCTCCGATACCTTTTCTATGCGATTTGAGCCCATACAAAATGAATGGTCTCAAAAAAACAAAAGAAGCGCATATGATGTGAACAGGAATGCTGTACGATTACAGTCTGCATTAGCATTTGGTTTCCTACACCAATCCTGTGTGAACCCAGGCTTGTCTTAGCGATTTCAGCCTCGGTTCACACAGGAGCGGTGCAGGAAACCACATGAGAGTCGGAAAGGAATCGCACCACATTCTTGTTCAAATCTCATGTGATTCTTTGCAGTGTGATTTGAGCCCATTAATTTTGTATGGGCTCAAATCGCACTGAGAAGGTATCAGTACTTGATATCTGCAAATATATGACCGAAAGTATCTGTACTCATACTCGCTGATAAAAACATGGTATCAGTGCAAACCTAGTGCAAGACCTGCAGATAGGTTAGTAATTAGTCAAATTTTACTTTACAAAGTTCTAACTGCTAGAATAAAACCCCACTTAAAGAAGAATTCCAGGTGTGGAAATTTTATACATAACGGTAGTTAAACTGATCCAGCATGGACCAATGTATTTCTGCATATATCATACCAATGCCCTTGAAAGCTGGAATCACTCTAATCAACCTGTCTCTTCCTTTTTAACATGGAGGAACCCTTGAAATAACTATTTGGGTTCAGGGAATCCCAGCTAATTGCATATTTACAGCTCACAGTACAATAGCATGAAGGTTATTGGGAAGAATCCCTCCTTGCAGATAGCTAAAAAGATCATTGATGTCTGTTTTTGCTCATCGGAGAAGCAGAAATTATTGCTCAAGGACCCCCCCCCCCCCCCCAAAAGCAATCTCTGGAGGAACCCTGGGAGTTCCACAGAACCCTGGTTGAGAAACCCGGAGCCAAATAGACACCGCTATTCCAGTGATTTCCACTGGCTTCCAAGTCCTGTGCCTAGCGACAGCCCTGCTGCATTCTGAGCACAGGAGGACGGGTGCCATTGATGGAATGTTTTCATTTTCCACTTAGCACAGCGCCCGGAAGTGGAGAAGCGGTGTCTCCTTCAGTGATTTCCAGCTTCCAGGGACATTGGCCAGGTATGGTCAATGCCCCTGGAAGTACATTATAATGATATATTATGATGCACACACACAGGCCTATTTTTTTCTGAGAGCCCCCTATAGGCATAGTTAGTGCTTGCTACTAGGGATGGGCGAATGGTTCAGCACGATCTTTGGATGTTCGGCAAACAACGAACATTATGCGGTGTGCGCGGCAAATTTGAAAGCCGCGGAACACCGTTAAAAGTCTATGGGACACCAACATGAAAAACCAAAAGTCCTCATTTTAAAGTCTTATATGCAAGTTATTGTCATAAAAAGTGTTTGGGTCCTGCCCCAGGGGACATGTATCAATGCAAAAAAAAAGTTTTAAAAATGGCTGTTTTTGCGGGAGCAGTGATTTTAATAATGCTTAAAAGTGAAACAATAAAAATTAAATATTTTTTTAAATATCGTGCCTGGGGGGTGTCTATTTTGCCTGAAAAGTGGAGCAGTTTTCCCGTGTTTAAAACAGTACCACAGCAAAATTACATTTCTAAAGGAAAAAAGTTGTTTAAAACTGATAGCGCCTGTAATGAAATGTCGGGTCTCGGCAATATAGATTAAACTCATTGAAAAAAAACAGCATGGTCGTCCCCCCAGTCTATTACTAGGCCCTTTGGGTCTGGTATGAATATTAAGGGGAGCCCCAAACCACAAATTATTACTACGTGGGGGTGGCCGCAGAAAGGAGGGGGGGGGGGGAGTGAGATGCCCCCCCCCCGAACCGTACCAGGCCACATGCCCTCAACAAGGGAAGGGTGCTTTGGATTAGCCCCCAAAGCACCTTGTCCCCATCTTGATGGGGACAAGGGCCTCATCCCCACAACCCTTGCCCGGTAGATGTGGAGGTCTGCGTGCAAGGGGCTTATCGGAATTTGGAAGTCCCCTTTAACAAAAGGGACCCCCAGATCCTGCCCTCCCATGTGAATTGGTAACAGGGTACATTGTACCCCTACCAATTCACAAAAAAAAAGTGTCAAGAATGGTAAAAAAGATGAGACAGCTTGGGACAAGTCCTTTAATAAAAAATAAAAAAGTAAAAATATCCAGTGATGTAAATCCACGCCGCCCGAGGGACCGAAAAAGAAAAAAAAAAAAAAAAAAAAAACCGCAACAGTTCCGCCGAGTGTCGCTTCTTCTTGACGACAGCTGTTATATAGCTGAGGTTGGGACCACCCGGTGACGTAAACAGGTGACCCTGCCCTCCTCTGATGCAACGGGGGCTTCCCTGTGGCGTCATAGGGGCGGGGTCACCGGGGCAAGGGTTGTGGGGATGAGGCCCTTGTCCCCATCAACATAGGGACAAGGTACTTTGGGGTCAGATCCCAAAGCACCCTCCCCATGTTGAGGGTATGTGGCCGGGTACGGTTCGTGGGGGCACTCTCTCGTCCCCCCTCTTTTCCTGCGGCCTGCCAGGTTGCGTACTCGGATAAGTGTCTGGTATGGATTTTGGCGGGGACCCCTACGCCTTTTTTTTTTTCTTATTGGCGCAGGGTTCCCCTTAATCTCCATACCAGACCTGAAGGGCCTGGTATGAATTTTGGGGGGATCCCCACGCATTTTTTTTTTTTTTTTTTTTTGGTTCGGGGTTCCCCTTAATATTCATACCAGACCCAAAGAGCCTGCTAATAGGCTGGGGGGGGACACCCATGCCGTTTTTTATGTAGTTTCATCTATATTGCCAAGACCCGGTAATTCATTACAGCCGCGATCAGTTTTAAATGACAATTTTTGCTTTAGAAATGTAATTTTGCTGTGGTACTGTTCTAAACACGGGAAAAATGTGCCACTTTACAGGCATACTATAGACATCCCCCAGGCACAATATTTAAAGGAATATTTCATTTTTATTGTTTCACTTAAAGCATTAAAAAAAATAAAAAAATAATATCACTGCTTCCGAAAAAATGTCTTTTTAAAAAAGAATTTGCATTGATACATGTCCCCTGGGGCAGGACCCAGGTACCCAAACACTTTTTATGGCAATAACTTGCATATAAGCCTTTAAAATGAGCCCTTTTGATTTTTCACATTCGTGTCCCATAGACTTTAACGGTGTTCGTCTGAGTTTTTTGCCTGTTCACATGTTTTGGTGCGAACCAAACCGGGGGTGGGGGGTGGGGGGGTTCCGCGCATCCTTACTTACCACATGCAAATATTTTCCAAACTGCTCTTTCTAGATTACCTGTTCATTCCCACACCATGCGATAATTGTTAGCAGAGCTCAGACAGGACATATTGCTATCCAATATTGTATAACTGACCTAACACAGTTTCAGTACAGTTGTGAGTAATTAACAGACATGCTGCAAATCGAGAAAAATAAAACGTGCAGAGACAAGTAGAATCTCACTTAATGTGCAAACAAATTTTCAGATATGGTTAATTAGACAAAATATGCATTACTAAGAAAAATGCACAAACTTCATCAAGCATTCAGACTCAGCTGCTTACCATCTTTTTCTTATTCTACTTGAAGGTTTTATTAAAAGAAAAGAGAAGTAAAATTATAAAAATATGATAAACTGTAAAAAAGTTGAAGAAACAGTCTAACAGAACATGTATAAAAAGACTTACAGGTTTGCCAGGAGCAATGACCAATAAAAGGTGGAGTGATTAGTGTACGGGGTTCTCTGTCTATGAATGGTCTTTTGATCTCATCAGCTAGATGAGACCAGGAGAGTGGATTAGTGTGCACTGATGGTCCCGATCATGGATATAGAGAAGTATACAGGGCCTGTGTACACAGGAATTTGTTTTTATCAGAACTCCATTTCTCCTTATTCAATAGGAATGCAAAAGAAGTTTGGGAAAAGGTCACAAGACCTTCCAAAAGGAACTCGAGTGGATCTCAGAAGAGACTCAGACTCAATGGACCTGAAGGCATGCCGCATTTGGGGCCTAAAGCAGTATATTAAAGCAGTGGGTGCTGGAAGCCTGTTAGTTAATATTTATTGCATTTGTTTTAGATAATGAAAAGAGGTCATTTCAATTGTAGCTTCATGATCCTCCCCTGCATTACGTACAGATCCCCTGCTGAGCAAGCAGATCGCAGCCTGAGTCTGCCACGTGTGAAAGGACCCTCTCTCTTAAGACCCCTTTCACAATGGTGATCTTTGCCGCACTTTTCCACTGTGACAAAAGTGCATGGAAACGATTCCCCATTAAATTTTATGTTACTGTTTACACTGCAACTGTGTAACAGTCGCACCAAAAAAGGCACCTTCCATTGTAAGTCTATAGGAACGCATCAAAAGCGCATCAGTATGAAAAGGGCCTGAACTCCAGCCATTAAAGTGGCTATGAGGTCATAATTTTTTTTTTCTAATCTTAAAGCCCGACTACAGACACAAGAAAAAAAAAAAAAAAAGTTTTCCCATGTCGTGGGGCTGAGCCCGCACTGCATGGGTCAACTGCTCGTTTTCGTCTAGGGGATTGGAGAAAGCTTCTACTCACGCAATACTCTGCTCCACCTGCAAATGGTGCTCCCCACACGATCCAGCATTTGCCTGTTCCTAATCTCCTCATATCCATAGCAGGTCTATAAGCATGACATCAGGAATAGTCCATTGCACAAGACCTGTAGACCGTGGAGTAGGCAAAGGAACTGGTCTTGTGTGGGGAGGATCAGAGGTTTAGGTATATCTCCAATTTCCAAACCCCTAGCCAAAAATTAGCAGATGACCCATGCAGCCCCACTGCATGGGAAAACTATTTTGCCCGGAGATAGGCTTTAATGCATTAAGGTATAAAGGTATATTCTGTATGCAGCTCCTCCCTCAGCCTCCCCTTATTCTTACGTAAGCACGATCTCGATTCAGCGCTGTGCACAAGAACAGAGGCTTGCTCCCTCCTTATTGCCTCAGACAGCAGTGGGAGCCATTGGTGCCCGCTGCAGTCAATCACAGCCAGTGAGGAGGGAGTGCAGGAGAGCTGCACTATGCCTGTCAATGGACACAGAGCTAGGTTGGGAGCGAGCACCCTTAGCAAGCGGCTTGCTATGGGAGCCTCGGTGGGGGAGAGGAGCGAACAATGCAAGAAGATGAGGATCAGGGCTGCTCTGTAAAAAACTATTGCACAGAGCTGGCAAGTATGACATGTTTGTTATTTAAAAAAATAAAACATGATTCATTACCAAATCACATCAAACCCTCATTCACACTGAACACGGCTTTGAAATCGCACAGCTTCATCTGAAGCCGCACGATTTCAAAGCACCATATCCATGTGAGTTTGAGTGCGACTTGAAAGACATCTGTGCGGCTTCATGCACAGATGTCTATTGAAGTGAAACCCGAAATTGGCCAAAGTAGTGCAGGAACTACTTTTGCTAACTTGGTGAGGCACCACAAAGTCAGAGCCGCACCAATTGGAACAATTTTTGCCGGCAATAGGCTGCGATTTGACCTTGACCTGTCAAATTACATGACAAATCCGTTCAGTGTGAATGAGGACTAAGTATCACACCAGTAGGTCAGGTTTTGAAGAATTCACCAGGTGAGCTCTGTTGTGCCAATGACTGATCTAGTGACGCAGAGTAAATCAGCTGTGAAAGAATAAGGGTGCCCTATAGGCTAAACAGCTAACTTAGAAATTCAGGCACAATCAAACTGCCTATAGCCTAAAGACTCTGCAGAGCAACTCAAAATGTCACTCAGTTGAAAATGTATTTATTTATGTCAATAAAGAGGGGAGGAAGGAGGGTGCTGCCATTGCTGTGAACCACATATTTATACAACAGCACAATAGTGACTTGAAACAGATATTCTATCCAGTCTAAACAGTTTCCCAATCCCTCTCCCAAAGCAGTTCACTTGCATTGTCTGCAAGCAACCATCAATATGAGATTGTAGACATAAGATCGCTAAATGTCAATGTTTAATTTCAGGTGACAGAGCAATACACCCCATCCAGCAGGCCCATACTCAGGACAGGGAATGCTACACAACCTCTATGTTGGGCAAAAGTCTAATACCTTAATGGACAGTTCTATTTCGGTGGGTGATCTGTTGTGGGAAAACGCTGTTCTAATGTGCAATATTAGATTGTTAACCAGACTGGCACATTTTGTTTTAGAATAACCCAATTTTTATTATTTTTTTTGAATGCAGCTTCATTAAGGGATCGCAACTACAAATCCAGTAACACAAATAGAGTTGTTCAATTAACACTTACCTTGATTTCGATGTTTCCCACTTTCGCTGTGGAGCGAATGACAGGCCGTCCGACCAGGGCTGGGAAGATGTGTTCTGGGAAATTGGATCCAGCATAGCCACATTTCACAAACTGAAGACAAAAAAAAACAGACAAAACATTAAATACAAAACCAGCAAAATTCTGACAAGGTGTTGACTACTTACTTGAAGCCTAAATCTAGAAACCTAAAATTCTATTACAAAATGGCAAAAGCAGCCACACCCCCTGTATCATCTTCTGCTATCACTGTAGTGCAAGCAGGCACAGCCTACAATAAAGTGGCAACAGCACTATACCCCCCAGCAGTCCCATATTCTGTAGGCAGACTTGGATTTTGATACAAATCCCACAGGACATGAGCACTGTCCTACAATGTCTCGGCCTGGCATCGCTATTATTACACAGCGGTGCAGGGCAGTAGAAACGATAGCTGAAATAAATGAATCTGTAACTAGTCAACAACTTATGCCCTGTACACACGACCGGACTTTTTGACTGGACTGGTCCGACAGAACGAATCCGGTGGACAATCCGGCCGTGTGTGGGCTTCATCGGACCTTCAGCGGGCCTTTTCTGTCGAAAATCAGACGGACTTTAGATTTGGAACATGTTTCAAATCTTTCCGACGGACTCGAGTCCGGTCGAAAAATCAGTTCGTCTGTTATTCTAGTCCTTTCGTACGACATTACATTCAAACGAATGGACTTTTGTCCGGTCGTGTGTGGGCAAGTCCGGTCGTTCGAAAGTCCGTCGGAAAGACCGTCGGACCTTTGAAACTTAAAAGTCCGCTCTCGTGTGTACACGGCATTGGTAAGCATGCTCCGTTATTCTAATTTGTAACCAATAAGTTCTGGAACTAGATTGACCAAAAGGTTAATTGCAAGACCCTCATTCACAGCACAGGAATGATGGAATATGTTGTGGGTATGGCCTCTGCAGACTCTGTACAATGTATGACGCACGAAGGCTTAGGCCAGCCATACATGAATCAAAATTTGGCTGGTTCAGCGGTGACCATCCAAATATCAAAACATTGTATGGGCACCTTGGTTGTGCACAAGTCGATCTATCCATCGACTCGTGTGCAACCAGCCTGTTGGGCTTTTCCCCAATGATTAGTGCAGCTGGCTATAGCCAGCAACACTAATCATTGTGTTCTGCCGGCAGAGAGGCTCCCTGCACTCCTAACCAGCAGAATACAAGAGCGCTGCAGGAGGGAGGGAAATCAAGCAATTTTCTTCATGGGTGGAAGGAAAGAAAACTGCATAATCTAGGTCCTAACTTAGGCCAGCCATACATGATTCAAATCTCAGCTGGTTCAGCGTGAACCCACAGATATTCAAATAGTTAATGGGAAGGCTGAATGTACCAAGTTGATTGATCTTGGGTACAAGCAGACTGCCGGATTCTCCTCCAATTATCGTTAGTGGCTGCAATTGCCGCTAGTAATGATCACTGTCTTCTCCTGGAAGGGACTGCTTCGCCTGCCCTCCCACCAATGAAGACAATGGCCCAGCAGATGGGATTCCCCTGTCAGCACTGGGTTGATGGGGGAATCAATGGAATTGCTTTCTTGCAACCACAAGTTGCAGGAAAGAAATTGGTTCCGTGTTTGGCTGGCCTAAAGCCTTGTACACACGATCCGATTATTGGCAGGGAATTGAGTGATGACAGACTGTTGGCTTAAAATCCAACATTGGTACGCTCAGACAACTATTGTCCAACTTTCGGCCAACAAATGTACACAAGTCCGTCATACAAAAGTACAAATCCCCATTGATAACGTAATTCATGACGAAACGCACCTGGAGAAGGATACGTGCTGACGTCACCACGCTTTTGTATTAGGAGGATGGGATATTGTATGCAGCTGGACGGCTCTGTTATAAAAACGCGATTTTTAAAGTCTTTTTATGTAAGTGCAATACTTCATTTATTAAATTTTTACTTGTGACAATATTACGCTATGGATGTTTTTTTTTCCCCCTTGTTTATGGCTGGGTATAGGGCCTCTGATCAGGGTCGTATGATGTCAGGAGCGTTTTTGACCATCTATTTAACCATCCAGCTTTCAGCCTACTAGCTGATCTTCTATACAAGCAAAGGCCCTGGCTGGGTTTAAGACATCTGCTCGACTTTGCCAGCTGGCAAGCAGGTTTTTCTTAAGGTGGCGGCACGTTTTGTTTGATTTGGTTCACCCTGGTGTTTGATCCATTTAAGATTGAACTGTTTACTAATTTATCTACAAGCAATTGTATGGACTTTCCAGTAATTAGCGCAGCTTCCTTTCTCACTTTCCATATTCTTATTTGTGCTATCACACAATAAGCTGCTGCTCTTTGGACTACATTGTACGAATTAATTTTAATGGTGATTTTTCATTCACACTTACTTTTTTCAACGTTTAGTATTTTTTGACTAAGCGCGTTTTTTTTCTTTTCAAAGTACAAACACACATGATCGGAATCAATGCTGAAGCACAAAATTAGCAGAAGGTGCCTAAAGGGTGGCGCTCAAGAGCTGAAATTCCACGTAGTACGTCACTACGTTCGTGTTTGTTGGCAGACAATTGTGTACCGTTAGTATGCAAGACAAGATCCTGGCACACACCCTTTTGACAAAAGTTTGACGCTTTGTTGGCCAACAATCTGATCGTGTGTACGAAACTTTAGTCTCATTTAACAATCCTCCTTTAGGCTGGATTCACACCTATGCATTTTTAGTGCTTTTTGCATTTTGCAGATTTGCACTACAGTCCGAATAACATGGTTTCCTATGGAACACGTTCTGTAGTGGAAATCTGCAAAATGCAAAAAGCACTAAAAATGCATAGGTGTGAATCAGGCCTTAAGCTATGCTCAATACTAAAGTGCAAATAAACTTTTCTGTGTCACCATCAATGTTTGCGGTTGTAACCTAAAAACATATCAATATCACAAGCATCAGAGAATGATTCAATGAAATACAGAATATGTACAGGTCACCATGGAAACGAATATCTCACCCAATTCACTGTATAGGAACATTGCTGCACCTAACCTAATTGACACCAAATAATAAAAACTTGGGCCAAAAGCCAAGATTTTTTTTTATATATACCACACACAGAATTAAAGAAGAATATCAATCTGCGGCCATGTAGAAAAGTTCTAGCCCATCAGCAACACTTTGTTCACACTACATGGTTATTTACTGTATACTGATGACTAACAAAGACTGATGTATTATGGAGGCTCATTACAGTGGGTTTGTACTTCTCAGAAAACGTTTACAACTGGAATATAGACTAGCTGCATACACAAATATAAATCCCACTATGAAGCATTGGAATGAACAGCTGGTTATGGGTGGGACGAGTGGAAATATTCATTTCGGTTTCTTATCCCAGAGGACGGACATTTAGCTGCCTCATGTACAAGCTATGATGTCACCAGGGAATCGCTCCCACAAGACTAAGAGCGACAGTTCCCACAGGCACCAAAGTTCTTAGGAGACAGACAGATTTGTTCCAAATGTTCTACCTATGGCAGTGCTTACATTTTTATTCTTTATTTACGTAAGCTGACATTTATTGGCTTACAGGCTGCAAAATAGTACTCCCCTTCATCCACTGCTCTAGGAGTTCTTGCACACAGGCCAGCTGAGCCCATTCATAGTACCAGCAATTCCCAATATATACAAAGCTACTCATGTCAATGACAAGCTGTCCATGGGCTGCCCAGGCACAGGAAATACGTTGTGAATTACACTGAACAGGCTCAGCCAGTCCATGTGCAAGGGCCCCAACATTCATAACATGACAAATAATGACCATAAGGCCCCTTTCACACTGGGGTGGTGGGTGCGTCAGCGGTAAAACGCCGCTATTTTTAGCGGCACTTTACCGTCAATTTTGTGGCGCTATTCGCCGCTAGCGGGCGCTTTTACCCCCCACTAGCGCCCGAGAAAGGGTTAAAACCACAGGCAAAATGCTGTATAGCCGCGCTGCCCATTGATGTCAATGGGCAAGTGCGGTATACACACCGCTCCAAAGATGCTGCTAGCAGGACATTTTTTAGACCCCTTTCACACTGGGGCGCTTTGCAGTCACTACAGCGCTAAAAATAGCCCCTGCAAAGCACCCTGAAAGAGCCGCTCCTGTGTCTCCAATGTGAAAGCCAGAGGGCTTTCACACTGGAGCGGTGCGCTGGCAGGACACTGAAAAAAGTCTTGCCTGCAGCATCTTTGGAGCGATGGAGGAGCAGTGTGTATACCGCCGGCAAATTGCTGTTGTAGCAGCACTTTGCGGGTGGTTTTAACCCTCTCGGGACGCTAGTGGGGGGTAAAAGCGCACCGCTAGTGGCCAAATAGCACCGCAAAATTAATGGTAAAGCACCACTAAAAATAGCGGCGCTTTACCGCCGAAGCACCCACCACCCCAGTATGAAAGGGGCCTTAGCGTCCTGCCAGCGCACCGCTCCAGTGTAAAAGCCCTCTGGCTTTCACATTGGAGACACAGGAGCGGCTCTTTAAGGGCGCTTTGCAGACGCTATTTTTAACACTGTAGCGCCTGCAAAGCACCCCAGTGTGAAAGGGGTCTTAAGGTACTCATAAAGGTACTCAATGTTCTTCCATTATGACCAACATGCAGGAACTTGTAAAAACCACAGAGTAGCTATGTGCAGGTCTGATGGATCTGTTCGGTGTTCATTCATGCCCACACCTTTGGGCTACATAGCATCAGAACACACTACAAAATAAAAAAAAACTTTTAATATAAGTTTTTTTTAAATGCTTGTGTGAAAAGCTTCTTGTGTACAGCAGTTGTTGTTCTGAAGCACCCAATAGCGCACTCCTAACATGAACAGCGTGCCATCACCAATAGATCCTGGTCTCATACAAAGGATCAGGAGTTGGAAGGACCAGCTTTTGATCATGTGATCACCATGATAGCCTGCGATTGGTTATCACAGTGATCAATCAGCAAAACACACCTATGTACTCTTATTCTGAAAAAGAAAGAACGTTCTTTACCTGGACAGGAGAAAAATTAAATCTATGAATGGAGAACAGGGAGATAAAGGTCCACCTCCTGCATCCTTAGAGCTCTTTTCACTGGTGGAAGATATAGTACAGCTTCTATGAATGGAGGCGGAAAGGATGGGCACTGAAAGATTACAACTGCGGAAGGGGAGAGGAAGGGACACTCAGCACTGAATACAAATAGCATCCCTTGTGATGGTTTTTAAAATTGATAGTTTGACAACTTAAGAGGATTCGATTTTCTTTCCTTCTACCATGGCTTGCTCGATTCCCCCATCAACACAGTAATTTGTTGATGGGTGAATGCATCCCGCAGCACTTTTGTGTTCGGGGTGATCCTGGCCATCAGGAACATAATGACTACTGCTAGAGGCTATAGCCACTGGCAATAAAGCGCACACAGAAAATACTACAGGCTGGTTGTACCTAAGTCGATCGAAGAATTGACTTGGGTACAATAAGCCTGCCCATACATGGATCGATTCTCGCCTGAACCCTGCTGAACCATCCAAAATCTGACCCATGTATGGCTGGCTTTAGGCTGTAATGAGGCTTGGGAGACATTTGAGTGGCTTCTTTTCACATTACATAAATGAAATTGCTCAGGCAGCAATAATAAAGGCAGCCACTCAGTTTGATAAATGTGCAAGTAAAGCCTACATTTGCATCTCCAGAAGAGAAGAGTGTAAGAATATGCAATAAAGTTTGCCAAGATCCTTGGTGTATATACACAATAATGAACGTCTCTTGTTTGCACCCCTTTGATCCTGATTTTGTTAAATATATTATTGGAAAGGTTTTGTTCAATAAGTGCAAACAATACCTGTTGAGTCTGCCAAAATCTTTTAAGCTGATAACTTTGTGCGTTCTGTCACTGCAGAACACCTTACACCCCTATATTACGTAGACGAGAGGGGGAGCTGTTCTGTAGTCCAAAAGTCCTGTAAACCTAACACACTACTTGTCCTAAGGTGACGACGCTTCTCCTCCAGAAATACACAATGGTGAGTGAACATTCTCGCCATAGGACAGGAAGTGTGTTACTGGCAGGATAATCAGCTGAAAAATAAATAAAAGTCTGAAAAAAGAAAGAAAAGGAATGAAGCCAATAGAACTAAGGACTGGTAAGCTGCAACATATTACATTTTTGTTCTCGAGTTTAGATTTTAAATAGTTAAGGCCCCTTTCACACGATTGGACCGATCAGGTCCACCTGTCTGTTTTTCCAGGCAGACCCGATCGGACCAACCATTATCCTCTATGGGGAGGCAGATATCAGCGGACACCTGCCTAGCATCCAATCTGACAAAATTCGCTGAAAACGGACGTATGTCGGATGGAAATGGACACGCAGTCCGTTTCCATCCAACCAACCCATAGAGGAGAGCAGGCTCTGTCCATGTTGCTGAGCAGACAGGACCTGTAATCCGCTTGATCAGCGGAGAGATTCCGCGCTGAGCAGGCGGATTCCGTTTGGACAGATCCGCTCCATGTGAAAGGGGCCTTATAGTTTGGCAGATAGTTATTTTGACCAAAAAAAATAAATAAAACTGCTAAATAGTAAGAGGGTCAAAGTTTACCCGCTTGCTGACCAGCCACCGTCATTTTACTCCAAGTCGGCACAATCCCGCGAACCGTCATAGCAGGCAAGCGCCCGCTGCACAGCGGGGGTGCCGATGCTCGTGGCCGGCCACGAGTGATCGCGAGCAGGAGAGACAGAACAGGGACGAGTGTGTAAAAACACACTTCCCTGTTCTGAGAGGAGTGACAGATCGTGTGTTCCTATTAGCTAGGAACCACGATCCGTCATTTCCTCTAGTCAGTCCCCTCCCCCTTCAGTTAGAAACACAAACTAGGGAACACTGTTAACCCTTTGATCGCCCCCTAGTGTTAACCCCTTCCCTGCCAGTGACATACAGTAATCAGTGCATTTTTATAGCACTGATCGCTGTATAAATGCCAATGGTCCCAAAAATGTCTGTTGTGTCTGCCATAATATCGCAGTCCCGATTAAAAAAATAAATAAATAAAAATGCTATAAATCTATCCCCCATTTTGTAGACGCTATAAAAACTTTTGCACAAACCAAATCAATATATGCATATTGAAATTTTTTTTTTTACCAAAAATATGTAGAAGAATACATATCGGCCTAAACTGAGAAAAAATTAGATTTAAAAAAGTAAATAAATAATGGGGATATTAAAGCAAAAAATGCAAAATATTGTGTCTTTTTCAAAATTGTCGCTCCTTTTTTGTTTATAGCGCAAAAAATAAAAAAACCACAGAGACTATCAAATACCATCAAAAGAAAGCTCTATTTGTGGGGAAAAAAAGGACGTTAATTTTGTTTGGGCGCAGCGTCGCATGACCGCGCAATTGTCAGTTAAATGGACGCAGTGCGAATCTCAAAAAAATGGCCCGGTCAATCAGCAGGCAAATCTTCCGGGGCTGAAGTGGTTAAACAATATTCTCCTTTGTCATACAGATAAGTACACAGAGAAATATGGTATTTGTGCCCCTTCATGGAATCTGGAAGCTGCATTTGAGATCTTAAAACTCTAGTTATCGTCCTCACAAACATTTCATTAACATACATATTCTTTATTTCCAGCAATATATCACTAGATCTAAAATTCTGAAAATTTCTGGCCTGGATTAGCACATTTCAAGAAACAATGTTACTTGCTTTCAAACATCTGATGAAAGAGCTCATAGGTACGTTTTTTTGTTCCTATAACATGCTGAGAGGCCGACTGCAAGTTGAAGCCAATATACCATATATAGAAATGTGTGGGTTCACTTCCTATTGAGTCATGCACAGCTAAAGCACACAAAAGCAGAAACAGGCACATTATCATATGCTCAGAACTACTAGGTAGTTACTGAAAAGCTTTGCAAAGAAAGTACAGTGACTAGAACAAAGGTGGTTATGTTTTAATCTAGCCATACAACAGAATAAATTCAAGCTATGGTCTACAGATGGGTCGGACACACACACACACACACACACACACACGTGAGTACACCCCTCAAATTTTTGAAAATATTTTATTCTATCTTTTCATGTGACAACACTGAAGAGATGACATTTTGCTACAATGTAAAAGTATACAGCTTGTATAACAGTGTAAATTTGCTGTCCCCTCAAAATAGCTCAATACACAGCCATTAATGTCTAAACTGCTGGCAACAAAAAGGGAGTACACACCTAAGTGAAAATGTCCAAACTGGGCCCAATTAGCCATTTTCCCTCCCTGGTGTTATGTGACTCATGTTACAAGGTCTCGGGTGGGAATGGGGAGCAGGTGTGTTAAATGTGGTGTTATCGCTCTCACATACTGGTCACTGGAAGTTCAACATGGCACCTCATGGCAAAGAACTCTCTGAGGATCTGAAAAAAAGAATTGTTGCTCTACATAAAGATGGTCTAGGGTATAAGAAGGTTGCCAAGATCATACAGCAGTTTATCAGGACAGGTACCACTCAGAACAGGCCTCGCCATGGTCGACCAAAGAAGTTGACTGCACGTGCTCAGCGTCATATTCAGAGGTTGTCTTTGGGAAATAGACGTATGAGTACTGCCAGCATTGCTGCAGAGGTGGAAGGGGTGGGAGGGTCAGCCTGTCAGTGCTCAGACCATACACCGCACACTGCATCAAATTGGTCTGCATGGCTGTCGTCCCAGAAGGAAGCCTCTTCCAAAGATGATGCTCAAGAAAGCCTGCAAACAGTTTGCTGAAGACAAGCAGACTAAGGACATGGATTACTGTAAACACGTCCTGTCTTCTGATGAAACCAAGATAAACTTATTTGGTTCAGATGGTGTCAAGCGTGTGTGGTGGCAACAGGGGGGGGGAGTACAAAGACAAGTGTGTCTTGCCTACAGTCAAGCATAGTGTGGGAGTGTCATGGTCTGGGGCTGCATGAGTGCTGCAAGCACTGGGGAGTTACAGTTCATTGAGGGAAACATGAATGCCAATAAGTACTGTGACATACTGAAGCAGAGCCTATTGAGCATCTGTGGGGCATCTTCAAATGGAAGGTGGAGGAGCGCAAGGTCTCTAACATCCACCAGCTCTGTGATGTCATCATGGAGGAGTGGAAGAGGACACCAGTGGCAACCTGTGAAGCTCTGGTGAACTCCATGCCCAAGAGGGTTAAGGCAGTGCTATATTACACACACACACACACACACACACACACAGAGTTACAAACATCTGACTTACAAATGGAGGGAGACAACAGGAAGTGAGAGGACATCTACCCCTAGGAACGGAAATTCACTCTTTTGAACTATTATGGGAAAAAGGTGTCTCCACTGACGCTTCATTACCAAGGCTGGTTTCCACAACAACCAAAAATGTTCAAAAACCAATTGTCATTGGGACAGAAAGTGAGGTGAAATATTCTGACCAGGGGCACTGACAGCAAAACAAACCTTACAGGGGTGTTAACCCTTCCCTATGCTATCCAAAAAGCTTAAAAAAATTTTTTTTTGGCTGGAGCTACAAATGTATCTGTTCCGACTTACAAACAGATTCAACTTAAGAACAAACCTACAGACCCTATTACATACACACACTTTCTAAAGCCATTTTGTTTAGATGAGAAAAGGGATGGTTAAAGTTGAAGTTTATAGGTATAACTTTTTCTGCATAGTTACACAGGTCCAGCTTGGACCAATGAAAGTATGCATGTGCCATACCTGGACAATCCCCATGGAAGCTGGAAAGCACTGTAGTAGCACTGCCTACATGTCTATCCATAGAATGCCTTGCATGTTTCTCAATGCAAAGCAAGGCATTCTCTAAATGGATGGATAAGGAGCCGAATTTTGAGGTCACTGCCCTGCCTCTTCACCTCGTCCGAATCAGAGGACCAGCAAAAGGGAGAAAAAGTTAGAGTTTAAAGAAGAGCTCCAGGCTCCCCAAAAAATTAAAAGGTCAGCATCTACAAATACTGTAGCGGCTGACGTTTAATATAAGGACACTTACCTGGCCAGGGATCCAGCAACATTCTCATCCAAACAAATTTTTGGGAGGGTGCAAACAAGCAGAGCTTCACCTTTTGGGTGGAGCTCCACTTTAGGCTGCTGGTGGGGCCAACATTAAAAGCTGATCTCCATGCCTTCAGAGCACAAGAGAAACAAAAGCGCTATTTAAATTAATTTTTAATATTCAAAGCAAACCCACAATCCATCCACCCATAGCATTTCTGGTCATGGCCATCTTCAGTAATGGCAAATGATTCATGTAGCGTTTACTTCCTGTCCTTAGCTCAAGAATGCATGCAGGAGGGCTTAGAGAAAACCCCTCCTCCCCTCCTGAAAACACCTGGGATGTATGACATCATTTGCCTAGGAAGGAAACAGGAAGTAACTGAAGAATTGTAAAAAAAAAAATAAATAAATAAAAGGTTTAAAGCAAGTAAATATGATCTACTTTCCTATCTATTTACAAATGCTAGCAACAAAAGGATTAAAAACAATCAGTTGATTGGGAGAGTAAAGTTCCAATCAAAAAGGTGAACCACGGGAAAAGCACAGGTTCACATTAAGGGCCGATGCACACTGCTGCGGTGTGAATTTTGCACGAATTTAATCCGCGTTGGGAATTTTCGTTGCAAATTCTTTATGAGTTCTGGGGAATCTACTGCGATTCTACGGCAAATATTGCATTGAATTTGCATCGCACAAGGATCAAACTTGCACAGGACCCTTTTTGTACGCAGCTTTGCAACGCATTGATGTGAATGCCACTAATGGAAAACAATGTTATTTAAATGACTTGTGAATTTGAGCGATCGCAATGGCTCAAATTCACAATAGAATTCGCAGCAGTGTGAACTGGCCCTTAAGGTGAAAAAAAAAATTGCAACACACCCCTCTTGACAAGCACTTTTAGATCTGAATAAGCAGACATGCGGTTTATAAATAGTAGATGAGATGTATGGTCAGGATTCAACAATTTTTTTCTCTTAATTAGTTTAGCTGGGACCATTCGCCACAACAAAATAGGTCTACTCGCGCCTGTAGAAGAATACAAAATGAATTCCAGGCATGGTATATTGTGACAGCTTGGACCAAGCTATCAGTTAGTAATGTTCCCCGCTATCTCTGGACTAAAAACATCTTCCCCATTATGGGAAAAAAAAGAGGGAAGAGCTGTTTATAGCAGGATTACCAGATTAAGCCCACGTTCACACTGGGCCAATTTGACATTTCAAAATGGAGCCTATTACCGGCAATGGCACTGCCTGAATCGGTGTAACACCGACTTTGCGGCACCGCACAGATTCCCAAAAGTAGTTCCTGCACTACTTTGGGCGACTTCGGGGGGTGATTTCAATAGACATCTGTGCATGAGAGGCAGAACTGATAGCATTACTACGTCCCTTTTGTTTGGAGTTTCTGGTGTGTAGAACGCAAGGCGTCCCAGACAAACTAACATACAGCCGTATATGATCTCCCAGCACTATTGAAAGTGCTTTTTATGAACTTTAATTCAATACATTTATACGGATTTACATGATGGAATGTCCACTTTTACCCACTTCTATGTGATCGCATAATACGATGGTGGATGATGAGGAGGGAACACAGGATGGAGGTAACTCCATTGTGAGGCCTTTGACCCCTGCAGGGGTACATCTATTTGGCGAGTGCAGACCTGAGGGGGGAGCGTGTGTGAAGGGTTACCGCTTTCCTTGATTTATATACCACAATATTCATTCAGGCACCAGTCACTTTTTTTTGGAGATGATCACCTATGTGGATCCATGAACTGAAATGTGTAACGGATTTATTTGTTTATAGTTTGAACACTTTTTTAAAAAAAGGAACAGTCTCTTGTTTTTTCATTGTTTTATATCATTAGCACTTGAGCACCTTATTTTTTTAACAGTTACCATTGGATGCTATTGTATAGCAGAGTTGCACTTGGACTTTACATACTCACACACCAGTGTGTTTTTGCAACACTTATAGTGATATCACATATTTTATCATCCATTATTTAACATTTTTTTTGGTTTAACAGCGCCACTTTACCTCATACCTCTTTTTAAAGCGGGAGTAAACCCATCCATTTAAGTTTAACTGCTTGCCGACCGGCTCACACCGATATACGTCGGCATAAGGGCACGTACTGGCAGATTAACCTGTACGTTGCCCTTTACGAAGCGGTTTGCAGACGCGCCCGCCGCGACCTCCGCGAGTGTGATCTTCCAGTCCGCGGGGATACCCACGATCGTCTCACGGAGAGGAAGAACGGGGAAATGCTGATGTAAACAAGCATTTCCCCGTTCTGCCTAGTGACACTGATCACAGCTCCCTGTAATCGGGAGCGGTGATCAGTGTCGTGTCAGACATAGCACCTCCCCCCCACAGTTAGAATCACTCCCTAGGACACACCTAACCCCTACAGTGCCACCTAGAGAGAGAGAGAGAGAATAAATGTGTTTTTTCAAAATTGACGCTATTTTTTGTTTATAGCGCAAAACATAAAAACAGCAGAGGTAATGAAATACCACCAAAAGAAAGCTCCATTTGTGGGGTAAAAAAAACGTCAATTTTGTTTGGGAGCCACGTCGCACGACTGCACAATTGTCAGTTAAAGCGACACAGTGCCGAATCGCAAAAATCACTCTGGTCTTTTGCCAGCCAAATGGTCCGGGGCTTAAGTGGTTAAAAAAAAAGAAAAAAAAAAAAAACTTACATTTCCGGCACGTGCCGGAAATGTAACGCTCCCATTGGTTGTGCTCTCAACCAAACAGTAAAATCACCCAATGGCTGGTGTCATACCTGATCACATGTGCAGCATCATGGCAGTTGTAGGTTAAACAGAGGCCAAGATGGCAGCTTCTTTGGCTGAAAACGATAGGCGGGTTTACTTAAACTTTAAATCTGTGCATGAACCTGCATAGATGTCCGACAAATCACCCCTTATTTTGTACTGAAATGCCGGTTTGAAACTCGCACGACTTCAAGCCCACCCTCAATGTGTACGTGGGCTAAAATAAAGAAAAAGGTGGAATAAAAATAAAAACTAATGCAGCCATCACACTTAAGGAATGGTAAACTGCAATTCTATCAGTTTTTGTTCTTGGGTTTAAGTACATTTTAAATCAGTATTAAACCCAAAATGTCATCTATTGCAGCTTACAAATCATTAGGTCTAGTGGGTGAATTTGTTCCCCCCCCCCCCCCGTTTTCACCTAATGATCTGGATAGCAACAGCCTTGTATAAGCATACAGTCACACCTGTGAATGCAACCGCACTCCGATTAGATAAGAGATCCCGGGGGGGGGGGGGGGGTCTCTTTAATTAGCTGCAGGAGGCAGCCCCATTGAAAGCATTGGGACTCCCCCCACAGATTATTGCCACTCGCATGTAAATGCTCATACAGCGATCACATGCAAGCGATTGGCCCTGGAAGTAAAACTGCTTATGACTAGAAGTCTGAGACGACCATGCAGCTAGTATTTCATGAAGATCAGTAATGGCAGCCTCCATGTTACCCAAGTACAGGCTTCCTTTAATCAGATAAGTAACTATGTGAGGTCAAAAGGGAGGGTATATGTACATTCCACAATCTTATCTGGGCAAGTCTCAACTCAGACTGGTGAGGTGTGCTGCTAGGAGTGGATTACTAGACTGCAGGTAAAACGTACTCTGTGCTGCATGTCCTGAGGTCACAGCTTCCTCTCTAAACACGGGACTGTCCGGAAAATGGTACAGCACAGAAAAAGTGGAGCTTCATTTAGCCAGGTTCAGAAATAAAAAAAAAACACAAAAACACACTTATATTCAAGTACTCTGGGTAGAATTGCATTGTAAGCCACAGGTTGGGGTTGGGGGTCTCTCCCTGGCAGTGTCCTAGTAATGTTTGTTTACTGCTGCAGTTCTGTATTTTTCTTCTCATATTCGCTCTATCCCTGAACAGGTTAAAGTACTGAAACTAAACAGCCAATTATTAGAGATCAGAAAAGGTGTGGACTAGCTGCTAACTAGTAAATGAGAAGGTTTGTACTTCCTGCCATTTCTCATCTGAGCTCAAAGTCCGCTTCCTCGTTTATGATCAATAAAGCAGAAGCCGCAGCTCCATTTCATAAGTAAAGAAAGATTATAATCTTGGAGAAATAACCCAGTGCTACTCCCCTGCTAGACAGCTTTCCCATTTATTCCAAGCATGCAGTAAACGCTGGGCAATGGTGTATAATTTCTTCACAGAGAGGACATTAACATTAGATTATTTGCTCTGATGAGCACCTAATACTTTAAGGCTCCATTTACACTAATGCGTTTTTGATGCATTTTGCATAAATGCATGGGAATTTTTTAACATGGGTTCCTATGGAACATGTTCACATCAATGTATTTTGTGCCTCTGCGTTTTTAGAAAGGGTCAGGGACTTTTTTTCATGAAAAATGCAGCGTTTTGCATGTAATAGATTCAATGAATCAGCATCAAAAACACAAGTACATCGTTTTTACATCGTTTTTTGGGGGTTTTTTTTACACTGTATACTGTATAAAAAAATAAAAATAAATTAAAAACTAAAAAAAAAAAAAAAAGAAAAAAAAAATGCAAAACACGGCAAAAAAAAACGTTGTTCAAAAACGTGGCAAGCACCGCAAAAAACACTGCAGAAACGCTCAAAAGCAACATGCATAGGTGTGAATCGAGCCTTACTGCTTACATACGATTTTCAAAATCAGGAAAACTTTGTTTTAAATTTTATACATTCTATGCATGAAAGTAACAAAAAAAACAAAAAAAAAAAACAAACCTTCTGTGTGCAGCAACCCCACCCCTCAGCACCCCCTAATACTTACCTGAGCCCCATCTAAGTCAAGCAATGTGCATGAGAGCAGCGGCTCTCCCGGGTCTCTTCCTCCTCATTGGCTGAGACAGCAGCAGGAGCCAGTGGCCCCCAGTACTGTCAATCACAGCCAATGAGAAGAGAGCGGGGTCGGGGGGCCAAGCCACGCGCAGTGTGTCAATGGACACGCAGAGCATCAGCTTGGGAGTGAGCCTGCGTGGGTGCCCCCATAGCAAGCTGCTTGCTGTGGGGGGCTCTTGGCAGAAGGGAGGACCAGGAGTGCCAGCAGAGGACCCAAGAGGAGGAGAATTGGGGCTGCTCTGTGCAAAACCAGCACACAGAGCAGGTAAGTATGAAAAGTTTGTTATAATAAAAAATAAAAATCTGCCTTTAATATCACTTTAAAAAAGAAAAATTAAGTTGTTGACTTTTTCACTACCACCTTTTTAAATTACATATCAATGTGTGTAAACAGGAAGATAATTTAGTGGGATTTTGTGGGTGCCAGGCAAATAGAATTAAAAACATACACCAAAGTAAAAAAATATTTATCACATTTTATTGAACATAGAAAAAGTTTAAAAAAAAATTGTGCTAGCTATACAAATATCTACTTTGGTCTCTCAACAAACATACCCTGAGGAAGCCCCAGCGAGCGAAACATGTCGGGATATTAGTGCTGAGTGACCCTCTTTACCATCTAATTTGATGTGTACTGCTGTTTGCGTTATTTATGTATAGTCAGCACAATTTTTAAACTTTTTCTATGCTCAATAAAACGTGATAAATATTTTTTTACTTTGGTGTATGTTTAATTCTATTTGCCTGGCACCCACGAAATCCCACTAAATTATCTTCCTGTTTACACACATTATTCAGGGATGGTGGTGCCTCTTTGTTGACACTGTCACCTATCCATACCGATCAGCAATTACATAACAATATTTAAAGATAGAAGGGCCAGTGATATTCTAATTTAGGGGATCTAGACCCAGGTCCCAGAAAAATCTGTTGGGCGTCATGCAGAAACTGTACCAACCCCAAATATTGACAGCCGCGAGACACAAAGAAGGAGGTGTGTAAAAATGCAGGCTTCAATTTATTTTAATTTTTTCCTGAATTATGACAGTTTAACAGTCATACCATGTCAAGAACTAAACAGTTAAGTCTATTCATAGAGCACGCTGCCACTTTCAGGAAAGCACATATGGATTATGTTATTAGGTCAGCTGAAATGCAAAGAGTTTGGCAGAATTCATTTAAAAGAAGCAATACAGCATCACAAACGCATGGAGCAAAGAGGCAACCCTCAAGTTTTCAGGAAAATGTCGCAATCTCTTCAGACAATAGAACATGGGATTATTAGATTCAGCACTTTTTAACTCACATATTGATTAGAATTGTGGATAGACTGGCAAAGCTGATGTTCTGATTACTGAAGTAACAATAAATTAAACCTTTTTTAGTGTTGTATGAGACTTAAAAGCTGTAACGAACATTTTTAGGAGTTACAAAAGAATAAACAACTTTCTGAATACTATCCATGTCTTCTAAAATAAGCTAAACATTTAATTCAAGGCTCATATGCATCAACAACATAGCTCAGGAGAAAGAAGTATGCTCTATAGACTACGTTTAGTAAAGAAGAAAAAAAAAAAAAAACGGAAGCAAGAATTTGAAAGAGGAGGAAATTACTAAGCATGATATCAGAGAGAAACCAAATAGCCCAGACTGGGGGAGGTGAAGCAGTCGTGTCATCACAAAGACAAAGTACAGCAGTCTTATTTAACGAACAGAATTTAAACTGGTGACCACCTTTACTGTATAAGGCAATCCAATGAGAACACAAATAGAATGCAAGTAGAGACAGATTTATATTCCTTTATACCTTTTGCATAGCCAATCAATTCCTGTATGCAGGGCTTTTCCCTAATGAAAAGAATTCTAACCAAGTTGGGACAGCAATTTTATTGTGTAATTTTATGAAGATGTAGGCACCATTAAAGTGGAACTTCAGTCATTGTTTCATCTTTTTCATCTATTAAATCTTCTGTCCTTGTTGTTTTAACTTTGGATAGTAAAACATTTTTTTCTGACAGTAAATACCTTATACAGCCCACTTCCTTGTCTGGTAAAAAAGCCTAGGCTTATGACACCATACACAGCTCGCTCTCTCACTTTCATGAGAGTTTGCCAGGAAGGGAGGGGAGATGAGTCATAAGAGGGCAGATGAGAGCTGCAGAGCTGGAGGTGTGCGTGTGTGGGCCCTTTCACACTGGGGCGGTTTGCAGGCGCTATTGCGCTAATAAAAGCGCCTGTAAACCGACCCGAAACAGCCGCTGTGGTCTCTCCAGTGTGAAATCCCCGAGGGCTTTCACACTGGAGCGGTGCGCTAGCAGGACGGGAAAAAAAGTCCTGCTAGCTGTATCTTCGGAGCGGTGAAGGAGCGTATAGGAGTGTATACCGCTCCTTCACCGCTCCTGCCCATTGAAATCAATGGGACAGCGCAAAGCGCCTCTGCAGATAGCCGCTAACAGGGGGTAAAACCGCCCTGCTAGCGGCCGAATACCGACGGTAAAGCGCCGCTTACAATAGCTGCGCTTTACCGCCGACGCCGCACCCACCCCAGTGTGAAAGGGCCCTTAATCCAGGAAGTGAACAGGCAGCAGCTTCAGCTGCCCACAGTTAAAATGGTTGCAGCCAGACTAGGTGGAGGGAGATTTCTGCAGCATATTTGGCAAGTAAAGAATCACGGTATATATAAAATAGTATGCAAATGGTTGGAGGGAAGCTTCAGAATGTCAAAGATGTTTTTATTACAGATTATGTGAGTAGACTGCAGTTCCTCTAACACTTAAATGGGAGTGTTAGCAAATACATGCAGGAAATGTTTAGCTGGAGGGAGGTAAAACTATTAAAAGCAATGGGCAGCTGACAGCTCCTGCAGCCAATTGCGGTGGCTTGCATGTAATTGCTCATGGAGCAATTACATGCAAATGATCAGCCCCGATAAGCTGCAGGGAGAGGCTGCATCAACCTCCCATTGCTTTCAATTAAGCGGCCTTCTGCAGCTAATCGCTGGGAGAATCCCTGCTGGGTCTCCCGCATGTAAATCGCTAAGCAGACAGCAGTCATGTGAAAAATGTAGGTACACCCCATTGAAATGGTTGACTTTAACATAACTGAACTTGCAATATTTAGGTTTTTAAAGCAGTAGTAAACCGCAGTTCGTTAAAATAATAAATAAATAAAAATGTTGCCTGCAAGGCAATGTCATTATGTGCTAGTATGCATCGCATACTAACACATTATGAGGAACTTACCTTAAAATTAAGCCCTCCAACATCGCCTTGTTCGCCCCCCATTCACAGCATGTGCTTGTAACGTCACCGGCTGCATGCACTCTGAATATATCCTAAATAGTGCAAGTTTAGGAGACATTCACAGTACCTAAAAAAGTTAAGCCTTACCTGTAGGTATAAGTGGTGTAAGAGTTTACTACCACTTTAAACTGACCAAACAGATTGAATTTCAGTAGACTGGCAGGCAGGCAGAATCTACATCCAATCAGATGCAAGACTGTTCAGGTATTCTGACAGCCATCAGAATACAACAGCTGGTACTGCAGACTTGTCCATCCACTGTTTAGTGTGAATAGGGAAATCATTGCCTCATATTTATGCCCTGCTTTATTCAAACAGTGCCCACAGATGAGGGCGATATACTTGAATAAGAACACAAAGAAATTGTGCCGTTTCAATGCACAGACAATAGGTGTAAATCTGTACTGTGGAAAAAGTAAAGCACACCCTTGGCATCAAAAGCTGGTATTGTCCTTTTTAACAGAAATTACTTCTTGTAGAACTGTCCACCAGTCTCTGACATCGAATCCATGCAAAATGTCTTCACTTCATTCAAGAGGTTTTTGAGTTTCCTTGCATGGGCTGCCCATTTTTAACACCCTCACAAAGTTCCAATGGGAATCAAATCAGGGCATTCCATAAAATGTTATTCCTTCGTTTAGAGCCACAGTAGTGCACTTTGGATCATTATGTCAAGACTAATTTCTGATTCATCTTATGACTCCCCCTTTGATATGCTGCAAAATGTATAGCTGACTCAATGACTGAAAAGCTGCCCAAACCCAGAAGCAGCAAAACCATAACATTCCCACCACCATGCTTCACAGTTGTTATGAGGTTCTTCTCCTGCAACAAACAGGATTACTGGTAAGTGTGCGCAGTGGGCACCCAGCTGTGAAGCAGCAAACTGTCACAGCTGGGTGCCCATACTAAGGATGCCAGCGCCAGGGACCGAAGACAGCAAGTGAGACCAACTGGGCTGAGCACACTGCTGGATTGTGGGACAGGCGAGTGGCTGTTTTTTAAATGTCAGCAGCTACAGTTTTTGTAGCTGCTGACTTTTTTTTTTTTCTTCACAGGTGGTTGGAACTCCTCTTTAATAACGGATTTAAAATCATTTGGCAATATTTTTAAATCTCTTGCCAAACACATAGGCAGCCACAACTTTCTTTCTGAGGGCCTTACAGAGCTCTATTGATCTTGGCGTTTCTCCCACGCAAGCCACCGGTCACGGCACAGGGCCCAGACGAAACGGAACGGGCAGCCGTTTATTAAGAGCACATGCGTCAATGACTTCAGTGGCGGTGTATATAGTAAACATCTCCTATACGGTGCAAGTTTAGGAGATAGTTACAGTACCTACACGTCAGCCTTTTTTTTTATATAGGCCTACCTGTAGGAACAATTAAAAAGGAAGGACTTTACTTCCTCTATAAAAAAAAAAAAAAAAAAAAAAAAAAAAGGAAGAAGGAGGACAGGTTCCACCTTCATATTCCGAAAGGAGAAAGTAATCGCAGCACCTAATCTAGAACACATTCTAATTTCATGAATTTGAAGCGGTGTACTTTTTTTCCATGACAAATCTGTATTATTCTGGACTAATTAGGAAATATGCACCAAAAGCTGGATCGATTTTATCTTTTAAAAAGGCCATTCATTTCTATTGTGTTATTTTAAGTCAAAGTTCTGCTTTAAGTGATAAAGCTACAATTACAAAGCACTTGATACCCATGCCACTCGGTCACATGATTAAAAGGCCTTTTCTTGTTTAATGCACTCAATTTGAAGCTCACTATTCACTAAATTCTATTTGACTTAGTAAATAGAAGTCATTTCTGGAGTTCCAGGGATATTAGTGTAGCAATCATGCAGCATAACGTAATGCAAACAAAAACAATAATTCCTCACATACCTGTTCGAGTGTGCCCTTGGGGAGGGGGTGGAGTTTACTTATATGCTAAAAGATCCCACAGATAACCAGTACATACAAGTCTTACTGCACTTACTGGTCCTTTTACTTTGGGAAACTCCGATCTTTTTTTCCTTGTATTTTGTTTCCAGGTTAAATTTACAATCTATAGATCCTTAAAAACAACACACTGTAAGGACCCATTCATATTGTCCATATTTGTATAGTAAAAAAACATTTTTATACACAAAAACGCAAGGCACTGCAAGCAGAAATCACATGGATTTCTATGTGGCCAGCTCACATCTAAAACACTAAAGCAACATATTTTAAATAAGGCTTGCAGCATTTTTTTTTTGGTATAGCAATGAGATTTACTTACCGATTGTAGGCCTATAGGGAAAGTGGATTAATCCCTAGCCAGCAAAAAAATACATGTCAAGCTTTTGTGCTTTTTTAGGCAGAATGTACAGTTATAGGGCTGGTTCACACTAGAATCCACATTCAAGTTTGAACAGCCTATTCCTTTCAATGGGTTGCCAAACACATGGAACACGCAAAAAAGTAGTGCAATTGCTACAACTGCAAATCGCACAGTATTATGCGGTTTGGTGGCCACAAATGCAGCGCGTTTGCGAGATGCATTTGGAGTGCCACTAACAATGTCACCCAAGCGCATCTCTCAAGCACAGCGCGTTCATGTCTGGGAAACACAAAAGAATGTGCCTTTCCTGCAACACATTCTAGTGTGAAGTGGCCCACACACTTTTGGAAAAAACATGGGAGCAGAAGAACACATCAAGTTGCATTAAAGATAATATAAATATATATACAGTGGATATAAAAAGTCTACACACCCCTGTTAAAAATGTCAGGTTTCTGTGATGTCAAAAAATGTTGACAAAGATAAATAATTTCAGATCAGTCTTTTTCCACCTTTAAAGCGGAGTTCCACCTGTTTTTTAGTTTATCAAAAGTCAGCAGCTACAAAACAAAAAAAAAAAAAAAAAAAAAAAAAAAAAAGAAGTGTAGCTGCTGATTTTAATACCATGGTCCAGCAATATGGCCACCCGGAGCCTCGCTCCTCTCCGAGGCGCCATCATAGCAACTGTGGGCACCCGGCCGTGACAATATATGGCTTTACGGCCGGGCACGCACTGCGCTCTGCTATTGGCCAGGCAATCTTCTGGGACCTGTGATGTGTCCCAGAAGATTGCTGGCAGGGAGGGGCCGCCTAGGGGCCAAGAAGAGGTAGGAGGAAGTGGGACCGGAAGTCACATTAAAAAGAAGGTACACACTCCCCCCCTCAAAAAAAAAAATTACATTCCAATTGTGGCATGTCGGGGGTGAGGAGTGCTTGAAGCGGAAGTTCCACTTTTGGGAGGAACTCTGCTTTATGTGACCTATAAATTGTACAACTTAGTTGAACAACCTCCTGAAATCTTTTAGGTGGAGGGAAATAAAGGAAAAAAACTAAAATAATATGGCTGCATAAGTGTGCACACCCTTAACCACTTCAGCTCGGGAAGGTTTAACCACTTCCCGATCAGGGCATTTTTCGCGATACAGCACTGCGTCACTTTAAATTGACAATTGTGCGGTCATACGATGATGTAACGTAAAATTGTTTTTTTTTTCCCACAAAGAGCTTTTGTGGTATTTGATCGCCCCTGCGCTTTTTCTCTTTGCGCTCTTCTTTGGAAAAACACTCCAAATCTGTCAAATTGCGAAGGCATCTGATGTGCACAGCCCTCTTCAGATCACCCCACAGATTTTCAATCGGATTCAGGTTTGGCTGGGCCATTCCAAAACTTTAATCCTCTTCTGGTAAAGCCATTCCTTTGTTGATTTGGATGTATGCTTTGGGTCGTGCTGAAAGATGAAGTTCCTCTTCATGTTCAGCTTTCTAGCAGAAGCCTGAAGGTTTTGTGCCAATATTGACTGGTATTTGCAACTGTTCATAATTCTCTCTACCTTGACTAAGGCACCTGTTCCAGCTGAAGAAAAAACAGCCCCAAAGCATGATGCTGCCACCACCATGCTTCACTGTGGGTATGGTGTTCTTTTGGTGATGCGCAGTGTTTATGCGCCAATCATATCTTTTGGGATTATGGCCAAAAAGTTCAACCTTCGTTTCATCAGACCATAACACATTTTCTCACATGCATTTGGGAAACTTCAGATGTGTTTTTCCAAACTTTAGCCGGGCTTGGATGTTTTTCTTCGTAAATTTAAAAAAAAAAAAAAAAAGGGAAGAAGTGCTTCTGTCTTGCCACTCTACCCCATAGGACAGACATATGAAGAATACAGGAGATTGTTGTCACCTGACTGATACCTTTTAACAATGAGATCCCTCTGATGCTTTGGAAGCTCTCTGCGGACCATGGCTTTGCTGTAGGATGCAACTAAGAAAATGTCAGGAAAGACCTACAAGAACAACTTTATTTGGGGTTAATCAGAGGCACTTGAAATGATGACAGATACGTATTGACTCCTATTTAACACAAGCTTGAATCTGATTGCTTAATTCTGAACACAGCTACATCCCCAGTTATAAGAGGGTGTGCACACATATGCAACCACATTTTAGTATTTTATTTTTACCCCCCACGTAAAAGATTTGAGTTTGTTTTTCAATTGAGTTGTACAGTTTATAGGTCACAATAAAGGTGGAAAAAGTTCCGAAATTATCACACACACAAAATTAGGGTGGGTTACTTCCTTTGTACCTCTGTTTTTCAGGAGTTTAGTATCAGGGGTGGGCTCCCAATGTTCACCAATATCCAATAGAAAAAACGATGGGACACGTTCTCCCATGCACAAACATGTTTTATCTGATGATTCTTCACAGCATAACAATATGATGCATATAAAAACAAAGTCAGTCAGCCAATCAGGAGAGGGAGGGGGGGCAGGGCCGGACCCAGGTTCCGTATCTGAATGGACACAGGGAGCTGTGACTGGGCTCAGGTGGCCCCATAGCAAGCTGCACTCGACAGGAGGGAGTGACCAGGAGAGCCGAAGAGGGACCCGAGAAGAAGAGGATCTGGGCTGCTCTGTGCAAATCCACTGCACAGAATAGGCAAGTATAACGTTTGTTATTTTTAGAGGAAAAAAAAAAAAAAAGAGACTTTACAATCACTTTGAATAAAAGACTTTTTGGCATGATCAGTCATATTTTTAATATCAATGCCAAAATCTCAGAATTTCTGCCAGGGGAAGCAAACGTTTGAGCACAACTGTATGCTAAAGTACAGATCTCACTGGAGGAATCGATCAATGAGAAGCACTGTGTGTAGTGCAGATCTCACTGAAGGCATGGACACTGGAAAATGCATGGTACTGTGGTACAGATCACACTGGTCTGTCTTACATATCAATGTCTCTGTGTACATGGAATTAGTGAACGTGTTGTAACTCCTCTTAGATTTTACTTCCTGCATTTGCAGGAAATCAGTTACTTCACTTCCTGTGTGCAGGCTCTTCTCTTGCATTGTACTTCTTGTGTGTGCAGAAAGTTGAGGACATTCTGGATACACATGTGTGATTGACAAATGATGGATTGGAAACCAACTTGCAGTTCTACTGCTTATTGAAAAATACAGGAGTTTAGGTCTTTGTTTACCATATACGAAACACAAACATCTGCACCAGGGGTAGAGAGAACCTACAACTTCCACTGGCACAAAAAGTTTCATCCTGCACACATGTTTAAAATGAAGGAAAGTGAAAAGTAACTGTCTCAGCAGATATTAGATCTGTGCAACCAGATGTGCAGCAAGAGGAAATATTTGTGGTTTGCAGATTTTAGCTAAAATATGGACTTTCTCCAAACGAACACAGAATGGGTTGCTTACTCTGGCCTGGCGAGAAACCATCAAGTACTAAACCAAGCAGTACATATCCGTAGGGAATTGCAAATCTGCTGAAGTTCAGGACAGGAAAGATGAGTCAAACTTTTTCCATTAGTGAAAAAAAAAAAAAAAAAAAAAAAAAAAACTACTTTTATGCACTGCACAAAGGGACCAAACAGTCATGGATCTTCAGAGGGCTTTAAAGAACCGTTATATTTGTTTCTAAACGTCTCTATTACCAAGTTTAAAGCATATCGAAACACAAGCAAAAAAATGTCATATATTGCAGCTTACCAATCTTCAAAAGAGAAGTATTGCCAAAGCTTTTTTGGTCATTCTTCTCTAGTGGGTCACAGGAGTACCCTTACTTGTTTTCTCCTGTGACCCAGAATCTGCTAAAGCCCACAGATGTCACAGAGCCACTCCAGGCTCTGGAAGTATCCTGAAATGAATCCACTCAGATCTAGGACCAGCAGCTGGCTCAGCCTCACAGAACGCTGCCGAGAGCCTAGGCCAGCCCCTCCGGCACCCTCTACAGCTGATAAACAGGTACAACTTGTGTAAGAGGATTTGTTTCATATCTGTAAATCATCTGAGCCAGTCACTTCACTGGGTATATGTAAGGCTTTTATTAATAAGTTTTAAAGAAGAGCTCCAGTCATTGTGAAAAAAATACTGTAGCTGATGACTTATTAAAAATGCACACATAACAGTTCAGGAATCCAACGCGGTCATCACCTGGATGGATTTTTCAGCAGTCCATGGTGCCACCATCTTGCCTGTGGGACCATCTTGCAGCTTCACAGCCAGCTCCCCATTACACGTGAAAAAATTGCACTGAGCTTTCTGAATGGACCCGCACCGCACTATTTTTTAAAATTGCATTTAAGTGTAAATGTGAGATACGAGGTCTTTTTGACCCCAGATTAGAGCTGCACAATTCTGGCCAAAATGAGAATCACAATTTTTTTACTTAGAATAAAAAGATCACAATTCTCTCACGATTCTCGCGACATAATTTTTTTTTTTTAGGAGAGAGATTGATAGAGAGAGTGATTGCATGATTGAGAGAGAGAGATTGATTGAGAGCCTCTCCTCTTGGGTGTCACCCCCTTAACCTCTCAGGTGTTCCCCTCTTCTTTCAAGTGACCCCCCCCCCTTTTCCCTCTCAAGTATCCCCCTATCCTCATTTCAGTTGCCCCCCTTTTTTCCCTCTCTCTCATGATCTCCCTCCCTGTCAGGTGTCCCCAATCCCAGGATTCCCCCCCCCTCTAGGTTAGGTGTCCCCCTTGGGCTCGCTCTCTCTCTCTCTCTCTCTCAGGTGTCCCCCCTCTGTCAGGTGTCAGCTCACCTGCTGCTGGATCTTGCCATCCTCTGTCACCACTCAGTGTGTTGTGGCCCCGGAGGGACACACCTGGCACAGCAGGCAGAGTACCCCGAGCAGAGAGACCCCTATCCGGGGGATCCGGGCGGTTCCGGTCAGGGCTCCGGTCTCGAGGGGGCTGTATGGCCTGCTCCTGCTCTCCCCCATGTTTCCCACTGACATCACATGCTCGGACGCACACAGGAAGAGGCAACGTCCACTACCTACCAACACCGGGGGCGGGGCTGTCACTCTGACATACTTACTGACCAATCACATTCTTCTTTGCTGATGTCAGACGTTTCACGCTGACTCCGACGGTTTCCCCTCCCCTCCGCAACAGGGAAGCAATAAACATCCCGGGAACACCATTGATCCATGAGCGGCGCGTGCTTTTAATGTGAGCACATTACAATACATTGCTTGATGGGTCAGAATCGTCCAAATCCAGAGTTGCGTTCATGGAGGGCGTAGAATCACGATAACTATTCTCTGCGATTAATCGTGCAGCTCTACCCCAGATCTCACATTAAAGAGGTCCTGTCATTATGTTTTTTTCTATTACAAGGGATGTTTATATTCCTTGTAATAGGAATAAAAGTGATCCCAATTTTTGGACAGTGTAAAAATAATAATAAAAAAAAAAATTTCAAGCGCCCCATCCCTCTGTGCTCGAGCGCAGAAGCGAACGCATACGCAAGTTGATCCCGCATACGTAAGCAGTGTTCAAACCACACATGTGAGGTATCGCCACGATCGTTAGAGCGAGAGCAATAATTCTAGCAAAAGACCTCCTTTGTAACGCAAAACTGGTAACCTGTAGAAATTTTTTAAACGTCGCCTATGGAGATTTTTAAGTGTCAAAGTTTGTCGCCATTCCACGAGCGGGCGCAATTTTGAAGCATGACATGTTGTGTTTCAATTTACTCGTAACATTATCTTTCATGATCTAAAAAACAGATTGGGCTAACGTTACGGTTTTCTAATTATTAATTCAAAAAAAGTGTATTCCCCCCCCCCAAAAAAAATTGCGTCTGTAAGACCGCTGCGCAAATACGGTGTGACAAAGTATTGCAACGACTGCCATGTATTTCTCTAGGGTGTCAAAAAAGAAATATATATATATATATATAGTTTCATCTTCAACTGTCCCTGCTATATTAGGTAAAAAGAAACAGTAGTGGATACCAACTGATGATGCTAGATTTGATCACGCCATTAAAACTATTGTTGCATCAATCAGGTTAAGTTGTGTATGGTCAGCATAAAAGATCTGTGACAGAAGTAAGCTGAAACATAATAAGCCCAGGTGTAAGCGTGTCAAAGCCTTGCTGGGGCAGGGGGGGTTCATCTAATTTAGTTAAGGACTACAGTAAAGACTCATCTAGGATTGAAGCCTGTCCACTCCATCTAAAAACAGAATGATTCCTTTTTGGATGTTGCTGATCTTTAGTTCCATAAAACCCAGTTCCTTTTCATTCTAAAGCTCTGCTTGACTACATGTATTATGAGAGATCAGTGGGAGGCAAAGCTACAGAAACAAATGGTACTGCAATATACTTAGAATATGATTCGCATTTCTCTTTTGAGAACACTGTGTCACAGAACAATGCAATGCGGTTATGACTGTTATTGGAATATGATTAATATGTATAAATAGGATGTCTGAAAGAACCAGTTAGAAGCATTTGGTAGCAATGTGAAGTAGAGGTCGACCGATATATTGGCCGATATTTGGCGTTTTTTACTTAATCGGCATCGGCTGATTGTGCTGATAAAAAAGGCCGATTGTAACTTCAGCCATGACTTGCAAATGACTTCTGTAATAGAAGTTAATGCAAGTTTCCTGAGGTTATCTGTGGAGAGGATTCTCTCCTCCTCTGGGCAGCCTGCCAAGTCTGATAAGAAGATACATTTGTATCTTTCAGGTTCTTTTTATCAATAGACTGAACTCAGTGTGTAGAAGTTCTCAGTTTAACCATTTAAAGACTAAATCTTTTCTGACATTTGTTGCTTACAAGTAAAAATCCTGTATTTTCTGCTAGAAAATCACTTAGAACCCCCAAACATTATATATATTTTTTTAGCAGAGACCCTAGGGAATAAAATGGTGATTGTTGCAATATTTTATGTCACACGGTATTTGCGCAGCGGTCTTTCAAACGCAATTTAAAAAAAAAAAAATACAGTAATGAATTAAAAAAAAATCTAAGCAGTAAAGTTAGCCCATTTTTTTTCGTCCAAAAGTTTTGATTACCTGTTTTTGTGTATTTAATATTTAAGATAGTTTTTTTTGTTTTTGTTTTCTAAATTATACATACAAGTGAACTGATTGGAGGTTTGTTTTGTTTAATGTTTAAATGAAAAAAAATTTCTGTATTACTTAAGGCTGCTTTCACACTGGAGCGGGCATGCGTTGATGGTAAAACGCTGCTAGTTTTAGCAGCGCTTTACCGTCATTTTAGAGGCGCTATTCGGCTGCTAGCAGGGCGCTTATAACCCAGCTAGCGGCCGAGGAAGGGGTTAAATGCGCCCCTGAAGCGCCGCTGCCAAAACGCTTTGCAGGCGCTTCGGCAGCGGTGCGCATTCATTTCAATGGGCAGGAGTGGTGGAGGAGCGGTATACACCGCTCCAAAGATGCCATTTGCAGGACTTTTTTTTACATCCTGTCAGCGCATCGCCTCAGTGTGAAAGCACTCGGGATATCACTGAGACTGCAGGGGAGCCGTTTTACAGGCACTTTACAGGCACTATTTTTAGCCCAAAAGCGCCTGAAAAACACCCCAGTGTGAAAGGGGTCTAACTGTTAGATTTTATGAGATGAAGGGTAAAAAAAAAAAAAAAAAAAAATCGGCCAAATATATCGGCCCAAAAAAATCGGCATCACATATCGGCCATCGGCCACCGCGATTTCTAAATATCGGCATCGGCCAGAGAAAAACCCATATCGGTCGACCTCTAATGTGAAGACCAATAGCACAAAGTGACCATTTATCATTCACCCCCAATACAACAGATGCTGTTTTTTGCAAATAAATAAATGCACATATAACCAAAAATCTAAAAGTTTGGAAACATCTTCAGTGGATTGCAAGCAATGCTCTGGCTCCTGCAGACTATTCCTCCAGCTCAGGTCCATACCGAGGTACTGACCTTTAATTGAAGAGCTTCATCAAGGGTCTACAAATGCAGTGATATCACCGCACTTGTGCTTCATTGAGAACTACAGTCCCTCTTTCACAGTGGCAGATGGGAGTTGTAGTTTATTTCATTCACAACCATGAATAAACAACAAAGCTGTGCAGCTGGGTGGGGTGAAGAACCCATGGATTCTGTAAGTGAGGAGGTGGTGGTTTGGGGTGGAGGACTCTGACCTCGTTTCATGTTACACCCTAAATATGGGTGTAACATGACACATTATCTGAAAGGTAAAGTTAGGTTTTAAGTCACTATAGGCTCAGTAGTGTCACCTCAGGGATGTCCAAAATTCTTAATAATTTGTGAACAAAGACCGATATGTGTTAAACCCCCATCCCTTAAAAATTGTAAATTTCCTTATGTGCCAGTCTGTGCCGCCTAAACACTTGGACAGTAAACACAACGATTACAGGAAATTAAAGTGGAGTTCCACCCAAAAGGTACCTACTTAATGCTACATGAATCATCTGCCCTTACTCACGATGGCCACAGCCAGAAAAGGGGTGTGTTTCAAAGTGATTTCTCAGCAAAATATGACATGGATGGATGAGTTTGCCTTGAATATTAAAAATGAATTTAATAGCATTTTTGCTTTGTGGTGCTCAGATACTTTAAAAAGTGCAACTACACTGCGTTTTTATATGTTTTGTACAATATCATTAGTAGTTTTGATGTTTTAACCAAAGATTCACCCACTGACTGTTGCATAAGATTCAATTAGAAAAATTCACAACAAAAATCTCTAAAAGGTGCAACTGGAAATGTGCAGAGTGCAACTCAATACAAATGTACACAGCCACACTGGGATTGGGCAAAAAAAAAGTGTAGCCTAGGCAAAAACCCATTTTTAACCCTGCTTACTGATACAGTTAGTTCCTCTTGCATAGTTACAATGTGCTTCCCTTATAACTATGTGGAACATGAGTAACCCTACACTGAAAAGGAAGTTTGAAAAAAAAAAGTTCCCTTTAGCAAACCTCAACTGTTCATTTTAGTGTACAGCAAAAAAGGTGTCCATTTCATGAATCAAGAAACACTGGGGAGCCTACCAAAGACTTCATTCAAGCCCTGGTTCACATTGATGCGATCTGACATGTCAAATCCGGGGCCATTGCCCTCAACGGAACCGTCTGAATTTGCGGTGCAGCACCGATTTCCAAAAGTAGTTTTTTGCACTACTTTTGGTGATTTCAGGTGTGATTTCAATAGACATCTGTGCAGGAAACCACACAGATGTCTCTGAAATCGGACTGACATGCGAGAATGAAATCTTGCATCAATGTGAACCAGGGCTGAGACACATTTTCAAAACAGGATTAAATCTGAATAACTCTTAGGGCCAGTTTACAACAGAACGTGGTGCAGAAAACTCACATTCTGTGCACGTTTCCGGCACTGCACTGCAATTGCAATCTGTAGTGGATGTTAAAAGTTAATGACACCCCAGACCCATTTCACAAATGCAGTGAATTTGCCCGCATCGGATCGCATGTTACACAAGTATCATGCAATCTGGCTACAGCGAGTTGCCAAAAGTAACAGATGCACTACTATTGGTGTGGTGCTCTGCTGTGCTTTTTTAGACCATTCAAATTGGGCTAAAAAACGCACAGCACAGAAATGCATGTGAATCGCACATGAACGCACAGCACGTTCCTTTACGATTCCCAGTGAGAACCGGCCGCTTAATGATAAACTGACATGAATGTTTTAACAAGTGCATTCCTAGCTTGTCAGAGCAACTTGTAAAAAGAATACCTTTCATCCAATCTAAATAAACCCCGCCTAAGTCTACCCGATAGTAAAAGGGCAGGTTCTGGTGTAAAGATGTATAAAAGGTAAAACTTGAAAGTGATGGGAAATTCTAAAGTTTACAGTAGTAGCCAGAACAGGGATTTGGGTGAAAACTTCCAATCGGGACGTTTTCACATCCTGATGTTTCTTTGGAACAGGAAAGTGTCATGTTTGGTTTTTGATACACTTTAATTCTCAGCATTTGTATTTGGTATATGGCATGCAATGAGGACTATTAAAAAGGGGCTGTAATGGCAGAAGGTTTTCTATGGTAATGCATTCTATCCATTAGGATAAAAAGCCTTCTGTGTACAGCAGCCCCCCTAATACTTAGCTGAGGTCCCTCTCTATCCAGCGATGTCCACGAGTGTCTCAGCCATCATTGGCTCCCGCTGATGTCAAAGTCAGCTAGCCAATCAGGGGAGAAAGGGGGTGGAACCGGGTTGGCGCTCCGTGTCTGAATGGATGAGGGAACCAAGAAGAGGAGGATCTGGGCTGCTCTGTGCAAATCCACTGGAGCCTGTAAAGCCTTGCACCAGCGATCAGCAAATCGCTGGTGCCATGCAGGTCTCCAGATCTGCCAGTGTATCTGTGTGCCCATACATCCTGTACGGATAAGCTGATGCAATCTCACAGGAAGACAGAATGAACTACCAAGGTGCTCCACAGCGTTTTAGTAGTTCATTGAAAACTATAAGCCCACAGCCGCAAAGGCTGCTGGACCTTGTATTTTTCCATTCACAGGATACTGTGAATGAGTGACGTGGCCGGGAAGGTGCAGCTCCACTCCGCCACGTTTTTTTAAAATTGTGACAGCTAGCGGAGAGGGGGAGAAGATCCCCGCTAGCTGTGAGATCAGGGAGGAGCGAGGGCCGGTCCATTGGTAACATGTTATACTCTAAATATCAGTGTACTGGCAATGGCTGGTACATAGGAGCCTATGGGTGATACGACGGCTCCTGAATTTCCTAGCCATTATGCGCTGTCTCCTGTCCTGCAGCCGCCACTAACACAGTGGATCACGTGACCAGACAAGAGCAGGCTGAAAATTGGTAAGTGTGCACAATTTTTTTTTCTTTTTTTAACACAGGTTAGTCAACATAGGTAACAGGAGGTAGAAGGGGAAATTTTTAAACAGTTTATTTCAGACAGGAATTCCACTTTAATAAAAAGAACATCACTCAACGCTGTAGAGATGCCATACAAGAAATTTCAGTCTTGGGCATTTTGGGAACTTCTGCCTGGAATCAGGTTACAAAGCCTGCAGTGATCGCTTATCTACACAGAAATCAGGCCTCTTCCTGTCATTGTAGAAACTAAACGCTGGTTTATCATAATTAACAAATGGGCTATAAAAGAATCCTATAGCAAAATAATACTCAAAGCACAATTGTGCAATAATTCTATGCATAAAGACAAACTTGTATTGATGAAAAAAAAAAAAAAAAAAATCAAAAAGAACAAATACTTTTCAATGAAAGACCACAAAACCAGATGAAGCAAACTGATCACCTTTAGATACACAGCTAGTAGTAGTTACTCTCATTCTAAGGCCTCATGCACACGTATTTACAGCAGCGTTTTTGAGCTTTTTTTGCAGCTTAAAAACGCCACTCCATGTTATTCAATGGCCTAATACACACCGTGGCGTTTTTGATCTGTAACAGGCACTGGCGTTTTTGAACTCCAAAAAAAATACAGGACCAGCTTGTTCTGAGGCTCCAGCGCTAGAGCTGTAAAAACACCAGACGCCGGTAAAAGGTGTTAAACGCGGTTTAACAAGGCTTTTCTCTGCCTCTATTAAAAATCAATGTTTCCCTATGGGAGCCCATTGATTTGAATAGAAGTCGCATCAGAAGTCAAATCAGGATGATCCGAATTGAGGTGCGACTTGTGCTGAGAATCTTGAAGTAGAACCCCACCAAAATGTACAAAAATTAATGCATGAGGTTCCTCCCTCCCCAAGACGATCTGAGACCCTTCGGTCTGGTATGGATCTTAAGGGAACGCCCAAAAAAAATGGCACAGGGGTCCCCCCTAAGATCCATACCAGTCCCTTATCCGAGCATGCAGCCTGGCAGGTCTGAAAAGGGCTGGCACAAGCAAGCGCCCCCCCCTCCTAGACCATACCAGGCCCTTAACCGAGCACGCAGCATGGCAGGTCAGAAAACGGGGGGCACAAGCAAGCGCCCCCCCGCCTGGACCGTACCAGGCCACATGTCCTCAACATTGGGGGAGGGGGGGTGCTTTGGGGCAGGGGGGGCTCTGCACCCCCCCACCCCAAAGCACCGTGTCCTCATGTTGATGAGGACAAAAGCTTCTTCCCGACAACCATTGCCGATGGTTGTCGGGGTCTGCGGGCAAGGGCTTATCGGAATCTGGAAGCCCCCTTTGACAAGGGGGCCCCCAGATCCCAGCCCCCCACCCTATGTGAATGAGTATGGGGTACATCATACCCCTACCCATTCACCCAAAAAAAAAAAAAAGTGTCAAAAATAAACACACTACACGGGTTTTTAAAGTATTTTTATTAAGGCAGCTCCGGCTCTTCTCCCTCTGCCGTTCCTGGGTCTTCTACCAGTACTCTTCTTTCGATGTTGGCTCAACACGATCTCCCAGTGTAATGCTGAGTCCGCCATGTGCAATGACTTATATTGACATGGGGCGGGGCCACACGATGATGCAATTTGGAGGCCACGCCCCTTGTGGTGTCATCGCCTCATCATGCCCCGGGCGGTGACATCACAAGGGGCGTGGCCATCACGGCGGACCGCGACGAGACAACATCGGAAAGGAGCAGTGAGACGACAGCGCAGAGAGGAGAAGAATCGGCAGAGGGAGAAGAGCCGGAGCTGCCTTAATAAAATACTTTAAAAACCTGTGTAGTGCATTTATTTTTTACACTTTATTTTTTTTTTTTTTTTTTTTAGGTGAATGGGTAGGGGTACGTTGTCCCCTATACTCATTCACATAGGGTGGGGGGCAGGATCTGGGGGCCTCCAGATTCCGATAAGCCCCCACCCCCAAAAACCACTGGTAAGGGTTGACGGGAAGAGGCCCTTGTCCTTAACATGGGGACAAGGTGCTCTGAGGTGGGGGGGTGCAGAGCCCCCCCTGCCCCAAAGCACCCATCCCCACATGTTGAGGGCATTTGGCCTGGTATGGTCCAGGAGGGGGAGCGTCCGTGTGTATGAGGCCTTAGTGTCAGGACTACTCCCCCCCCCCACACACACAATCAATCACCATGTTAAGGCAGATTTGAGAGAAAGCACATGAGTTAAACTGGTTAAGAGTGTCTTAGCAACACCCTGTATCCAGGCATAATGGGATGATGCCATCTTTGGGGGTCTTACAGCCAGGTTTTGATAGATTAGGTACATAGCATACACCTATAGCAAGAGTATTATTCAACTTTGTGCAGAGCTGCACAGTTTGTTTTTATCTACAGAAACCCCTTATGTGCCTAGGCAGTTTTTTGGTAGAGGTGAACTAACTGCAGAGCTATAAGGGCTCGTTCACACCAGATGCGGTGGAGTTGAAATAATGACTATTTCCAGCGTAACCCCAATGCATATACAAGGCAAAGTGGTGTCAGTTCTAAGCACAGCGTAGCTGTGTTGTATGCTAAATAGTACTCTGTAGTATTTTTGCTCAGGGCAGCGACCTTAACCACCACACTGCAACGTCACCACTGTAAACAAAGCTCTATTGAAACATCACAGGTGACATTTTCATAGTGTTCTGTTAAAATAAAATAAAAGTGCTAAGATTTGTGTATTACTGTGGCGTCTTGCCGCACACAATAGCGGCTGTGCGTTCAACATGGCTCACTGGTGTGAAGGAGCCCTGGATTGTGGGTTACGTCCCTGAACTGTGGAGCCCATCCCTGACATTCACTGAATTATAGGGTACATTCCTGACATTAAGGCCCCCTCTTACACTGTTGTTGTACAGCACACTGTACCCATTGACTTCTATTACATCCTGCGGTTTTGGGGCACTTTCTGGAAGTGCACCAAAACTGCTAGACATAATAGAACTATATAAAAGCGCAACTAACCCTAACCTGTGGGTACACTGCACCGCATCAGTGTGAAAGAGGCCTTACTGAATTCCTAGGTGGGCGCCAATGACAGACACTGAATTGTGGGGTACGTTCCTGACATTCAGACCCCTTTCACACTGTTGTGGTGCAGTTTGCCTGCACCACACTGTAACCCTGAGTAAACTGTGCTTACCCATTGACTTCTATTACATTCTGTAGTTTTGGTGCAATTTCTGGTAGCGCAGCAAAACCACAGGACATAACAGAACTCTATGGAAAAAGTGCAGCTAACCTGCACCAAAAAACTGTGGTTACACTGCACTGCATCAGTGTGAAAGAGGCCTCGCTGAATTGCAGGGGGGAGCGCCCGGCAGTCACTGAATTGCAGGGGGGAGCGCCCCTGTCACTGGCAGCTACCTGGATGAGTAGTGAAATGTATTCAACATTACAAAAAACAAGATCAGTTAACAGCAACTAACTACACCAGGAGTGAGACAGAGGAGAGCCTGCACAGACACACCACGCCATGTCATGTCACGTCCTGCAGATTTCCTAACCTGATCCTACAGATTGTATCTTCCAATCTGAAAATCAATAGACACACACAGTATAGAGAATGAATGGGATCCTCCTGCCAGCTCAACACATGCCCAGGTATGCAGAGGTTTTGATCTGGCTTGGCCTGCACTTCCCTCCCACCAGAGCAGGCGGGGACATGCAGGAAGACATTAACTCCAGACCTGCCACAGCCCAGCCACCTAATCCGCCTGACACATGAATGAGATGTCAATGAATGGGGGGCACAGAGCCCAGGGGTAAGGAGATGGTGGCTGTACGGCAGCTGGCACAGTGATGACACATGCTGATGGAGGGGGGGGCAGCGGACATGGGGGGCCCTGGAATATAAAAAGCCATGGGGGCCCTCTGCCAGGTACACAGGATATGACATGGTGGGGCCCCTGGCACATGAATTGACATAGGGGGCACTCACATATGAAAAGACATGGGTGGGGGTGAGATAAAAAGAAAAAAAAATGGGAGAAGAAATGTATGGGGGGCTCTGCCTTTGACAGGTAGAGGAACTATAAGATGACAAGGAGGAACCCTGTATTATCAAATGACAAGGGGGACCCTGTTTGATGCAGCACCCAGGGCAGTGCCACTGATAAGAAAGCTCGGGGTGGGCACAGCCCCTGTATGGAGGATTCCGGGTACTGCACCCCCTGGCAGAGCCGGTGATGGTGGGTGTGAGCTCCTCTCTCTCTCTCACACACACAGACATAGAGGAGGTGACAACCAACGCCCAGCATGTGGCCGGCCACACGGTTACTCACCCCGGTCCCGTTGTCGCACACCACCACCTTCCTGCCTTGGCTGTCCATGTCGGTGCCTCCCTCCTCCGCCGGAGCCGCCGAGCTCTCAGTCACTGGCTAGACCGGAAGTGCGTCCCCCGCCCGACTCCAATACTACTTCTCCTTCTCCTCCGGTAGGTGGGAACACGTGACGTGCCGTGTCACTGGCAGCCTCCGCCCCGAACGGCCAATCAGGAAGAAGCACGGGAGTCTTGCGGCGAGGGTGGGGGGGGGAGCGGAAAGAGCGGCTGGACGGAGAGGTGAGGAAGCCGGAAGTTCATTCATCCGGTGTGGATGCTGATGGCGCCATCTTTGTTACTGGCAAAGAAGAAAGCTCACTTTATAATATGCAAGTGGTTGATGTGTGGCTTAAAGCAGAGTTCCAGTCATTTGCTTGTTTCTTAAAAGTCAACAGCTACAAAAAGTTTAGCTGCTGACTTTTAATAAGCAGCCACTCACCTGTCCCACGGTCCAGCGATGTACTCACTGCAGCTGTGTTCACCCCCGTGTCCTCTTTCAGCAGCGCTGGCATTTCTACTATGGGCACCCGGTGTTCTATCAAAAGAGCCAACTCGTCAAAAGCTCCAATTACGTGACTTCTGTTTTTTCTCCAGCAGCAGTAACATAGTTGCCAACATTGCAAAAAAAATTTGCGGGACACTTTTTTGGCTGTAGGCGGAGACGTATAATAATTAGGGGGCGGGGCATGCATTTGTAGGCATGGCATACTAATTTAAAAAAAACAGGCACACCAAAAATGGGCGTGGTTTACGTGAATAGTGGGCGTGGCTTAATGGGCGTGGCTCAAATGGGTGTGGTTAAAGTCTGAGATGAATGAGGGATTGAGAGGGAAAGGGGGAGAGAGGAATGGAGGGACAGCAGTCCTTCCTTGCATCAGGTGCCCCCAGCAGAGTCTGTCCTTGCATCAGGTGCCCCCAGCAGAGTCCGTCCTTGCATCTGGTGACCCCAGCAGAGTCACTCCTTGTATCAGGTGCCCCCGGCAGAGTCCCTCCTCGCATCAGGTGCCCCCAGCAGAGTCCCTCCTTGCATCAGGTGCCCCCAGCAGAGTCCCTCCTTGCATCAGGTGCCCCCAGCAGAGTCCCTCCTAGCATCAGGTGCCCCCAGCAGAGTCCCTCCTAGCATCAGGTGCCCCCAGCAGAGTCCCTCTTTGCATCAGGTGCCACAAGCAGAGTCAGTCTTTACACCTGTGTTCCCAGCCTCAGTCCTTAAATCAGTGTCCCAGGCAGAGCCATAATTACCCCCCCCCCCATGTACATAGTTACCCCCTCCCCCTGTACATAGTTTCCCCTCTCCCCCTAGTTACCCCCCTGTGTATAGTTACCCCCCCTGTACATAGTTACCCCCTGTACATAGTTCCCCCCACTGTACATAGTAACCCCTCCTGTACATAGTTAACCCCCCCTCCTGTAAATAGTTAACCCCCACTCCTGTATATAGTTAACCCTCCCCTCTCCTGTACATAGTTAACCCTCCCCCTCCTGTATATAGTTAACCCCCTCCTGTATATAGTTAACCCTCCCCCCTCCTGTATATAGTTAACCCTCCCCCCTCCTGTATATAGTTAACCCCCCCCTCCTGTATATAGTTACCCCCCTCCTCCTGTATATAGCTAACCCCCCTCCTCCTGTATATAGCTAACCCCCCTCCTCCTGTATATAGTTAACCCCTCTCCTGTACAGTTAAAGCTAAATTGCTGCAGAGACAAGAGCCAGTGGCGCCACTACAGCTGGTGTCACCCGGTGCGGAAAAAAATTGGTGTCACCCCCCTCCACCAACTATGGTCCCCCTTCAGTACAGACCCCCCTTCCTCAGCAAAGACCCCCCCACTAAGTACAGACCACCCCTCCAGCAGTATAGATCCTCCTCCCTCAGTACAGACCCCCCCACTAAGTACAGACCCCCTCCATCAGTTTAGACCCCCTCCATCAGTTTAGACCCCCTCAGTGTAGATTCCCCTCATCAGTATAGACCCCCTCAGTACAGACCCCTCTCCCTGAATACAGACCCCCCTCAGTGCGGTCTCCCCATCTATCAGTATAGACCCCCTCAGTGCAGACCCCCCTCCATCAGTGGAGACCCCCTCAGTGCAGACTCCCCTCCATCAGTGCAGACCCCCCTCAGTGCAGACCTCCCCTCTATAAGTGCAGGCCCCCCTCAGTGCAGACCCCCCCTCTATAAGTGCAGACCCCCCTCTATAAGTGCAGACCCCCCTCTATAAGTGCAGATCCCCCCTCTATCAGTGCAGACCCCGCTCAGTGCAGACCCCACCTCTATCAGTGCAGACCCCCCTCAGTGCAGACCCCCCCTCTATCAGTGCAGAACCCCCTCAGTGCAGACTCCCCCCTTCTATTAGTGCAGCCCCCCCTCTATTAGTGCAGGGCCCCCTCAGTGCAGACCACCCCCTCCATCAGTGCCGAAGTCAGTGCAGACCCTCCCATAACGCCCCCCAGCACACGTCCATTTGTCAAGAGCAGAACTGAGAAGAGACTCCAGGAGCGGCCGGCGCTGTGTGTTCAGTGGAGAGGGGAGGGGTCGATCCATGCAGCTAATCCCGGCTTCAGTATTGTGAGAGGAGAAGCCGATTCATTGGTTGCACGGATCGAGTCCCCTTCCTCTCTCCACTGAACACAAAGGGGAAGATCTAGCGGCAGCGCCGGTGGCCATTTTGCTGGAGCCAGCTGCTCCAAAAATTTAAAAAAACAAACATTCCCGATTTTCCTGATGAAAATCCTGATTTAGGACAGCCTCCGACAGGGACGAGGGTCCCAAAATCAGGATTGTCCCAGGATTGTCCCAAAATCGGGATTGTTGGCAACTATGCAGTAATCGCAAATTTCGACGACTTGCCTTTTTTCACAGAACTCTGGCAGCGTATACAATATAAACGAGTGGGCAATGTTATGCCCCGTACACACGATCAGACTTTCCGACGACAAAACTGTGGAATTTTGTTCGAAGGTTGTTTGCTTCAACTTGTCTTGCATACACACGGTCACACAAATGTTGGCCAACAATTATGAACGTAGTGGCGTACAAGACGTGCGTCGAGCCGATTAAAAGGAAGTTCAATAGTCATGCGCCACCCTTTGGGCTACTTCTACTGTTGTGTTTGGTGACCATTGATTCCGAGCACTCTGGATAGAACGGCTAGACGCCACAAGAGCCCCAGGTATCAATGAGGCCCAATCATATAAACCCTTTCTCTAAATACGCACATTAAATGTTAGAGCAACAATACAATTGACAATGTCCCACACACACAATCCATTCCAATCATTCTTTTGTTCTTTCCTCCTTTCGTTTTTCTTCCTCTCTTGTTCAGTCTCCCCTGCTGTGCTAAAACCATAGGTTGTTCTGTAATTCCAAGCTATATAAACATTGTTAGCTGAAATTATATATATACACTGAATGCTTTCTTAGGCTCCACTGTTTGGAGCATGATTCATGATGGAGACTATTGAGGTTTAATTTAATTAATTTAATCTATATACTTTATCTACAATTACATGATGCATATGTTTATTTTGTGGTCCCCTTTGCTGGCTGTTCTGGTGAGAATTGGGAGGGGCGCCATCTGGTGGCGTATTGCGGTTACCATGCGGCCGCCCAGCGTCACTGCACCATATCCCTTGGGGCTGTGGCGCTGTCAATGGCCAGTAATGGGATTTTTCACACCCAGCTGGTCATTGCCGCTCCATGGGGCGTGCCGCCCACCACGTGGGGGGCGTTTCGTCCAAGTTGTGACGGCGCTCCTCGTCGTGGGACGCGCATGCGCTATTGGAGCCTTCGGCCGGTCCGGATGACGTCACATCGGCGGTGCCGATTGGTTGACTACGGACGGGGCGGGCATTCAAATAGCACGGCGCTACACTACAGAGACATACCCGCTCCAGCTCACGATGGACACCACATGTTGAAACTCTTCTCCCCTCACAAACCAGGTATATATTTTTTTGCCTATCAGCGCTATTAGGATATGGACCATCAAATACTGCAATTTAGGGTGGGCGTTCATGTCTCTCTTTCCCATATCTCCTCCTCTCCCTTCTTATTTTTGATATCACAGGAGGATACTTATATTCTAACTATGGTATTCTTATATCCACTGACTACATGAAGTTTGGTCCCCCTGTCTCTACCTATGTGATTACGGGTCTAGATTTTTCAATTACTAAAACTGCTGGTGAGTTAGCAGTCTTACTGTGTACATTTCAACTACTTCCTGACCCCATATTATCAACTATTTAAATGACCTATGTATTTTGTGCAGGTCCTTTTATATAGATGGTCCTTAGATCTACTATGGAGTTGCTATGTGTGGTGTAAAACTTGGGCATCGTGAGCTTTCCTATCAATCATTGTGGGTGATTATATGATTTGTTCATATTTATTATAGTAAGTAAACTGGCCCCCATCCTTTTCTGTTTTTCTTTCCCCATCCTTCCCCCCCCTCCCCTTCTCCCTATCCCTGTCTTGCTCTCCTTCAAATGCTCCCTACTTAGTGATACTTCAATCTCACTACACGGTCCATTATGTGGATCAACGTACAACAACAATAGCTATTTCTCTCCTTCTTTTTATTGGTAACTCCTGGACATATACAATTTGAGAATTTTGTTTTGCACGTCCCCATGGTAGCCATTTGCTGCCTATCTTGATGTCCCTCCCTTTGTTGCACCGGCCCAGCCAGCATGGGGTGCCCTCCCCCTCCCCCTTGTTCCCCCCTCTCCCATCCCCCCCTTTACATTAAGGTCACTACTGTATGATCACACTTGTTGTAACACCTTATACGGTTATTTACAGTGATATATTTTAATTGTATGTCATACATTTTTGCCAGCTATGCCACAGCTCTTCGCTCCTGAAGAAGCGTGAGGACACGCGCAACTAGTTGAGCATCTTTATGATACGTACTTCAGATCTTATGACCTGCTATTCAACCGTCGCCTCGAACTTGTTATTATCTGGGATGACTATCCTCCTGTCTGAGTGACACTAAATAGATGGTTGTAACTAGCATCGGGTCTGTCAAATACCTCTCATTAGATGTAGTTTTTTGTGATTTGTGGCTTTTTAATACGTACTGTCTATGTATATGTTTTTCCAATAAAATAGTTTTTTTTTTATATAAAGATTTACGTGATGTTACTGTGCCTATAAAGTCCAAAGTCCCCTATCTATTTCCTTTGTTGCAATTATCACAGGACGTGGCACTTTTTTACGTTTAGGTATCCACAGGACCACTCTGTGCTAGGATACCCTCATTCTCTGCAATCGCAAATTGGGTGGTAGCACCCGGGCATATGGTCCCCTGAAAATTCTAGGGGTCCTTTAGTGGCTTCTAAACTATTGTTTAGATTAAATACCAGCCACATTAAGACATACATTCCCCCTTTTTTTTGTCATACCCCTCAATAGTCTTTCTCCTACATCCAATATAGTTAACATATACAGATTGGATCCTATGGACTTTGTGGGCACAGCATGGACTGGCTATATGTCAGAGATCCACACCAACTGCAATGTTGACACAGAACAGGAGATTGGGATTAACCAGTATATGGCCAAAATGAAACGCCTCCTAAAAAAGAAATCAAACCTTTATTGGCACATTGAATATCTAAACAAATATGTCCAGGAAAACATAAGCCCTTTGGGCTTAAGGTTACAAGTCTATCCTTCTTTCCAGGCTACTACTCCAGAATTTAAAGTAGCATGGGAAAAAGCATTAACAACCTGCAGTATTAATTTGATGAGACTTCTCATCACTCAATACCAGTCAGAGCTTATAACACTTGATCAGGAAATTGTACTTCTACAATCTTCCAACGAGAATATTAAAACCCATGCTCTATATACCAAACGATGGCAAGATATAAAGGATTTCATCACTAGGATTACTAGAGATATTATCTATAAAAAACAAAATAAACTGTCTAAAGACAGGTTGGCTTTCATGGAAGGCTTTGCATATCACTGGCAGTCATCTTCCCATAACAAAGGATCAAGAACAAAACCTCGCACATCCAAAAACCAGGGCAATACTCCTTATACCCCCTATACCACTGATGATGACACAGAATCTGATTCTTCTCTTTTTCCTTCACAGCCTTCATCCAGAAAAAATCATCCTACAACTCACCATCTGCAACAAGGAGCACGTAAGAGGGATCTTGGTGGTGGGTCTTATACACCCTATTTCAAAAAACGTCCCCCCTCAGACAATACCTACTCACACAGTAGGCCTCCTCACGACACCCCTCAATACAGAGACACCACTGATCACCAGTCAGGTAAATACTTGGGGGCCACGGCCCTGCAGGCTATCCACCTGCTGAACACACAATCGCATACACTCAATACACCATCCAATGTGATGCGTCCCCCCAGTGGGGGAGACCTAGTTGGACTCCCCATACAGGGAGGCGTGGCTATGACAAATTCACAAATGTCACTTACAAATGTTTCTTGTAGCAGTACACCGGCTACACAACACCCAACCTCGACACGACAAAGCACCCTAGATGCACATGTTTCACAGATTAGAAACCCTTCATTAAATTTTCCAACACCTGCCCAGACACCACTTCCCACTTAAACTTGAACCTGGATATTCTTAATCTAACACCATACTCATTAACGACCCCTCAACTAGAGGTACTTCGACTTGGGCTCAGTTTTTGTCCCTCTATGGCAATTGATAAATACGAAACCATCAAGGATCTTTACCTATTTTGTCGTAATCTCACGTACAAATTTCTCTTTGATGATGATCGTCTTCGATCTATTCAAGATAAACAAATCTCTGAACAGGTAAAAAATTTTACTATGGAAGATTTCAGAGCCTTACGTGATTTGATCTTATTGCTAGATGAAAGTGAACCCTCAAATGACACCCCAAACCTGAACTCCAGATCTGACAAATCAACACCGAGAACCACTTTCAGATGCAAATCCCAGCGTTTCCCTGATCTCATGACCAATCCCAGTATTTGGGCCTTCCTGATGGGCACGATCAATGACATTAAGAAAATGCAACTTACTCCCAAAGCTAAAAATCTCACTCCGATACAGTTACAAGCTATTACTGAGCTACAGAATCACCCGGATCTTGTGATTAAACCCGCGGACAAGGGTGGCAACATAGTCCTTATGACCAAGGCTAACTACGAACTTATGGTCATGAATATTCTGAACAACAAAGAATGGTATAGACCGATAGATCCAACCCTAATCGATCATTATAGAACTGAGTTCTTAACTGTCATTGGTTCTGCCCACCAGGGAGGCCTAATAGATCAGGAATTATACAACTTTTTAAACATACGCCATCCGAGATTACCCACATTCTATGCACTTCCGAAAGTGCACAAAAATTCAAACAAACCCCCTGGGAGACCAATAGTATCGGGCATCGGGTCACTCACGGAAAACGCTAGTCGTTTGGTGGACTCGATGCTCATACCACACGTATTGGCACTACCATCCTACATTAGAGATACACCTGATTTGCTCAAACACATTGAAGGAATGGTCGTGCCTCCTGATGCCCTTCTCGTGACCTTGGATGTCGAGGCCTTGTACTCGAGTATCCCTCACGAGTTGGGCATCGAGACAGCACGTACCTTCCTCCATGAACAAACCCATCACCGCTGGGAATATTGCGAGTTCATCCTGGACCTGCTACAGTTTATACTCACACATAACCATTTCACCTTCAAAGAGTCCCACTTCCTCCAGGTGCAGGGGGTAGCCATGGGCACATGCTGTGCACCTACCTATGCGAACCTGTACCTGGGGGGGTGGGAACGCACCATTTTTGCAGATGAAGAATTGTCACAATTTACGAGCCAGGCGCTTTGCTGGCTACGTTTCATTGATGACATATTCATTATTTGGCTAGGGTCCGTAGAAAACCTTAATGCATTCATAGAGATTCTTAATCACAATTCCTACAATCTTAAATTTACAGTTCTCAGCAATCAATCCCAGATCACCTTTCTGGACCTTACAATCCGCAAGGATAGTAATGGAAACTTGACTTCTACATTATTCCGTAAAGAAACATCAGGCAACACTCTCCTACATGCTGCCAGTGCACATCCACAGACATTAATTCGTAGCATACCTTATGCACAATACCTAAGACTTCGTAGGAATTGCACATTGACGGAGGAATTTATATGTCAAGCCAAATCACTGCGGGATCGTTTAAAGGCAAGAGGCTACAGTAAATCTCTTCTCCGTCGGGCTTATAATAGGGCGCTGCGCCAACCGCGCAGCTCCTTATTATATCAGAGTAAGCCCCCCAAATCCAGTCAAACTACAAGATTTGTTACCAGGTTCTCCCTATACCATACTGAGATACGCGACATTGTAACCACACACTGGTCGCTAATATATAGTGATCCTATTCTGGCCAAATATGTGACTCCAACTCCGGCTATTACATTTCGAAGGGCCAAATCCCTACGTGATAAACTCACGTCAAGTCATTACATAGACAACCCCCTAGCCCAACATCAACCCAAGGGGATTAATAGATGTGGCAGATGTTCCTTCTGCCCCTGGGTTCGTACAGGCACTTCATTTATACTGCCCAATGGGGAAACCTTTGTTCCTAATTTTCACGCAGATTGTGAAACAAGAGGGGTGGTCTACTTAATGACCTGTAGTTGTCAAGCATTTTATGTGGGCAAAACTATTAGACAATTCCGCTCTCGAATAAAGGATCATATTTATTATTCTGGAGGAGGGAAAATGGTCACATCAGTTAGCAGACATTTGGACCTGTACCACAAATTTGACACCTCAGTGGTTACCTTTATGGTTTTGGCAGTTATTCCAAAAAGTCCTAGAGGCGGTGATTGGGACAACCTGATACTGAGGAAAGAGACACTCTGGATAGAACGGCTAGACGCCACAAGAGCCCCAGGTATCAATGAGGCCCAATCATATAAACCCTTTCTCTAAATACGCACATTAAATGTTAGAGCAACAATACAATTGACAATGTCCCACACACACAATCCATTCCAATCATTCTTTTGTTCTTTCCTCCTTTCGTTTTTCTTCCTCTCTTGTTCAGTCTCCCCTGCTGTGCTAAAACCATAGGTTGTTCTGTAATTCCAAGCTATATAAACATTGTTAGCTGAAATTATATATATACACTGAATGCTTTCTTAGGCTCCACTGTTTGGAGCATGATTTATGATGGAGACTATTGAGGTTTAATTTAATTAATTTAATCTATATACTTTATCTACAATTACATGATGCATATGTTTATTTTGTGGTCCCCTTTGCTGGCTGTTCTGGTGAGAATTGGGAGGGGCGCCATCTGGTGGCGTATTGCGGTTACCATGCGGCCGCCCAGCGTCACTGCACCATATCCCTTGGGGCTGTGGCGCTGTCAATGGCCAGTAATGGGATTTTTCACACCCAGCTGGTCATTGCCGCTCCATGGGGCGTGCCGCCCACCACGTGGGGGGCGTTTCGTCCAAGTTGTGACGGCGCTCCTCGTCGTGGGACGCGCATGCGCTATTGGAGCCTTCGGCCGGTCCGGATGACGTCACATCGGCGGTGCCGATTGGTTGACTACGGACGGGGCGGGCATTCAAATAGCACGGCGCTACACTACAGAGACATACCCGCTCCAGCTCACGATGGACACCACATGTTGAAACTCTTCTCCCCTCACAAACCAGGTATATATTTTTTTGCCTATCAGCGCTATTAGGATATGGACCATCAAATACTGCAATTTAGGGTGGGCGTTCATGTCTCTCTTTCCCATATCTCCTCCTCTCCCTTCTTATTTTTGATATCACAGGAGGATACTTATATTCTAACTATGGTATTCTTATATCCACTGACTACATGAAGTTTGGTCCCCCTGTCTCTACCTATGTGATTACGGGTCTAGATTTTTCAATTACTAAAACTGCTGGTGAGTTAGCAGTCTTACTGTGTACATTTCAACTACTTCCTGACCCCATATTATCAACTATTTAAATGACCTATGTATTTTGTGCAGGTCCTTTTATATAGATGGTCCTTAGATCTACTATGGAGTTGCTATGTGTGGTGTAAAACTTGGGCATCGTGAGCTTTCCTATCAATCATTGTGGGTGATTATATGATTTGTTCATATTTATTATAGTAAGTAAACTGGCCCCCATCCTTTTCTGTTTTTCTTTCCCCATCCTTCCCCCCCCTCCCCTTCTCCCTATCCCTGTCTTGCTCTCCTTCAAATGCTCCCTACTTAGTGATACTTCAATCTCACTACACGGTCCATTATGTGGATCAACGTACAACAACAATAGCTATTTCTCTCCTTCTTTTTATTGGTAACTCCTGGACATATACAATTTGAGAATTTTGTTTTGCACGTCCCCATGGTAGCCATTTGCTGCCTATCTTGATGTCCCTCCCTTTGTTGCACCGGCCCAGCCAGCATGGGGTGCCCTCCCCCTCCCCCTTGTTCCCCCCTCTCCCATCCCCCCCTTTACATTAAGGTCACTACTGTATGATCACACTTGTTGTAACACCTTATACGGTTATTTACAGTGATATATTTTAATTGTATGTCATACATTTTTGCCAGCTATGCCACAGCTCTTCGCTCCTGAAGAAGCGTGAGGACACGCGCAACTAGTTGAGCATCTTTATGATACGTACTTCAGATCTTATGACCTGCTATTCAACCGTCGCCTCGAACTTGTTATTATCTGGGATGACTATCCTCCTGTCTGAGTGACACTAAATAGATGGTTGTAACTAGCATCGGGTCTGTCAAATACCTCTCATTAGATGTAGTTTTTTGTGATTTGTGGCTTTTTAATACGTACTGTCTATGTATATGTTTTTCCAATAAAATAGTTTTTTTTTTATATAAAGATTTACGTGATGTTACTGTGCCTATAAAGTCCAAAGTCCCCTATCTATTTCCTTTGTTGCGATTCCGAGCATGCGTGTTTGTACTTTGGACTTTTGTCTGACAGACTTGCTGGCTGTGTGAGAGGAGCACCGCACTGTGTGTCTTGCAACCAATCAGTCATGACGAAAACTTTGACTTGGGACGTGTAGGCCTTAAAGTGGAAGTTCAGGCAAAAACGAACTAACACTAAACCTGCTCTCTGCCACATTCTAAACCTAGTCTATCTAACCCTGTAAAGCAAAAATCGCTATACTTACCTATTCTGCAGCCGATCCGGTCCCAGCATCAGCGGTAGCTTCGGTGTGTAAGCGATGCAGGAGAAACAGAGGACCACGGAAGCCCCATAGTAACTTAATGAGTGATCTCACTTCCCAGCCATTTCAAAGCCGTTGTTGGTCCTCTCCTGCACACAGCTTCCGCCTCTGGAAACTCAACCGGATCTGCAACAGAAATAGGCAAGTACAGCGATTTTTGCTTTACAGCGATAGATTAGGTTTAGATTGTGGCAGAGAGCAGGTTTAGAGTTAGTCTTTGCCTGGACTTACACTTTAACCACTTGCCGACCCACTGCAGTACAGGGACAATTACGTACTTGAACATTGCGACTTTCCTCCGGCTCCGCGCGCTGTTTGAAGCCCATTTTTATCATTTTTTCACACAAATAGAGCTTTCAAAAAACAAAAAGGAACTATAAAATAAAAAAATAAAATAGAAAAAATTCTTAGTTTCTGTTATAATATTTGGAAATAAATAATTTTTCTCCTTCACTGATTGGCACTGATGAGGAGGCACTGAAGGGCATTGATAAGCAGCACAGATAGGCAGCACTGATGGGCACTGATAGACAGCACTGATAAGCGGCACTAATGGGCATTGATAGGCAGCACTGATGGTCATTAATAGTCTGTCTGTACGATGCGAACTCGCATCACATTTGCACCAAAATGGTGCAGGACCCTTTTTTTGGTCCGCACTGGAATCAGATGGGTGTTCATACATGGGGGTTGCATACTGTATGCAATCTGATTCCTGCACCATTTGGCAGTTTGCACTGCGATCTGCGAACTGCTCTGGGGGTGTCATTAACTTTGCATTGACATCTACAGCGAGTCGCAGATGTCCTTGTGAACCACCGGCAGATGACATGCGATGCCGGAAGTCGCACTGGAATCGCGCTGGTTCCTGCATCGCATATATTTGACTTAATGTCCCCTTTCACATTGGCCAGTTACCGGCAGAGCTGTCTTTAAGGCAGGGCAAAAGGGGCAGCTGCCCTGGGCCCTGTCATTGTTGTGGGGCCCAAAGCAGCTGCCTCATCCTTGCCAACTAACCTGGTTTAAATTCCCCTGTCCCTTGAACTTTTAGTCCTGTGCTGTGTCCCGATATCTCAGTGTAAAGTGCTGCTACTAATGCTGCCCAGCTCTGCCCTATTGTGTACAGACGACTCACCTGCAAGCCATGTTTATATGTAAATAACCTGCATTGATATCTAAATAGTGGCGGCATTCAATTACATTGCATACATTCTATGTATATAGCCGTGGCTGGCAGCATTGATATTTAAATAAAGGTGGCATTCATATGTATATCATGTCCCCTGAGGTCATATTCACCATTACCTATACTGTACATACCTATACTGAATGCTGCCCACTGGGGAGACAAAGGAGCATGCTTAAGACCCCATTCACATAGGGACGACTTGTCAGGCGACCTAGTCGCCTGATAAGTCGCCTCCCGTTCTGTGCTATGGAACCATTCTAAGGGGAGCGACACAAGTCGCTCCGACTTAGAAAAAGGTTCCTGTACGACTTCGGGGGCGACTTGGGGCGACTTGCATAGACTTCTATACAGAAGTCGTTTTGCAAGTCGCCCGGGCAGTCGTTTGCAGGTCGCCTTGCTGAGGCGACCTGCAAGTCGTGTTGCCCCTGTGTGAATGGGGTCTCAAAGTCCTGCCTGCAACTATGGTCATTAACCACTTCAATACAGGGCACTTAGACACCTTCCTGCCCAGACCAATTTTCAGCTTTCAGCGCTGTCGCAGTTTGAATGACAATTGCGCGGTCATCCAACACTGTACCCAAACTAAATTTTTATCATTTTGTTCCCACAATTAGAGCTTTCTTTTGGTGGTATTTGATCACCTCTGCGGTTTTTATTTTTTGTGAAACAGATAAAAAAAGACCGAAAATTTTGAAAAAAATAAAAGTTTTGTTTTTGTTTAAAAATTTTGTAAATAAGTACGTTTTCTCTTTCACTGATGGGCACTGATAAGGCGGCAGCGATGAGGTGGCACCAATGAGCGGGCACTGATGGGCACTGACGATGGGCACTGGTAGGCGGCACTGATGGGTGGCACTGATATGCAGCACTGATGGGCATTGATAGGCGGCACTGATGGGCACTCATGGGTGGCACTGGTGGGCACTGATGGGCACTGTTAGGCGACACTGATGGGCACTGAAAGGCTGCACAGATGGGTTCTTATGGGTGGAACTGATGGGAACTGATAGGTGGCACTGCTGGGCACTGATAGGCGGCACTGATGGGCACTGATACGTGGCACTGATGGGCACTGATACGTGGCACTGATAGGCATCCCTGGTGGCACTGGCAGTGGTAGGCATTGGAGTGGGCATTGATTGGCAGCTGCCTGGGCATTGATTGGCAGCTGCCTTTGCACAGATCAGTATTTCCCTGGGGGTCTAGGGGGCATACCTGGTGGTCCAGTGTGACTGGTTTGCCTGGTGGTCCTGGGCGGCTTCCCTGGTGGTCCTGGGAGGCTTCTCTGGTGGTTCTGGGTAGGATCCGAGGGGGGGCTGTGCTGATAAACAATCAGCACAGACCCCCCCTGTCAGGAGAGCAGCCAATCGGCTCTCCTCTACTCGCGTCTGTCAGACGCGAGTGAGGAAAAGCCGATCACGGCTCTTCCTATTTACATCGTGATCAGCCGTGATTGGACACGGCTGATCACGTGGTAAAGAGTCTCCGTCAGAGACTCTTTACCTAGATTGGTGTTGCGGGGTGTCAGACTGACACCCTGCAATAACGATCGCCGCGATGCGCGCCCCCGGGGGCGCGCAACGGCTCAATATCCTGCGGACGTCATATGACGTCCAGTCAGGATATTGTAACCACTTTGCTGCCGTCATTTTGCTATATGGCGGGCGGCAAGTGTTTAAGCCTAACATCAGCCTGTTCTGCAAAGGTAAGCAAATTGGTGGGGGGAGGGTAGTGTGGGGTGTGCAGAAGTAGGCAGAGAAGGAATTACAGTTTGGGGTTTACAGGTGAGGAAGGAGGGGGATGTATAGAGGTATGAAAGGTGGGTGCAAAGATAAGCAGAGGAGGAAGGTAGAGTTAAAGGAGGGTAGGGTTGAAGTGGAGAGGATGGGGGAGGTTTGGGCTGCAGAAGTTAGCAGGGGTTTTAGGATGCAAAGATGTACTGACAGGGTGATTAAAGATGTAGGTCACGTGTAGGGCAGCCAATTCATTTCAATGGGCTGCTCTATGTGCTAGAAATGCGGAAGAAAGTCCCTAACCCTTTTTCAAAATCTCAATTAATGGCACTGCTGGGCAACAATTAATGACACCGCTGTGTATCTGCTAAAGGGCAGCACGTTTCTGTGGTGTCGAGAAAGCGATTTTGCATGCATTCCTGACACACACAAATTTGACTGCAGGCTAAATGTCTCAGGTACACTCGTGGTCACTGTAAATCTTCTCATTACATTGGGGCTTGGTGTAGAATCCTTTCATTCACACTAGTGGCCAGTGTGAAGACCCCCGTACATTGGTGGTCAGTGTAAATCCTTCTTTACATTGCTGGTTACTGTTAATGTTTCTATTACATTAGTGGTCAGTGTAAACCCCTATTTTATTGGTGGCCAGTGTTGAAGCTCCACTTTGTATTAATAGTCGGTAAAAAAAACAGCTTTGCCATTGATCACACCCTCATCTCCACCCAGCACTGCCACTGATCCCAGTAGTTCTAGGATCCCTAGGAGTTTTCTGTCTATTGATGGGTCCACTCACCTCCCCAGTCCATGGTGTGCAGGCAGTGAGGAGATGATGTGCTGTAACCTCTAGCAACCAATCAGTGAGCAGTAATGATGTGCAGTAACCTCTAGCAACCAATCAACAAGCAGAAATCATGTGCTGTAACATCTAGCAACTAATCAGTGAGCTGTAATGGGTGCTGTACCCTCTAGCAACCAGTCAGTAAGTGGTAATGATATGCTGTAACCTCTAACAACGTGTCAGTAAGCGGTAATGACATGCTGTGACCTCTGGCAACCAATCACAATCACTGTTTGATATGCTTCAGTAAACTGATTTTGAGTCTAGCTGCTATTTATTGTATGTCTCAGAACAGGTGGAGAGCGAAATTGCATGAGGGGCCCAAGAAAATGTTTTCCCAGGGTCCAACCAATATTAAAGACGGCCCTGGTTACCGGCTCTCTTCTCCTCACGCTGTGAAAGCGCGAGGAGAGGAATTCTGATAACCGGCAAGTGTGTTTACATTGTGACCAAAAATACAGAATTACTGCGCTTCCCTACAACCCCAAGCTGCAGTTCTAATTTGTAGGTACAAAAATCACATAAATTAGAATAAATAAGAGAACCGCGCTAATGTGGAGATATCTTATATAATTGCAAATATTCTATAACAAGTAGAATTACCATTAACAAAAGATCTCATATATTGTGTCAAGATTGAAACACCACAATATATTCTAAACCCAAATATTAACAAAACACCATGTGTGACTAAATAAATAGTTAATAAAAAATCGGTGAATATTGTGACTGTATTGTAAAAATCTTTAAAGCAAATGAATTCTCAAAAAGTGATAAAAAAGATGAGTCCGTGACTGATAGTGACTTCAATGAAAACAGTCCTTAACATAGATGATTCCATCAGTAGTGATTGAAGGCTTAATTAGCAAACACCCCGTGAGAAGGATCCACCACCTATAATGATGTACGCTTACCAGAGGTAAGCTTTATTAAAGCTTATGTTAGAAATCCACTCTGCGGGGACACCACCATCGGTCTCAGCACAGGGGAAGGACAACCCGTAACTCTCCATCCAAAGAAGCCAAAACTCAGCAGGAGAAACCCAGGGAAATGAAAGACACATCCTCCATAGTGTGAATCCGCATAAACAATTTATTAAATAAAAGTAACACACTTACATGGAAGTATCGAATAAAACAGCATGTATCGTATGACAGCCGGCCTGCATACACCCGTTCACAGTGGGATAGAAACGATGACGTCAGCGCGTCTGCCTTCCGACGTACGTTTCCTCCTATTGGACGTTGTCATAGGAACCTATGACAACGTCCAATAGGAGGAAACGTACGTCGGAAGGCAGACGCGCTGACGTCATCGTTTCTATCCCACTGTGAACGGGTGTATGCAGGCCGGCCGGCTGTCATACGATACATGCTGTTTTATTCGATACTTCCATGTAAGTGTGTTACTTTTATTTAATAAATTGATTATGCGGATTCACACTATGGAGGATGTGTCTTTCATTTCCCTGGGTTTCTCCTGCTGAGTTTTGGCTTCTTTGGACGGAGAGTTCCGGGTTGTCCTCCCCCTATGCTGAGACCGATGGTGGTGTCCCCGCAGAGTGGATTTCTAACATAAGCTTTAATAAAGCTTAACTCTGGTAAGCGTACATCATTATAGGTGTTTACATTGTGATCAGCTTGGACACAGTTGATCATCTGGTAAAGGCCCTTTGTGATTGGCCTTTTCCCCCCGATCTGTGATCAGCTGTGTCTGAAGGACACAGCGATCACAGAGCGTGCCGTATGCGCACCACAGATGGCACGTGGGGGCAGTGGTTCTGGGAGGACATCAGTAGATGCCCTCCCAGAATTGGAGGGTCGTACTGGCGCTGTAACCATCATTTGGCTATAGTGGTTAATTAAACTAAATTATATAAATAACAAATGTCTAGTGTTAAATAGATTGACAGATTTAAATACACTAACTAATTGAAGCCAATCTCCAGCTAACACTTTATAAGCAGTTACAGCAAACAGTTTTTTTTTTGTTGTTGTTGTTGTTAGGGATAAAGCTTTTGCAATTGCAAGTTGCAATATACCGTATATACTCGAGTATAAGTCGAATTTTTCAGCACCTTTTTTTGTGCTGAAACTGCCCCCCTCGACTTATACTCGAGTCAAGCACTTTTCTGCAGCAAAAAATTTCATTTTCCGAACCGACTTTGGGGCCCCGTATCTCAGGGCCACTTGGTGCTAGAAACCCCAAATTTGGTGTGCAAACCCAGTGGACCTGGTTCCACAACATATCCAAAGCTGGAGTTCCTAGCACCAAGTGGCCCTGAGATACGGGGCCCCAAAGTCGGTTCGGAAAATGTCATTCTCTGCTGCAGAAAAGTGCTTGACATTTTCTGAACCGACTTTGGAGCCCTGTATCTCAGGATCACTTAGTGCTAGGAACCCCACATTTGGTGTGCAAACCCAGTGGACCTTGTACCACAACATATCCAAAGCTGGAGTTCCTAGCACCAAGTGGCCCCGAGATATGGGGCCCCAAAATAGGTTCGGAAAATGTCATTCTCTGCTGCAGAAAAGTGCTTGACATTTTCTGAACCGATTTTTGGGGTCCTGTATCTCGGGATCACTTGGTTCTAGAAATCCCAGCTATTGGATATTTTATTGTGCTAGTTCCACTGGGTTTGCACACCAAATTTGGGGTTCCTAGCACTAAGTGGCCCCAAGATACGGGACCCCAAAGTCGGTCAACTGTGTCCATCTGTAGCAATGTCATTTCGGGACACTTTGGGTTCAGAGACCCCAAATTTTGGCTGCAGCTAGGGGGCATCTAGGAACCCTTAACTACCAAGTTTGAAGTTCGGGGGACCTATGGCTGCAAATGGGCGCAGTGAGGCATGCAAATGGGCACAGTGAGGCTGCAAATGGGCATTGTTGACCCTCTTTTCCACTTACAGTAGCTGTGCATTTCTCACCCTCGTCTTATACTCGGGTCAATAAGTTTTTCCCATTTTTTTGTGGTAAATTAGGGCCTCGACTTAACTCGGAACGACTTATACTCGAGTATATACGGTAATAAATATTTGCTTCCTAAAAAAGTGTATTATCCAAGTAATTAAAGTCTGTAATAACTTTACTCAAGAAATCAGTAACTATCAAACACCCAACAGAATAAATTCATGAAAAGATTTACAATACATGGAAGTAAGGTTGCCACCTTTTCTGGGGGAAAACGCTGGCCTTATTAATTATAAGTCTTCCTAAATAAAATTGGCAAAAAGTCACCTCTATTGTTCTGTGAGTCTCGATGGACTTTAGACATACAAGATTTATTTCTTTACCAAGTTAATGATAGGTGCAATCAATAAAATATAAACATTCACCTGTTCTTGTTCAGATTTTCAATGGTATTCTTTGATGTGTTGATCACTAAGAGGCAATTATTATGTCTTTATGTAGGTTTCTAATCACTCTGCCTGACAGTAGTGCTGTTTCTTCATGCCGAGTGCAGGAGCATAGAGAGAGCCCTTTCCCCAGCCCTGCCATCAGCATCTGCCCCAGCCATACAGGCTGGGGAACGTAAAAGGAAGACTTGGAAATTACTTTTTACACGTTGCTCCCAGATTAGCAAGAAGAAGGGGAGGAGGGCAAATGGATGTCCATTCCACTCTCTCCCTTCGGTGGCTCCTGATATATATGGGGCCTGGTATATTTGGCAGGGGTGCACGTCCATCTGACAGCACATACACTCACTCCTGGCGCACTGCCTTGGCGATCAATTGTGAGTAAATTCTGACCTAAATCATATATTATCGAACAATGAACTTTGACCTCACCACTGATTAAAGTCGCCTGGATACACCACACCATCCACTGGTCTACTCTGACCTTGACCTCCACTTCTAAAGGGGGAATTGAAAGGAGGTAAGTAGACAAGTGAGTGATCTAAAAAACGGGACCTGGGGTGTGTTTGGGCTATATATATTGGCCAATGTAATTGGTTTGTCCCAAAGCGTGCCCTTTATAAAAATGTAGCGGCCTTGGTCATCTATAAGGTGTCCAATATTTGAAAGGGGAGGTTTTAGTATACAAGTATGGAGGTTCCCTTTGTCTTGGATGTTGGGGATGTTGCATGAAGTGGGTTTAAAGTGGGTTTCCTGTAAAAATATGACGTCTGACCTTTGCATGCTGGTTAGTACTTGACACCTTTTTTCAGGCTTGTTAAGGCCTTTCGCATTTAGAGATATAATTTTGAGTGATAGGGATGTGGGTTTGGATTTGTGATTAGTCATAGTGGCTGTCATGCGCGTGGTGTTGGTTGGATCGTTAAAGCCTTTGGATTTAGAGAGGTATTGTTCCAATTCAATGGGTGAGAGGTAATGAGGTCAGGAGGGAGAGAGAGGTGTGAGGGTAGAAAGTGGGGGGAAGGGGAGAGATAGAGAGTTGGGTTGGGTGGTACATAAGGTTGTTTCAAGAAGATTAGGCCAAATAAGAAGAAGGAGTAAAGGGGAGATTCCAGAAGGTCTTGGGTAGAAGAGGAGGGGGAGGGAGAGAGGGGGAGGGGCATAAGAGGAGGTTGGGGAAAGAAGGTAAGAGGGGGTGAGTATAGACCAGCTATGTAGAGGGGAATGTCCGGAATGGTAGTCAGCAAGAACTTCCTTGAGTTTGCTGAGTGTGGGAGTGGCAGGTAGAGTTCCTGAGATGGTTAAGGTCTCCACTACCTGTGAGGTCTAGGGTGCTAATGTGGAGGATTAGATAAAGAATATGTTCTTAACGGAGAAGTTGGGTGAGTAGTGTCTTTTTCTGATAAGTGTGTGAGCGAGTCAAAGAGCTGACTTGGGGTAAAGATTTGAATTTGGTGTTGGTGTTATTGTATTAGCAAGATAGTTCCGGGTAAATCGGTGTGAATGAGAGTGGTTGGAGTGTATTGGAGGGGAGGGCATCCAGGAGGCGAGTGATTGAAGTAGGAGAGCCTATTCGATTCAGGTGTGCTACCTCCAAGAGTCTATAGGATGTATTGAGTCAAATAGAGTCTAACTAGGGTTTCGTCCGATTGTGTGGAACTGAACTAAATTGGTGTTAGGCAAGGATCGTTATGCAGTCTTAGGCATGACACCTTAAGGCAAGCAATTTATTATTTTACCTATATTATTATGAGGAGCAAAATAACATTACAAAACATAGTCCCGAACATTAGGATATGAAAAGGTGTTAAGGAGAGAGCTTGAGGGGGGGGGTCAGGAGATATCAAGGCCTCCCAAGAATGTGAGAGGAGTTGCCTTATTGATTTTCTGTATGGTTCAGGTAGGTAATCTGTGGTCAGATGCACAGTAAGATGAGTGAGGACAGAATGAATTGACATGTTTGAGTAGGCAAGACCAAAAAGGGAAGCGCTGGTTCGTAATGGATGTTATTCGTTGTTCTACTGGTGACCCCCCTCAAGCTCTCTCAATCTGAACACAATCCGTGAAGAGAACCGTAGAAGTGAAAGAAAACAGCGTATCACAAAAACAGTGGAAGATATAACACAGAACAAAGAAACTCAAACCGTGGATCATGGCATTTGGTTTGATAGTGGGGGAGAGGGATTTGTTAGCCACAGTTTCCATGTCCTAAAACAAAAAACATATTCAAGAACAGTGTTTTGCAGAAACGCATTAGATACACTTACTAGAGAAGGTGGTATAGTCCAGCCTTTAATATAATGGGTGGTGGCATAAGGGTGGGTAGGTGTAGGGAGGGAGTAGTGGGAGGGGGGAAGGACATGGGGTATAAAGGGAAATGGTGATGGGATGGTTAGGTTTCCCATAAAGGTGCACGTGCTTCTCGAGTCAATGTACTCTTTGCACTCCGTGGTATATAGGGGACCTCAAGTGGTGGAGCAGGTGGTTCTGAGTACCGAGTCTTTTCCATATTTCGTGCATCTTGTTCAGTAGAAGGATAGAGGGCGGCAGATATCGATGAAGTTCTAATGATCAGTTTGGTGCTTATCGAGTAGGGCAGCTGCTTGCTGCGTATGTCAAGGTTGTGGGATGATGATAAAAGGAATTCAGCAAGGGGAGAGTGACCATGTTGAATTTGTACCACTTAAAATGCTGAAGGGCTTCTGAAATTGCGAGCCAAGTTTGTTGGAAAAATAGGGGGGATGTGGGATTAGATTCCCTAATAGGGGTTGGGGTTGGAGCCACGGGAGAAGATGTATATATATATGTTTGAGAACATTGGCTTTCATGGGAGACGTATGGGTCAATGAGTATCATGTTGGGCAAATAGTCAGAGCTGTGGTGTACCAACCTTGATTCACGGAGAGAGGTTTGGAGTCCGTAGTTGTCCTCTTTTTAAGCAGATATCCATGTTCTTTGGTGCACTGGGGAGGCAGTTGGGCTACAATTTCTTGGTGTGCCTTGGGCTGCCGGGGGAGGTTATTGTGGAGCCAGTAAGCGGCGGTAACCTGGGCTCCCAAGCCCAGCTTCGTGGATACCCTCCATTGAAGTGGCGTTTCTTGTTGGTGAAAGGCGGAAGTCCCTGTACCAGTCAGGCAAGTCTATCTTTGGGATCTCCAGGACATTACAAAAGTGATCCAAGTCTTCGGGGACTCTTAAAACCGTGGTGCGTCCTTGGTTTGATGCCGAGAGGCAGAACGGGAACTTCCATCTGTAGGCAATGGATCTAGAGCGTAAGAGTTCTAGGAGGGTCTCAGCTCCTTTCTTTGCTGCAGCGGAATGTTTGAAAGATCTTGATAGATTTTCACTTCTGCTCCATGTGACGTGATGCGTCCTCTATTGTGTGCCTTTCTTAGAATCTCTTCCTTCTGGGGGAAGCTGACCAGGCAACAGACTACGTCACGTGGCGGGTCGGTGTCCCTACCGCGAGGTCTGAGGGCTCTGTGTAGGCGTTCAACTTCAATTGGGGCATCTTGGAGTCTTTCCAGGATATCATTAAATAAAGCTATTGTGGTCTTGGTAAGCCTATTGGGGTCAATATTTTCAGGTAACCCTCTCACCTTTAGATTGTGGCGCCTTCCACGGTTATCCAGGTCTTCTAGATGACGGTGCAGCTCTCTCAGATGTATGGCATGTGACTCAGTGACTTGCTGCACATGGCACAGGGAAGCATTGTGGCGGGTAGTCATCACCTCTGTCTCCTACACTCTGGACCTACCCTTCCTATCCAAATCCAGTCACGCTTCAATTAACTTTTCCTAAATATAACCACAGTTCTAAAATTTGGAGACTTGATTCCAACCTACTGTCAGACAAGGACAGAGTCAGCAAGCTGAACACGACTATCATAAACTACTTCCAAGACAACGACACTCCAGACACCACACCCTTAACCCAATGGGAAGCACATAAGTGCGTGATACCAGGGCATCTTATTTCCCTTGCCTCGTTCATAAAACGCAATAAACAGAAACATATAAATGAGCTAATTTCCAAAATACAATCTCTTGAGAGGAAACACAAACGTGACCTCGCCCAACATACTTACCAGGAACTCACTGAGACCCGAAATAGTCTCCTGGAGGACCAAAAAACAAGTCGAAAACATTCTCTCCCAAAAACTCTATTATGAGCATAGTAATAACACCTATTAGCACAATCTCTACGCATAAAGAAGGCCAAAGCAACAGTACACCAGATAAAAACCCCAACAGGGAACACATTAAAAAGCAATCCGGACAAGAATTCGAACACTTCTATGCGAACCTATACAACCTCTCAACCTCAAAACCACAACAACCTGGACCGTCACCCGGGCCAACCCTCATTGAAAGTTTCCTGGGCACTCACTGCCCCAGATCACTTTCTCCAGATACTACAGCCCAGCTAGACCTCCCCATATCGAAACAAGAATGGGACACAGCTCTTAAACACTTAAAACCGGGAAAAAGCCCCGGTCCTGACGGCCTCCCAGCTCTCTACTACAAAATGTAGTTTCCCCCTACCTCCCTACCTCAAAGCATTCAACTCCCTCTCTCCCGAACACCCACTTACTCCCACCATGCTGGAAGCTCACATCTCTGTCATCCCCAAGGAAGGGAAGGATCCTACACAAACAGCAAACTACAGACCTCCCTCAATGTCAAAATCTTTGCCAAAATAATAGCGAACCATCTACTTCCCCTCCTCACACGCATTATCGACTGTGACCAAGTAGGCTTTATCCCTGGCAGAGAGGCCAGGGACAAAACCATTAAAGCAATAAACCTACATAATTTTTTTACTTCCTCCAAAAAAGTGGGTTTCTTCCTTTTTCTAGATGCGGAGAAGGCATTTGACAGGGTAACTGGGACTACATGGAAAAGGTTCCCAGGTCCCTAGGCATAGGTTGCCACCTACTAAGCTTTATAATGGCTCTATACTCCAGCCCAGTTGCAAGAGTCCGAGTTAACGGCTTCCTGTAAAATGCCTTCTCCATCCATAATGGCACGAGGCAAGGCTGCCCTCTCTCCCCAATTTTGTTTGTGCTTATCTTAGAACCCCTCCTTCGCAGCCTTAGAAACAACCCAAATATTAAAGGAGTACAAACCACCAACAAAGAATATAAGCTAGCGGCTTTCACCGATGAGATCCTCCTTCTTCTTACCCACCCACATACCTCACTCCTCAACCTCTTAGCAGAATTCCACCGATTTAGATCAATTTCTAACCTCAAGATAAACTTTTCCAAATCCTATGCTCTGAATGTCTCTCTCCCTAATCGACTTGTCACCCAATGCAAGAACAACTTCCCTTTCCAATGGAAGGAAGATAACATAACATATCTGTGAATTCAACTCCCCAGACACCTTAAAAATGTATACAGCCAGAATTATCTACCTATCCTACAAAGCCTTGCCAACGACTTCAAAAGATGGAATAAACCCATCTTTTCCTGGTTCAGTAGAGCGGCCATCCTAAAGATGAACGCTCTGCCTCACCTCCTCTATATCTTGCAAGCAGCTCCAATCCACATCCCCATAACATTCTTTCAAAGCTACAAGAGTCTATGCACACGATTTCTTTGAGGAGAACGCGGACCTAGAATTAGCTACTTACACCTCTCTCTACCCAAGCTCAAAGGAGGGATAGGCTTTTCAGATATTAGAAATTACTACTGCGCTTGTCACCTCACCAGAATTATAGACTGGAACATTCACAACAGAATTAAAGATTGGGTCCACCTTGAAGCCTCCTTTACCCCATTTCCTCTGCACATGCTACCCTGGACGCTCTCAAAACATGTCCCGAATAACATCTATCTCCATCCCCTTATTGTCCCAACCTTAAGAAGCTTCCAAAATACATGTAAATTAATGTCATTATCTTCGATACCTGGCCCCCTCATCCCAGTACACTAGAACCCCAATTTCCCACCTGGATTACAATGCAACTTCTTAAATGACACGTGGCCCCACAAAAACTCCTTGGCCCACCATTTCTTGGCACAAGGTAAACTTTTACCATACGACAGACTCCCATCCGATGGAGACGGACCCCCTATCACCCCCTGGAACTACACTCTACTGGCACGCTATATTTGTGAACTAGATAGGAAATTTAAAGTCTCTAGACCACTAACCCCTTTTGAAACCCTTTGCCTAACACAAACGCCTCAACGTCATTTACTCTCAACTACACATTCCCTCCTATTCGCGAACACACCCCCTAACACGGGTACAGCATGCTTAAACTGGGAGAAGGAACTCTCTCTATCACTTTCCCCTGAAGACTGGGAACAAATCTACATGGTTATACATAAAGGCTCGGTGAATGTCACCACACAAGAAAACGGATACAAAATCCAATCCCGTTGGTACCGTACCCCCACCCTGATCCACAAATACCAACCAGACCTCCTGGAGATGCCGAAGTGATAGAGGGTCTCTCCAACACACATTCTGGAGCTGCCCTAAAATACAATCGTATTGGAACAAGATTTTTCTTAATACAAAAAAGGACTTTGCTCGCTTTGGAAACCGCAGAAACTTGGCACTGCATGCTATTATTGAGCTTATGATCTACCAAAACACCCAGATCCTTCTCTACCATTGATTCCCCAAGTTGTACTCCCCCTAGTATGTATGATGCATGCATATTTTTACCCCCCAAGTGCATAACTTTACATTTATCAACATTAAGCCTCATTTGCCACATAGTTGCTCAATTAAACAGTGCATCAAGGTCGACTTGTAACTTGGAGACATCCTGTAAGGACGTTATTCCACTGCATATCTTGGCGTCATCTGCAAAGACTGAAATGGTACTTTTAATTCCAGACCCTATATCATTTATAAAGATATTAAAAAGTAACAACTCCAACACTGAACATTGGGTACACCACTGATAACTAGGGATGGGCTGAACGACCCCCTGTTCGGTTTGCACCAGAACTTTCGATCATCAGGAGAGTTCAGAACCGAATAACGAACCCCATTGAAGTCAATGAGACCCAAACATGAAAAATCAAAATTGCCCATTTGGAAGGTTTATATGCAAGTAATTGGGCATACAATGGTTATGGGGGTCCACGTCTAATTTGGCAACTGTGGCAGATGAGGTTTAATGTTGATAAATGTAAAGTTATGCACTTGGGGGCTAAGAATATGCATGCATCATACATACTAGGGGGAGTACAACTGAGGGAATCATTGGTGGAGAAGGATCTGGGGGTTATGGTAGATCATAAGCTCAATAATAGCATGCAATGCCAAGCTGTGGTTTCCAAAGCGAGCAAAGTTCTTTCTTTTATTAAGAGAGGTATGGACTTCAGAGAGAGATATAATTTTGCCCCTGTACAAATCATTAGTAAGTCCTCATCTGGAATATGTAGTTCAGTTTTGGGCACCAGTTCTTAAAAAGGATATCGGGGAACTGGAGAAAGTGCAGAGAAGGGCAACCATACTGATAAGAGGCATGGAGGAGCTCAGCTATGAGGAAAGATTAGAGGAACTGAATTTATTCACTCTTGAGAAGAGAAGATTAAGAGGGGATATGATCACCATGTATACATATATAAGGGGTCCATATAGTGAACTTGGGGTTGAGTTATTCACTTTACGGTCAACACTGAGGACAAGGGGGAACACTTTACATCTAGAGGAAAAGAGATTTCATCTCCAAATACAGAAAGGTTTCTTCACAGTAATGCCCTGTACACACGGTCGGACATTGATCGGACATTCCGACAACAAAATCCTAGGATTTTTTCCGAAGCATGTTGGCTCAAACTTGTCTTGCATACACACAGTCACACAAAGTTGTCGGAAAATCAGATCGTTCTGAACGCAGTGATGTAAAACACGTACGTCGGGACTATAAATGGGGCAGTAGCCAATAGCTTTCGTCTCTTAATTTATTCTGAGCATGCGTGGCACTTTGTGCGGATTTTGTTGTCGGAAAATTTTATAGCAAGCTCTCAAACTTTGTGTGTCGGAAATTCCTATGGAAAATGTGTGATGGAGCCTACACATGGTCGAAATTTCTGACAACAAGGTCCTATCACACATTTTCCATCGGAAAATCCTATCATGTGTACAGGACATAAGAGCTGTTAAAATGTGGAATAGACTCCCTCCAGAGGTGGTTCTGGCCAGCTCAGTAGATTGCTTAAGGAAAGGCCTGGATCCTTTCCTAAATGTACATAATATAACTGGGTACTAACATTTATAAGTAAAGTTGATCCGGGGAAAATCTGATTGCCTCTCTGGGATCAGGAAGGATTTTTTTCCCCTGCTGTAGCAAATTGGATCCTGCTTTTCTGGGGGGTTTTTCGCCTTCCTCTGGATCAACTGTAGGTATAAAATTGAGTATATGGGATTGTGTGATATTTTTTATTTTAGTTTTTTTTTTTATGGTTGAACTAGATGGACTTGTGTCTTTTTTCAACCTGACTAACTATGTAACTATGTACTGCCCTGAGGGACATGTATCAATGAAAAAAAAGTTTGTAAAAAACGTTATTGTTAAATGAGCAGTGATTTCTTGATGCTTAAGGTAAAAGTATAAAAATGAAAAATTCCTTTCAATATAGTGCCTGGGGGGTCCCCTTAGTCCACCTATAAAGTGGCACATCTGTACTGTGTATAGAAGTTGCTGCAGCAATAATTGCATTTATAAAGCCCAAAAAATGACATTTTTCCTGCAAGCTTTCTTTATTTTGTAAGCAACGGCTTGGGGAGCCAATATGTTTAATGAGGCCACAATGTAGTGCACAGGAACAAGATTCGAGATTTTTGGGATAAATTCTGGTGTCTTTACTACAGACTTTGGATTTCTACTTCTTTAAGGGTGCGGAAAAATTGTTCTCTGGGTGTGGTGGCACCTTTACACTGTAACCCTATAGAGGTACTCTTGATAAAAGTAAAAATAGGCCTTGCTGACAAAAATTGTAATGATATGCACCTGTAAAACAGGTGTGGAAAAAATGTTCTTTGGGTGTCGGTGGCGCCTTCACACCGTAACCCTGTAGAGGTACTCTTGATGAAAGCAAGAATTGGCCTTGGTGTCAAAAAATGTAATGATATGCCCCTGTCAAGTAGGTTCTGAAAAATTGGTCTATGGGTGTTAATTGTGCCCATGAAACCTACACCAAAAACATTCTTCCAGATGAGATCAACACCCACAACACTAGGCAGCCTAGAAGTACTGCAGAGATTCCACATCCCAAAAACACTTAATCAGTGACATCAGCATCAGGGGCTTCATAGCTGCTGGTAATCCATGATTGATTAATTTTGACAAAAGGCAGCCGGTCCACGGAGTCTGTGGACAGACGCATTCTGTAATCAATAAAAAAAACCTCCAGCAGCACTGAATGCCCATTTGGAAATGCAGGGCAGCCCAGAAGCTCAATAGCATACTGGGCAAGTTCTGACCAGTTGTCTGTTCTCATGACCCAGTAAGCCAGTGGATCGTCGACTAGAAAGCTCTCCATCT